>OX382191.1:6018541-6250680 GCA_947507545.1 Clistopyga incitator
GTGTTCGTGGGCGTTTCGGAGGGCTCGCGATCGGGCATCGCTAGGGAGGACAAGTTTCCAGGCATCGAGGTCGGTTAGGGCTGGCTCTATAAGGGGGTGAGGGCGGTGGTGGAACAGTTGGTGGTCCTCGATTTTCCAATCCGGGTACTTGTGCGGGAAACTATGGACGTTGTGCATCTGTTCGAGGTACCAGGGATCCATGGTCTCACCCACGGCAGCCAGGGCTTCGATGGTCCCCTCGAACATTCTGGAAAGGGCATCAGGGACTACATTTAGGGATCCTTTGCGGTGGACTATTTCCATATCAAGGTCCTGCATTGATAATGCCCATCGGGCCAGTCGACCGGAAGGGTCTCGTAGATTACGGAGCCAGCGCAAGCTACTGTGGTCTGTGACCACCGTGAAGGACGTTCCCTCGATGTATGGTCGCAATTTCTTGGTTGCCCACAACACCGCAAGGCACTCCTTCTCGGTAACGCTGTACTTGCGCTCGGCTCGGGACATGACTCGACTACAGAAAATAATGGGGTGCTCCTCTCCATCCACCTCCTGCACCAGCACGGCGCCGACGGCGTAGTCACTGGCATCGGTGTGAATGGCAAAGGGTTTGCTAAAGTCAGGGCGGGCTAACACAGGGGTCCGGGTGAGGGCGTAGCGGAGCGCGTCGAAGGCTTCTTGCTGTTCGGTGTTCCACTGCCACTCCCGTCCTTTTTCGAGGAGTCGCACAAGGGGGACCTTCAGCTCGGAGATATCTCCCATGAAGCGGGCATACCAGCCCATCATGCCGAGAAACCTCCGCAGCTGCTTAATGTTGGTAGGGGCAGGGTAGTTTAGGATGGGGACAATCTTGTCGGGGTCCGTCTTCAGTCCGTCTTTCGTGACGACATACCCCAGGTATTTCATCTCGGGGCAGAAGAACTCACTCTTCTCACGGTTGATCTCCAGACCGGCTTCTTTTAGCGCCTTGAGGGCCAGCTCGAGGTATCGGTAGTGGTCCTCCTCAGTCTCCGTCGCAATTATTATGTCGTCGAGGTAGGCGAAGACATGGGGCTCCCACTCTGTCGGGATCAGTCGGTCCATCAGTCTTTGGAAAGTCGCGGGAGCGTTCGTCAGTCCGAAGGGCATACGGGTGAACTGGCATAGACCTCGGCCCGGGACAGCAAAGGCAGTTATGGGGCGACTAGCGGGGTGTACGGGGATTTGAAAATAGGCCTGGCTGAGGTCTAACTTGGAGATGTGACGGGCTCGCCGTAATCCATCCAAGATCCGGTCTAGGTTGGGGAGGGGGTAGGCGTCTTTTTTCGTGACTTTGTTCACATCGCGGAAGTCGATGCAAAACCGGGACTTACCATTGGGCTTGGGGACAATCACGGGGTTACTTATCCAGGGGTTGTTCGACCTCTCGATCACCCCCTCGCGGAGCATCTTGTCGACCTCCGCGTGGGCGGTGGCGAGCAGGTAAGGGGAGATGGTACGGGGCCGCTGGCGAATGGGAGGGTGGCCTTGCACGTCGATAGCATGCTCGACCAGGGTGGTGACGCTTAGTGTGCCGGTGGTGTTGGGCTTCACCAGCCGATCTAGGAGGGGGCTGAGGCGGTCTTCGACGGCGAGGGGGGCGTCAGCGAGTCCGGCGCATTCTGGAAAGGCCGGCACGACGATGGGGATGCGCTCATCGGTGGTGAACTTCCGGGGGGAACCGCCGGGGATTTGCCAGGTATCCTCGCCGTAATCGATTTTCAGGCCGAAGATCTTGCAAAAATCGATCCCCAGGATGCTCTCGTACCCCAAGGGAGCCACTCTCATCTCGATGGTCTTGATGCTGGATCCTAACTCGAACTGTATGGGCATGACTCCGAGGAGGGGAACCACGGTGTTATTGGCAACCCGCACTCCTCCAGTAGCCGGCCGGAGCTCCGTGCCCAGCGCACGGGCCTCTGTTACTCCCAGATAAGAGCGCGTGGCTCCCGGGTCAATCAGGGCGAGCACATGACGACCCAGGAGGTTCAGCATTACAAAGTGGCGCTCGTCTTCCTCCTGGGTCTCAACGGCGTCAATCACGGGCAAAACTCGGGGGCGGGGCAGGGGTGAGACGAAGGAGTCCAGGGCAGCCAGGTCCGCTATCCCTGGATTCGGCACTTGAACGGGGGGGGGGAGACGAAGTTATTGCCCCCCCCCTCTGGAGTTTCCCTCACGCGCCCGGCGGCACCGTGGGCACGAGTTGAGATCGTATCCCGCCAGCCCGCACGCGCGGCAGAAAGACCCCAAGGGCTGGGGGCACTCGGCGAAAATGTGTCCTGCTTGTCGGCAGTTATAACAGCGGACTGTGGTGGATTGGGGCCGGGATTGAGGCGACCATCCTCGTGGGGATGAAACGGGGTGGGCCATTAAGGGCGGAGGTTGCTGAGGTTGGACTGATGGTCGTGCAGGGGGTAGGGGGGTAGGGGCTGAGGGAGGTGGTGTACTGGGGGTCGTACTCAAGCTGGCGATCGCGCTCGGCGGCCGTAAGGGGGACTTGACGGGGGCGGTAATAGGCTGGCCGGGCAGGGGCGTATGAGGCGATGGTCCCACGGCGGCAGCCCTTTCTCGGGCTCGGGTTGGGGGCACGTAAGCGGTGGAGGGCAAGACAGCGTGAGCCGCCGTGGGCGGGGGGCGGTAAGTGCGTGCGCGTTCTCGCGCATCTTCCTCCCGGCGACACTTCAACTGCAAATCCAGGAAGCTGGTCACGTCTTCCCGATAGATGCGCTGTCCCACTTCGGGGTGGAGGTTATTGACGCAGATGTCAAGCTGCATCTCGAGGGAAAGGGGGGGGTTCAGGAGGTTGAAGATGGTCCTCATCTTCGTAATGAACTCGCCACTGGGCTCACCGGGGCCTTGGGTTCGCAACTCTAGTTCCCGTCGCAGGCGCTCCTGGAGGTCACTGTGACCGAACCAAGCGCGGAATCGAAAAATAAACTCCTCATAGGAGGACCAGTTGTTGCGTTCCACCCGGTACCACATGAGCGCGTCATGTGTGAAGGATTCGGGTAGGACGCGCAACAGATCCTCTTCGGAGAACCCTCGGCTGTCGCAGTATTCGCAGAGGCGGAGGAGATACTCCTCCCCGTCATCTCCACGACGCCCTGCGAATTTAGGACCGAACCGTCGGAATTGGTCTATCTGGTGGATGTCGCGGGTCCAGATACTGCCCATACGAGAGAGGGGTTCGGGGCAGGGTGCGAGGGAATGGGGGTGGCGAAGGGGGGTGTGGGTTAATGGGGGAACACGGTACCCTGTACTATTGTACTGGGGTCGGGCGCGCTCTTGTGGCAGCTCGAAGGTAGCGTGGTGTCCCCATGGGTCGGTGGGGCGATGGGGTGATGAGGCAGGGTGACGCAGGGGTGCGGGGGCAGGGGGCAGAGAGAGTAAGGGGGCTTGGTGGGGAGTGTACGGCCGTGGGGGCGGTTGGACCGGCGGGGCTGATATTGGGTTAGGGGCGAAAGTGACAACAGGGACAGTGTTCCGGGCGAGAGGGGAGTGGCACGACGGTGGGGTTACGTCGTCGAAGCTCATCAGATCTCCGGCGCCGCTGAGGGTTATGGGGTCGCGAAATGGCCCATGGGACTGGCCGGTGGCTAAGGCTCCGCTGTGGTTGATGGGGAGGGGGTCGGAGGTTAGTTCCGGGGCGAGGGGAGGGTTAGTACGCCGGGAGTCCTCGAAGCAAGGCTCGAGCACCGCAGCTGTAAATGTGAATGCGGGGTGCAGTCCCCGCTCGTCCACCGTCGGGTCTTAGGCAGTCTCGACTTCGGGGTGAAGACGACGTATTTCGCGGCGCCAATACCGATCACGCAATTCTTCGGGGGTACCCGCAGTACTCAGCTCTGCGTGATCGCAGAGCCGGAGGATGTCCCGGATGTCGCGGATAGTGTCTAAATCCTCCTTAATCCGAAGAATGTGGGCTTGCGTGGCCGGCCGCGCCACCGGCGCTGGAGGACCGACGAGGGGGAGAGGGGCAGTGGGGGCGGAGGGACCGCTGCTCGGACTGGTCGTGGTAACGCTCGTGGTGGTGGCGGTAGTAACGCTTCCGGCCGCAACGGGGTCCATTATGAAGTAAAGGGGGCGGCTAATTTAATTAAACACAAAGAAAAAACGAAAAGCGAAATACGGGGGGGGGGCGCGCTTCAGTGGTGGTGGTTCACGCGCACTCCAGGGCTTAGTCGTGAGACGGAAAGAGAGGGGGGAGAAAAAGGGAAAAATAAAATAAAAATAAAAATAAATTATAATAAGCAGGGAAGGAGGGCAGAAAAAAAAGAGAAAATAAAATAAAATAAAAAAGAAGAATCGAATGTAGAGGTCTCACTGAGGTTGGACGAAAAAAGGGGCGGGGGGGGTATACCGAGGTGAGCACTGCCTAAAAAAAAAAGAATAAGTTGTTTTTCGTGCCCCACGTTGGGCGCCAATTTATGACCGGCTTCCCGGTAATTAAGGAACGGGGAAGGGGTCAGTGAGAAAGAAATAAAAATAAATGAAACAACAAGAATTTAAATAATGAAATAAATATAATAATAACAATAAAGAAAAAATAATTACAATAATAAAAGAAAATGGGGGTGGGTTTGGGCGCCAGCTACGTGACGTGTAGCATCCGTAACGTTACCGGTCAAATGACTCGGTAATTTGACAATTGATTTTAATAATAGAAAATAAAGGACGAACGAAATAGACACGCGGCTAGGGGGTAGAGAGGGTGAGGGGTCTCAGGGGTGAATTCCCGAACTCGTCGGCTACTTAGTTATTACCTCGGTCGAGACGGGGGGGGGGGGGTGACGTAAGGGGGGGATTGATAACGTAATTTCTGGAGAATTCTATGCTATCGGCGCTGGGCCACAAAAGAAAAAGGGGATATTAATTGCAAAATTCAGGGGACTCAATTTAGGCGGGGTATTTCGGGGCGATCGCTAATTACGCAGAAGAACTACCACTCACCGATGAACGCAACAGGTGTAACGGCACCCGTGATGGCGGTACGCACGCGGTCGGAAAACACGGGGGAAATAAATATGAAAAATACTCGAACTAAAGGGGGGGAAATCTTGGAAACGCGGGGTGTAATAGAGGGAAAGTACTCAAGTACTCACTTTTTTCGGCTTCCAATCACACACACAATCTCTCAATCACAATTATCTCTTTTACCCAAATAATGGCGTCCTCTCACTGCATAAAGCTCAGCTGAAGTGACATGCCGGCCGGCGTCTTCTTCTCCGTAGCTTCGTGTCGTCGGTGATTGGCTCCCGCGGCGGTCCCGATCGGGCTCGGCGAATCGGAGGGCCGCGCGCCTGGGGATTGGCCGGTGAGACAAGCGTAGCAGGCAGCGGCGGTGGTGATTGGCGGCGAGGAGGCAGGGACGCGCTAGTATTGCGGGTCCCCTCTGCTTACGGTTGTCCTCACGGGCCTCAACCCCGGCAGCAACGGCCGTGGGGCCCTAGGCTTCTCTCCCGGTCGGTGTCGCGAGTGATTGGCTCCCGCGGCGGTCCCGATCAGGCTCGACGAATCGGAGGACCGCGCGCCTGGGGATTGGCCAGTGGGTCAAGCGTAGCAGGAAGCGGCGGTGGTCATTGGCGGCGAGGAGGCAGGGACGCGCCAGGCGTGCGGGTCCCCTCTGCTTACGCTTTTCCACACGGCTTCAACCCCGGCAGCAACGGCCGTGGTGCCCTGAGCTCTTCTCCCGGCCGGCGCCACATTCAAACTCGCTGCATTCATACTTCCATTCGGGGGGGGGGGGGGGGGGGGGGGGGGCGAAAAAGAAAAAAGGGGCAAAGAAAATAAAATATCGCGTAACAATAATCGGGGCTACAAAAATAATACAATTAATAATAAAATAATAAGGGGTACGTACGTGAGTGGCGGCCCTCAGCCGAGCTGTGTGCATCGCGAGGATGCGCCGTGTTACAATATATATATTGTGACGAGGCGCCAGTGCGCGCTCGCAGCAACGCGCTAGGCCCAGAGTGCTCGAGCACCGAGAGCGCCCGAAAACACGTGGCAACAGAATCGCTCCTCGGCGTCAAACTCGAGTAATGAACGTTTGACTGCCTTGAGTATTATTCCACAGGATTCTCGGAATTAGAGTGACAGCCCGGGAAGACGCTTGAGGACGGACAGAGAGAAGGAAGGCGGAAGAACGCGACGATCGACGATGTCAGGCCGTGACCCCCACCCCGGATGTCCGAGGCCCGAGTAACCCGGCAGAGCGTGCGAGAATCGTTAGTCTAATTTTGGACCCTGAATTGATTAGTCTGATTCTGAGTACCGAATCGACCAGTCTAAGTGAAGTCTCATTCTGAGTACCGAATCGACCAGTCTAAGTGAAGTCTCATTCTGAGTACCGAATCGACCAGTCTAAGTGAAGTCTGATTCTGAGTACCGAAGCGATTCGTTTGAAATAGGAATTGAGAAGATTACGCGTCGAGTAATAGGCTGTCGCCGAGAACCTTCAGTCGAATCGGTAGCTACGAGCAGACGTCAACGCGCGAGTATTGTATTGAGATTGTAAAATTAAGGAGAGTCACATCATTTCGCCGTGCGCGGACGAATTGCCACGTGAGTCTCGTAGAGAGAAGTCTGATCGACCCGTGCACGCGTGTTCCGCCGAGGAGGAATAGGATTGAAGGCTAAAGAAACCGGGAGAGAGGCGAAGTCCCGCAGATCATGGTCATGTTTCGCTACAGGAGACGGCAGCGTTGCGGCAAAGAAGCGTATCGCCCGGAGAATGAGGTAGGCGTACGTGGTGCACCCGCAATTATTTATTACGTGTAGCTCAGTATTGTCCTCCGTCGCGACCGGCTTCTCCGGCCGACTTTGAGGGTTCACGGAAGAACCATAATATAGGATCGCGGTTACTGTCGGACTCGAGTCTCTTGTGTATGCTTTTTTTATGAGAACCGAAAGCCTTTTTGTGTTAAATAGTCAATAAATTGTTATTAGTGTTTTGTAAAGAAACGAGTTTAGATTCGACTATTAATCTCCCGAACTGCACCCCTTCCCGCTAGCCGGAACCGAATACGAAGTGACCTTGGCGAGAAGAAAGTGACCCTGGCTGTCGGGTCAACAATAGTTAGCCTGGCGCCCAGCAAACGGCAGTGAAGCAAGGAAGGAACGGGTGGAAACGCATCGGATTTAGAAAAACAATCATTTGGACGTCGTTATATTTGGTCGACGCTCCTTGCCGAGGGAGTCCGAAATCCTCGCGAGGGGCTCGTCACAATATATATCACTAACTTTACAGATTGCTTTGCATTTTTCTTACGTTCTGATTTTCAAAAAGACGATAAATCCAACAAAAAAATGTTTTTCAAAAACAAAATGGGACGCTAAGTGAAAAAAGGGATGTAGCGATCCTTAATCCAAAAAGATATCGCTTTCAAACAACAAATCCTTTCCAAAAATATTACAAATCTAATATATTAACCAAGTAATAAATCTTTCTACAAAAAACTTGGCGTGCCTGCGACTGGCTCCTGTACATAGTCCATTGAACTAAGAACGGGATGACAACGAACTTCCAATTATGGCTGACATTTTTTTTTTAACTTTAAATGTGTGTATGTGATTGTAAGGCTAATCGGACGGAAGTTCGAGGGCATGTAGTGGCGAGTTTTGGAAGGTGAAATCAACTCAGCGATGAAACATGCATTTTAAATCTAGCAACGTCATAATGTTGTCCACTTATAACGTAACAAGTTCACCGTTAACTTGGAGTGGAGGGAAGGAATCTACTCTAAAGAAAAAAATGCAATCTTCTGCAAGTTTGTTCGTTTTAATAAACCTTAAAAGAATGGATTAATGCGGAAAGAAAATAATACGGAAATAATAAGGAAAGAAAATCATTGTTTTAAAATCGTATTTTCCTTCATACACGCTAAATACATAAAAATCCCAGTTAATGCGGATCCAGGGCCACGTAGAGCTACGACAGTTGAGCTTTGGCAGTACAGTGAAGTCGCGATTTTCTTGCATCTCGATTTTGACGGGACGTTTTTCAAAATGAAAACGGGACGTGACGTTTTTAGGTGGATCCCTACAACATCTCGTCCGGTAACGTACTGTGTAAGAATAAAACTGTGATTGAAAATCTTTTATAGTGAGTATTATATTGTATGTTTAATACATAAAAACAAAACTGTGATCAATAAACAATTTTTTGAGGCGAGTTCTATAGCGTATATTGAATCCGAAAATCAGATCTGCCATCAATAATCTATGAATGCAATTGTGATTTATATATCATGTTATATCTATGAATACGACAATCTGGTTCATAATAACACAATGGTGTGCTTGTAGATTTAACTTACTGCTGATTATTACTCTGTGTGAGAAGGTATACATTGTTATTGAATGAAAGCATACACAGTTTTCATAAGATATGCGCTTATACCATACCTATTCACCGACATACCGCGGTCCCTATGACAGCTGGTTGCTGATTAGTAGCTCTCAACCCGCCTTAGCGTTCGGTCACGTCTCCGTGCTCAGTCACGATTTTTTCCAGTACCCCCGAGGACTGGAACAAAATCGGGACTCCACTAAAGGTCCTTGGCAATACCTCCCGAATGTGATGAAATCGCAAAAGCATACAGAAAGTAAAAGAATGGACAGATATTCGACATTGTTACTTGATGACAATCGCGATTACAGTGCATGCGCACAACATTTTCGATACGCCATCTGGAACTAACAATTTCATGCGACATCGGGCCTGCATAACAAGAAAAGTAGAACCTTGCACATTGCTTCCTCATTTAATTTTGCTCTTTACATAGCAACCTCTACGAGGAAGTATTGTAACTGATTTTGGTTTCCTCATAGAGGAAGCTTTGTGAATAGCAACATTAAATGAGCAAACAATGTGCAGAGTTCTCCTTTGCATCCTTGTTTTGAGTAAATGAATAAATCACCGGCACGTCTCATTTTTATTAGGCACAAACTTTTGTTTTACTTTATTAACTTCCGCGAAGGATTTAGGGAAAATCGCTATTTTTTCAAATATTCAAAATGGTGTAATATTTGAACGACTTTACCGATCATCACCAAATTTAGTACACAGTAGGACTGTATGTTATTTTTCGTTTGTAGAACATTTCAGTTGATTTGCTGAAATTCGACGGGAGTTATAGCAAAATTTTTATTTTTTACGAAAATTCAAAATTTTATAAAATCCGAACCGGTTTACCGATTTTGTCGAAATTCAATACCAAACAGCATTTAGCGTGCCTCTAGTTATAAAGAACTATTTAGCCATATCGGCGAACTTTTACGAAGGTAAGAGATTATAGACATTTTTCAAAAAAATTAAAAATTCTATATAATCAGTATACATAGACATATTTTCTCGTTCTCTCAAAAATTACAGCAATTGAAGAGGAACTAATACTCTACTTGCATGCCAAATTTGAGCTTGATCGATCGTGCCATTCGCGAGTTATCGACGATTGAATTTTCGGTCCTTGAAACACACATACACACACCACGGGCGCCTATAACCCATACGTGGCGCGTCCCCAGGTTATCCGCCACCTCTACGGCGGGGAACGCTCTCTAGATATAGAGGGTAGGAGGAGGTTGGTTCCCCAAAGGCTAGAGATGGAATCTCAAAAAAAAAACCCGGATTGATCTGCGTCACAAGCAACTGGGAGTGTCCTCGCTTTCATCGAGCGAGGCTGATGTGAGCTTGCTCTACCGACGTGGACCTTGTGGCGTAAGGCCAGTGGCCAGCCCCTTCGGGCCTTGATCAGGGAGTGCGTATTGGACACAGAGGTCGGACTCTGTGTTGCCCCGGCGAGTTCCAGTCCGTCCGCGTATTCCGGGACTGGTAAAGCGAAGGCTGGGCCCCAGGGAACTGGGGTAAGCTCACAGTAGTCGAGGATACACCCGTTCCCAGTTATTTCGACCCGCCCCCTTGCGCACGATGTGCTGGCAAACTTTATCATGGCGACAAAATCTTCCGATGAAAAAATAGAAGAGGAGAGGATGGAAGTCTCGACAGAGGTAGAAGGCTCCCTATTATTACGTACAGCAACTGTACAGCCGTCAACGCCGGGAAAAATTGAAAATTTCTTCGACAAAGCGACGTAGTGTTCCCCCTTCATAACCCCTTCATAACTCGAAAACCGTTTCAGATATCAAAATGAAATTTATACCAAATGTTGAAGGATTGAATTCCCTTATTTGGTTCAATTTATAACAAAATCCATACCGTCGTTTGCTTTTTTTACAACATTTTGAATTTCCCCGAAATTCTCTGTACGCTCTCTAATTGTCATATTTCTTGAGATAACGGGCTGAAATTTGGTGAAAAATTGAACTACTGTGATCCAAAGATCGGTATTGAATTCGGGGAAAATCGGTACAGCGGTTCAAATTTTATGCGATTTTCTATTTTTTCAAAATTCTCAGTACGCTCTCTAACTGTCACATTTTATGCGATATTAACTTTCAATTTAGAGCAAACATTATTTATCATTGTCAAAGTTTGGGATTGAATTTGGTGTCAATCCGTCGAGCCGTTCAAATTTTATGACGTTTTTAATTTTTCGAAAAGAATTTATTTTAGCTGCAAAGTCCTTAAATATTGAAATATCCAGTTGAAATTCGGACCAAATATAGGTTTTTGTTTTGCAACTCAACGCGACAGTACAAAAGTTTTTTTAAAAAGTTGATAGATTATATGTAGCGTACATTTGTTCGTTTGACCGATTGAGCGATCGATTGAGTCGATTCACGAACCAAACTAATGTATCACAAAACAAAGCTTCTTGAGGAAGCCAAAAGTGATAAATCTAACTTGATACAACCGAGTAGGATAAACTGCGACAAAAAGAAGAGAGGAATCAATATGCCAATATAGTTGGCAGCATTTTTTAACTCGATGGTTGACATCCGTTAATAATTCCGATCTGCTTGGTCGACTACTACTAGATCTTCGGTAGTGTCTAAGTATTGGTGTTGTTGATGCTTTTCGTAGGCACCGGGTTAACGGGGCTGACTGTTTACCGCTGCGTTCCTATCAGTGGGATATTCAGCATAAGCATCGCTGTTGTACCGTCGCTGTAGGCTCGCGCGTCGGTGAGGTCCATGAGTGTGTTAGCTTCGCTGCACATTATCGGTACGGCGAATCCGGTGCCGGCGGGTAGGTGTGGTTGACCCTCGGTGAGATACTTCACTAGGTTACGCGGTGGTAATATTGCCGCGCTCACTCGGCCCGTAGATACCTCGGCGAAGAACAACACAAATTCCTTCACATCAGTGACTAACTCCTCTACCATTAAATATATGGCGGTGAGGTTTTCGTCAAGTCGTTGACGCGCCAACAGCTGGTCTTATTGTCCCCTGAGATTAGAACCCACGTAGTTCACGAAGTCGAGTAGTTTTATCTGGTTCCCGCGCATACTTTCTACCGTTTCATTAAAAATCCGTAAAGATGACAGGACCACCTGCAATTGGTTTTTAATACCTTGTTTGACGCCACGTTTGTTGACTTGAAGTACGGATATTTGCTGGTGGATTCGCTCCGCATTAGCAGTGTCCATATTTCCGGTCATGGATTTTATGATCAATCCTACTCCGTCGATGATACCTCGCCGTATTTACTGTTGGTCGGGATTTCGGTGAATTATGTCACGAATGGTCTCCATGATAATTTATTTTCAAGGTCATCCTAGTGATGTGATCTCCGAGCGAGCCGCAAAGGTCGTCGGTATGATCTTTTTCCGCATTCTTGCAATAATTCTTCACCCTCTCAAAATGGAATTTCATGGTGTTTTCTGTTTTATGGTGCCTTTCTCTCTCTATTCTTCTTTCTCTCTCTCTCTCTCTCTCTCTCTCTCTCTCGTAGGGGGTTTTATATCCCAGGATCCAATAAAAAAACTACTCTACTCTACTCTACTCTACTCTACTCTACTCTCTCTCTCTCTCGTTGCTTCCTACCTACTTACCTAATTCGCGATGTCTAATTTGCACCGACTTTGCGGCGGATGTAGAAAACCATGTGCGGTGGCCTCCGGGCACCAGTGCAGTGGATCATGTGGTGGCATTTTTCATGGCAAGTGCCGTCTTGCCAATACCGGCCTCTCCTCGCGCTCGTTACTGCCATCATATCGGGTCTTTCGTTGCACCGCGTGTTTTTCGACGGCTTCGGGGATTCTCCTTGACGCGGGTGCTCGTTCAGGTGGTACTGTTGCTGGCAGAGTGCCCCCCGGCGGATTTCAGGGCTCACGCCCGCCCGCCCCGCGTGATTCTATGAATGCCGCCTTTGACGTTGGCAGGTTTCAAGCTTCACTTGACCAAATGGAGGGGAGGATTTGTGGACTTATTACGGAATTCTCGGGAAAGATTGGCGATGCATTGGCTCGTATCGCGTCCACTGAGGCGGCTGTTACCGCGCTCTGTCGAGAACACGTCGCGCTCGCGAAGAAGGTTGACGGCCACGTTGCTTCGCTATCGTCCCGTTTGGATGCGGTTGTGGCCAATGCTGCTCGTACTTCAGAGACCCCTCTGCCGCCCGCCTACGCACCTGCTGCCGATATCGACGCCATTGCCTCGGAGCTACTTGAGCGTGGAAAGCGCCGCAAAAAATTCATTGTCTTTGCACTTCGTGAGGGGGCTTCTTCAGCTGAAGATGAGAAGATTGTGCGGCGTTTACTGGAGGTGGTGTGCCCTCTGATTCCGGCTACGGACATCCTCGCGGTCCGACTTGGTTCTGCTGCTCGCGCCGCGGCTGCGGCTGGCCTGTCTCGCCCTCGGCCTCTTAAGGTCGTTCTGCATTCATCGGATGCAGTTTTTTCTGTTTTTCGGGCCTCGCGCCTCCTTCAACAAAGTGCTGATTTTGCGGGGGTTGTGGTTTGTGGTGACCGCACCCCAGCACAGGAAGCTGCTTACCGGCGGTTGCGTTCGGAGTTGGCCGCTCGTTCGGGCGCTGGAGAGATGGGGCTCCGGATTCTGTTTCGCGATGGGGCGCCCCGTATAATCACTGACCGGTTGGTAACCGGTGCTGTCGCTTTTCCAGCTATCCCCGGGGCCTCACAGGGGCCAGTCACCGGTATTAATTCGCCGGCTGTTGTCCCTGCTGCTGCTTCGCTGCCGGAGGTCTCAGCGAGTTCGTCAGGTGCGAAGAGTCGTGGCGCAGCTCTCCCAGCGTCGTCACATCTTCCGGATCGGCCGGCTCCTGTAATTGTTTCTACTGCTGTTTCCGGTGTGAGTGGCGTGATAGGCCGTAGTACCCCTCGTGGTCGTTCTACCACGGGTGGGTCGTGCCGACCGGCCGCTTCATCCTCGCCTCACCTCCTGGATGCTGCTTTCAGCGATTTCTCTGCCGGTGTTGATGCCAGTCTTCGGATTGACGGTGATGCTCCATAGTGCGCTGGGTGTTTCGATGCCCGGAACACTTCACTTCTTGAAGACGACTTCGACGACTGCCAGGATGACGGAATATCAGACTTCGATTGAGCCTCCTACGTCTGGGAAGCTGCGGATCTGCCGTTTTGAAGCCCAGTCCCTGCCTTCTCTCTTTCTGCTATAAGATCTACCGCTTTTCATTTTTCTTTTTTAATTTTGTTTCGCCTCATTTAGAAATAAATTTCCATTCTACTCTGTACTCTGTTTTTAGTCACGCTTTTATATATTGTTTCTCGGCTATTTTGTATTGCTCTGGTCCTTAGGGGGTTTTTATCCGAGGACTAATAAAATCTTACTCTACTCTACTCTACTCTCTCTTGGGTACTCAAACGACTCTCCTCAGGTTCACCGATGACGTCAGGCTCGGCATGGACAAGCGGCTGCTTACTATCGCCGTATTTTTTGATTTCAGCAAGTCCTTCGACACGGTCTGTTATTGTACACCTTTAAACAAGCTTTCTTCGCTGGGCTTTCCGTCGTCGGCCCTTGCATGGTTCTCGTCGTACCTTAGCGGAAGGTCGCAGGCAGTTCTCTTTCCGGATGGTCGGTTGTCTGAGTGGGCCCCCGTTACCTCGGGTGTACCTTAGGGACGCGTGCTAGGCCCCCTGCTTTTCCCTCTCTACATATGCAACCTGCCTGGGATCTTCTGCAACAGTCGGTACTTATTGTATGCAGATGACCTTGTCATCAACCGCCAGTGTGCCCCGGAAGAGCTTCTTGCTTCGCTAATGCTGCTCAACGCTGACATCGCACGTATAAATGACTGGGCGCGTTCCAATTCGCTTTCGCTAAACGCCTCGAAGACTGATGCCATGATTCTTGGTACTGCTAGATTTCTTGGTCGACTTGACTTGGCTTCTCTCCCCCCACTCAGTGTATCGAGTCAACCAATCCCGTTTGTATCCTCCAAGCGTTACTTGGGGCTCATAATTACGCCTTCTCTAGGTTGGGGTGAGCAAGTCTCGTCTGTTCGGCGGCGGGTCTTCGGGGCGCTCGCGCAGCTTTCTCGCTTCTCTGAGGTATTTGATGTTGCTACTCGTGCGTGGCTCGCGCGCACGCTAGCCCTACCTCACCTCGACTACTTCTCAGCCGTGTTGTGCGATGTTAGCGGTGAGCTTAATCTGCAACTGCAGCGTGCATGTAATGCAGCTGTGCGCTTCGTGTTGGGGATTAGACTATGCGATCACGTCTCTGGGGGTCGTCGTCGGCTCGGCTGGCTGTCGGTGGCGAATAGGCGGAATTACTTCGTTGCAGCTCTATTTTATTCGCTGGTCCACTCTGGTGAGCCCTCTTATTTAGCTGAGCGCTTAGCGCCCCGTATGAGGGCTGATTCACGTGCTGCACGGGGTTCCACCTTCTCGCTTTCGACGCCCGTCCTGCGGACGGCGGCCTACCAGAAGTCTTTTACTGTCTACGGCACGAACCTGTGGAATAGCCTTCCATTGGCCGTGACAGGAGCTCCCTCTCTTGCCACCTTCAAGAGTCGGCTCATGGAACATTTTCTTGCTCTCGAGCGCCGGGAGGGGTGATCTGGGCTTTCCTGCGATTCGCGATTTGCTCAAACATTATTATTATTATTATTTTTGTTTCATTTCTCATTCTTCTCACATTGTCTCGCCCCATTTAGTTTTACTCTGTACTCCCTGTTATGCCTTATTACTTTATATCTTGTATATGCTATTTCTGTCTTGCTCTGTTCCTTAGGGGGTTATATCCCAGGAACAATAATAAAACTACTCTACTCTACTCTACAGAGTACAGTCTCGTATAGATCGCACGCTTGTTTTTCGCTCTCTATATCTCGCTTATTCGTCTGTGCTTTTGCCCACGTATCTGTTACTGCTTGCAGTCAAAGTGTGTGGTTTTCTGCGGGCTTTCGGTGGAAGTTTTCTTTTTTGCTCTGTGCCTCCCCAGTGCGTGGTATTCGCGCTTTTTCCGAAAACTTCGAGAAATCTTCGAGATTCTATCGCCAGTGTGAGCCTGTGCCGTCGCGCTTCGCTTGCTATCTTGTCAACAGCGGTAGTGGGGAGCGTGCGTCACTGAGTGTGTAGGAGTGTAAGGTGCCCTTGACTCTGACTCTCGGACTGCTGTGCGCGTACGTGTATCGGTGTGGACGTTCGCCGCGGCGTGTTGTTTACTTCGCTTGCTTGCTCTCAACTCTCGGCGCTGGACTTTAGCTATCGCTTGGGCAACTCGCGGTGCTGTGGTGGTATAGTGTAGTGACGTTTACGCACATCTCGCTTCAGCTATACCTCTCACCTGTCACTTTCCGCTTTAGCGTCGTTCGCGCAATCGCTTACGCTGTCTGCCGCTTTACTTGTTTATTTCTCGTGCTGCCTATTCTTATTCTTAACCCATCACGGTTTATTCGCTCTCAGTCTGCAGCAACCTATCTCATAATGTCTGATTTGCACCGACTCTGCGCCGGATGTAAAAAACCGTGTGCGGTGGCCTCCGGATTTCAGTACAGTGGAAGTTGTGGCGGTATTTTTCACGGCAGGTGCTGTCTTGCCAATACTGGTCTCTCTTCGCGCTCCTTAATCCCTTCTGATCGTGTATTTCGCTGCACCTCGTGTTTTTCGACTGCTTCGGGGATTCTCCTTGGCGCAGGAGCGCTGCCAGCC
Organism: Clistopyga incitator; assembly: GCA_947507545.1. Taxonomy (NCBI): domain Eukaryota; kingdom Metazoa; phylum Arthropoda; class Insecta; order Hymenoptera; family Ichneumonidae; genus Clistopyga; species Clistopyga incitator. The sequence goes on from OX382191.1 coordinate 6,034,594, forward strand.
GATGCTGTTGCTGGGGGAGCCCCCCCAGTGTATCTCAATGCTCACGCCCGCCCTCCCCACGTGGTTCTACGGATGCTGCAAATGACGTCGCCATTTTTCAAGCTTCGCTCAGCCGGATGGAAGGAAGGATTTGCGGACTTATCACTGAACTCCCGGGAAATGTTGGTGATGCATTGGCGCGTATTGCATCCACTGAGGCGGCTGTTACTGTGCTGCGACAAGATCATCTCGCGCTCGTGGATAAACTCAACGGCCACGTGGCCTCGCTTTCTTCACGCCTTGATGCGATTGCTGCTGATGCTGCTCGGGCCGTAGAGTCCTCTCCGCCGCCCGCTCACTCGCCTACCGCTGGTGTTGACAGTATCGCTTCGGAGCTTCTTGAGCGTGAGAAGCGCCATAAAAACTCCATTGTTTTTGGGCTTCGTGAGGGAGCCTCTCCAGCTGAAGACAGGGGCATTGTACGGCGATTGCTCGAGGTGGTGTGCCCCCATATTTCGGCTACGGACATTCTCACGGTTCGACTGGGTACTGCTGCTCGCCCCTCCGCCGCGGCTGGCCCGTCTCGTCCCCGGCCTCTCAAGGTCGTCCTACCGTCCGCGGATGTAGTGTTTGCAGTCTTTGGAGCTTCGCGTCTTCTCAAACAGAATGCTGATTTCATGGGGGTTGTGATTCGGTCTGATCGCACCCCCGCGCAGGATGCTGCATACCGGCGACTACGTTCGGAGCTCGCCGCTCGCTCGGGTGCTGGGGAAAGGGGGCTCAGAATCATATTTCGTGATGGCGCGCCCCGGATCATTACTGATCATCGACGAACCGATGCCTGCGTGGTGGCTGCTCTTGCTCCTCCTATCTCTGCTGTGAATCCGTCTGCCGTCCGCTCGGCTGCTGCTTCGATGCCGGCGGTCACCGCGAATGCATCTGGTACGAAGAGTCGCGGTTCAGTTCGGCCATCTTCTTCGCATCTTTCTGCTGAGCCCGTTCTTAATTCGGACCCCACTACTGGTTCTGGCATGAATGGTTTGAAGGACCGGAGTACCGCTCGTAGTCGCTCCATCACGAGAAGCCGGCCGATTGCTTCTTCTTCGCCTCGCCTCCCGGATGCTGCTGCTGCCTGTGCCGTTCCTGGGTTTTGAATCGACGGTGATGCCTCTGATTGCGCTGGGTGTGTCCATGCCCCGAGCACCTCCTTCCTCGATGATGACTTCAATGCCTGCCAGGATAGCAGTGCATCCGACTTCGGCTAAGCCGTCTACGTCCGGGAATCTGCGGATCTGTCACGGTATGCCCTGTCCCTGCCAGCTCATCTTGACCAATTTCTCGACTTTGACCACTTGCTTGCTCTCAGGGGTGATGTGGGTTTCCCTTGCGACTCGGGACTTGTCTCTACTTTTGTTTTTGTTTGTTCTTTCTCTCTTTATAAGCCCATTTTTCATTCTTCTTGCATTGTCTCACCCGATTTAGTTTTATATCTTACTCTGTACTCTCTGTAATGCTTTTATATTTTGTTTATCGCGTATTTTTTGTCTTGCTCTATTCCTTAGGGGGTTTTTATTCCAGGATCATTAATAAATCTACTCTACTCTACTCTACTATCTCTCTCTCTCTCTTATACATGCTTTCTCTCCTTCTTTCGTCGGCCTAGTGCTCATACGACCCGCTTGCGGTATTCCTTCCTCTTTTAATTATATACGTGACGAATCCTTTTCACTCTAAGACGGTGTGAGGCCCCGTCTATGATGGTGTGAGTTTCGCCGATCAGCTTCTCCTCACCGTATCGTCATGTCGCAGTACGTCGTCGCCGATACGATACTCTCACTTTGGCATCATAAGTTTGCTTCGTTCTCTCTTTACCGTTGTAGAGCTGCTAAGGCGCGCTACTGTCTACGAGGCCCGTACCCTTTCACGTAGCTCGTTGTCGTAGTCTGCGTGTATATGAGTCGCTGTTCCTGCTTTATTGCAGTTGGCAGCTCTGCCTCGCGCTCGAATACCAGTACATAAGAAGATAGGCCAGTAGCTGTATGCGGAGTGGTATTGTACACGAACGTAGCGTGTGTTAAGCACTCGTCTCAGTTATCTTGGTTTCGTTGATGTAGTTCTATAAATATTCTGCCAAGGTTCGATAAGACCTTTCCAGGGCTCCATTGCTTTCTGTATGATATGCCGTAGTTTGGATTTTCTTGATTCGAAGGAGCTTGTAAGTTCCTTTAAAAGTCGAACTCAAGAAATTGGTTCCTTAGACCGATAAAAGAATTTCAGGCATCCCATATCGGCACTTTATTTCTTCTACCAAAGCTATTGCTATCGTTTGAGCTTCCTGGTTGGGAACGGCCACCGCACCCTGGCCGTTAGTGCATCCTGGAAAGTAGGTACGTACTTATTTTCAGCTGATATCATAGTGGTAGCGGTCCCATGATATCGACTGCTATTTTTTTCGAAGGCTTTGTTGGGGGTATCGGTGATCATCATCGGTGCCTTTATTTTACATCGTAGCTCGTTCCTTTGGCATTTTTCACAAGCTGCGATGAAATTTTCTATTTCCATTTCAAGACCGGGCCATTTGTACTTGGCTTGGATCCTTTTCAAGGTTCGCTTCATACTCTGGTGCCTACTGAGGAGGGCATCATGGCATTCTTTTAATATCTTTCCCTGATTCTCCAGTGGCGGGCAGGTTTCGCCTATGTTACAGCGACGCTCGTTTTTTCAGTGGCGTCCTCGTCTTCACTGGATGCGCTCTCTCCGTCGCTGCTCGCCCCGCTCTTCGCTTCCACAGGCCCGCCCGGCTACTGGCTGTTCGTTTGGACAGCGAGCCGGTCGCTGTAGGCTTGGAAGAGTAGCAGCGTCCTTTACGTGCTGTAGTAAGCGGGGTCGCTCAGTCTCTCTCACTTCACTAACGCTGTCCTTTATACCGTTCTCTGTCTTCTTCCGTCTCCTTTTTGTGCCATGGTTCGTAAGTTGAGCGCTCCAGCCAGACGGCTTGCATGTATCCGGGGGGCGTGTTAGTGTACTCTCTCATCCGTGAGCCCTCGATTTCGTTCCTTTTTTTATTTGTCGTTTCACTCGAGGGTTCTCTCTCTGTCGTGTGTTCTTCGTCCAAGCGCGCGGTCTCCTTCTTTTCCACGGGACCTGTATCGTTCTCTCGCGCTTGGACTCTCAAAGATGATTTCTGAGCGTGGTGCAAAGACGGTTTTCGGATTTCTATCCAATAGTGGCATTCAGTCGATAGAGCCTGAGAACTTCTCCTCTTAGGATGTCCACGTGGAGCATCTTTATGAATTCCGTTCCTAATAGCTAATTTACGGCTATTGGAATATCATCCTTTACTATATAAAACCAATGTTCCATTGTTTTCTCATGAGTTTGTATACTCAATTCTGTTTTGCAGACTATATTTGGTTTCGGTTTCGCACAGCTATATTTGACTAGGCCGTATTGTGCCCCGATATCGACCTTGAGCGTGAGTATACCTCGCGTTCCGGTAAGACTTGCAATATCAAAATCGCTAGCCGTTAAGCTCCTCATTAGCATGGCGACTTCGAGGACTCGCAGCTCATCTCCAGCCCCCCCCCCCCCCCCCCCGCTCCCCTCGCTCGGCCCTCGCGCCCGCCAGCCCGCGGTAGCAGCCCCGGGACTCGTGCTGTCCAGCGTACGCGCAGTAGTAGCCGTAGTACTACTCCTTATCGCGCTCTCCTTCGCTAGTCCCCTTAGCCGGTCTAATCACAATGACCGTATTTAACTGAATCATTCCCAGCATACGCGTGGCCATAGTAAAGTTGTTGTTCTGAGCGGCCATGATTCCTGACGCTTATTTTTACTCGGCTGCTTACCTCCGCCTATCTTCTGTTGTGGTGCATATCCTCGACCTCCTGTCTTCTTCTTCCGCGATCGTTCCCTGCACTCTTACCAGGAGTGTCGTTTGATTTTGCAATAGGTGCAAATTATTTCCAGATGGTTTATTTTTTTGGGGAAACTGGGGGCCTGCTCAAGCGTACCGATCTGCGTGTGCAATCCCGTGCTAAATGCCCGCCATTTCCGCACTTATAACAATTTTTTTCACCTGACTGTGCGGATAAGGATGTAACGGCAGCATTATCATGCCGTCACCTTAGTTCGTGGGATTGCTTAGGTCAGCAATACTACCGTAACCCTTATCGCGCTCAACACGGTCCGATGGCCTGCGCGACGCCCGAGGCCGCTTCAGTTCTATACCACATCTTTAACGACCATTATCAATCTTGTATTTATTGTCCACTCTCCCCGAATTATAATAAGAACATTTATAGAGACAAACAAGTTCATTTATTACATTTTGTAGCGGATCGCTTGCGTCGGTAGCCGCCTGCTGTCTCGGCGTTGTTTACGGTAAAAGTCGATGTGACGTCGCCCGCAAGTGCTCAAATTTTGGGTTCCCGGGGAGCGCGGTGATTCCGTTCACTTGCGGGTTCATCTCTTCCAATTGTTGCGGCTACCTGTCAGCGATTTCGACAGGTAGAAGTTAGCGCTACGGTACCGGACATTTTCATGCAACTCTGCTCAGTCACCGGCGCGACCGAATAGTAAGTGCACGCAGCTCTTACCAGCTTAAGTATCATTCTATATTAGACTGGGCCAAAAAAAACGAACAATGTTTTTTTATGGTACTCTGAAAATATTGTTCGTGATGACAAAAAAAAATTATCCTGAAAGTTCGAGCCCTTAATATCAATATTAAAGGCCGTATCATTACAACTATCGATTTTTTTACATCTACCGCATTTATTACCCAAAACTTGTAAATTATAGATATGGAAAATTTAATCTATTAATATTTCTGACGGAAATTGAATTTCCTTTGGAACTACCAGACAAATTAATATTTTCAAAGATCAACTAATAATTTTTACGGGAAATTTAATGCTCTACAAAAAAGAGGTCTTAACATTTCTCAGAAAATTCATTCCTTCAAGAGTTATTCGACATTAAAATAATTAAAGTCGACATAAAAAATATCGAATAACTCTTAAAGGATTGAATTTTTTGAAAAAATGTTAAGACACCTTTTTTGTAGAGCATTAAATTTGCCACAAAAATAATCATTTGATTTTTGAAAATATTAATTGTCTGGTAGTAACAAAAATAACAAATTCATATAAAAATTTGAAAAAAACAATCAATGTTTGAGGCACAATTACAAGGAAACGTCTCGTTCTACGTAAATTTACTAAGAAAGCTTTTTTGTAGGAAATTTAACTTCCGTCAAAAATATTAATAGATCAAATTTTTCAGATTCATAATTTACAAATTTAGGGTAATAAATACGGTAGATGTAAAAAATCGATAGTTGTAATAATACACTGTAACACGGTGGAGCGTTACAATATTATCCCCCCTCGGCCGGCTCGAAGGCCATCACACACCACAGTTTATAACTTTTAAGCGTTATTTTCATAATTGATAGGAAGCGATATTTTGTGTAGGAATATCCCCTTTGTGCCCCTCCCCCCTCCCTGGTATGAATGCGTATTAGATGGACATTTGGAATTGGGAAGACGCGCCGAAACAAGAACGGATCAGAGACACTACGGCCGCCTAAGCAAAGTGACGTGGTGAGAGTGTGGGCTGGAGACGGAGAGAGGATCTACCACGCCAACCAGCTGAGGAGTACACGCCGCGTCACACGAGGAGCCTCCACTCGTGAGGACAAAGGTTGGAGTTAGCCGCCCAACTGCGTGCGTGTACTCGCTCTAACGATCGTCAGCGGCAATCCAAATCGCCCGCGGCGAGCGCACCGCCCAACTGCGCCACACCGTTCCGCCGTAGCACAACCCGAGCGCCACTGACCAGCCACATTCGATCCATCGATCGATGCACAAGCGCCGTAGTGTTCTCAAGCCGAGAAATCCCGAGGATCTCCGAGCAGGACCGAAGAGCTCGGAGAAGAAGACGGAGGACATCTTCCTCACTTCGAGCCCCGCCGTCGTCACGACCCGTGTGTGTGATCGAGTGTGTGATAAAGAGTGACCGCGGGTATTGTCCCCGGTGCTGCTTTGTGAGTGAGTGAGTGAGTAATTTTTATAGTATTTTTAGTCCCCGTTTTGCCCTCCCCCCCCCCCCCCCAGCCCCGTATCTCTCGAATTATCCTTTTTATTATCTTTGGTACTGGGAAGACTGACTGCCACCACGTGGAGACCGGCACTTCTGAGTACAGCCATTTTGTATGATTTTGTATCGGGAAGGCCGGCTGCCATCGCGTGGAGATCAGTGCTTCTGAGTACAATTGTTTTTTTCATAATTATTATTATATTTGCGTGCGAGGTAGTGTGGTGGTTCATCGCGACTATCGCTCGTATATTTAGTCTTTAACTTCTTTTTGCGCCATTCCCCCCCCCCCATTATAGAATACTCCCGTGCTTCACCCCCCCCCCCCCCGCCCCTCGTTTTGGTTTACCTGACCGAGGTAATAAATAAGAAGCCAACGAGTTCGGAAATTCACCCCCTGAGACCCCTCGTCCCACTACCCTCTAGCCGTGCCCCCATTTTTGCAAATTATTGTTTTCTATTATTTTCTTTTTTTGTTTTCTTTGTAAGATTACCAGGTCATGTGACCGGTAATCCATTCGTTGCTACACGTGACGTAGCTGGCGCCCAAACCCCGTACTTCTATTTATATTTCTTTCGTCGAATAAACTATTGTCACTATTGTTATATTTGGGAATTTTTATCGAATCATCACTAACCCCTTCCCCCATTGTTAATTAAAGGGAAGCCGGTTATAACACCCCTTAATAGTAATATTAAGGGCTCAAATTTACAGGATAATTTTTTTTTGTCATCATGTACAATATTTTCAGAGTACCATTAACAAACAAAAAATTGTTCGTTTTTTTCGCCCAGTCTATTCTATATAATCGAGTTCCGAGAACTAAATGGAAGCTGAATATTACAAGTCGGTCAAAGTGTTATAAAAAACAAATACAGGACGACCAGTGGCTCGGTTTGTGGCAGAGCCCACGTATAAAAGTCAGATTGCGAAGATAAGTATTCGCCAATGCAAGTATCCGTCCGTTCGCTAAAGAAGTCGTATTGACTCTCGGAAATTCATATCCGGGAGTTTAGACCTAGTAAAATTAATTTAAAAATTGTAAAATTATAAGGTATGAATTATTGATTAATCTTGTGAAATTATCATGAAAAGCGATTAATGAATGAATTATTGATAAACGATGTTAAATTATCATGAAAAACGATTAATGAATGAATTATTGACGAACAATGTTAAGTTACAATGAAAAACGATTTATTAGCGGATTATGAATGAGTATTGTTCAATTACGATTAGACGCGTTGAGTAAATGAAAATTATTTGCATACAATAGCGGCCATTTATTAAAAGTCGAGCATAATTAATGACCCTTGGAGGGTCTCAAAAAATTAGACCGTACTTCGCCCAGAGCACAGATACCGTGATCAAAACAAATACGAAAAATTACAATTGGTGTCAGAAGTGCTGTGAATACACAAACCACGCGCACTGAGAAGAAAAAAATAAGATATTCTGTCTGACAAAAAAAAGTTAAAAAAAAAGTGATAGCAATCAGTGAAAGTTAATTTTAGGACAAAAATAAAAACATAAATAGAAATAAACATTTTATCAAACTATTTCATCAAAATTTTAAAAAGTGAAAAGTTTCGTAACAAATACAAAAAAATTGAAATAACATCAACACGAAGAACACCAGCCAATCAACGTACTAAGAAATATACCAAATAGAAGGAAGGAAGATAGTGAACAGAAAAATTTCCCAAAAACATATATAAAAAGAAGGAAGGAACGAAGACATAGTTTTCACAAACCCACAAATTTCGTTAAACAGACCATTTTAATGAAAAAAGCATTATTAATTTTTTGGAACTGTAAGTACAGCTTTATTAACCATTTTAATAATTATTCGACATGACGCTGAATGCGCAGAGCATGTTGTTATTTTTCTTTATTCTCTCCTTTGTAACGCGCGGCTAGCTCGATCCTTGTTCTCACTCTTACATACAGCTGCATAGATATAATATACCTTGAAAAAATTCCTCGTTAAGCCTCAACAAATCTCAAACAGTAATCAACAAACAACAACAAATCTCAACAAATTTTATTAATTTATTCTATTATTTCATAAACATGACATTACCAAACACAAGTAACAAAATCCGATTATTCAAATAAACGAGAGATTAAACTTTTATTTCTGTGCAAATGCATCAATGAACTTCAAATTTCTTTTATTTAATTAACAAAAAAAGAGGATGAAAACCTTTTAATTATTAAATTAAGAAAAATATAAATAACAGACTTAAAATTCGATTATGCCAATAAATTATTGAAACCAAAAATATAAACTTAAACTTTCTCAATAACCTATACAAACAAAATAGCGTACAGAACAGGTAGTAGACGGTGCGCTATGGCGACCTCCACTCCTATCCCAACTCCTCTTTTCCGAGAGGTGGGGATAGGAGTGGGGATTATCCCCACTTTTACCCCTACTTTTTAGAAAAAAAGTGGGGGTGGTAGAATAGCGGGTCTGTAGGAGCAGTGTGTCGTCATACCGCACCACTTTTTTTACATTTATTGGAAATATTATTACATACTCATTTGCAGTGGTTTATATATTGCGACGAGCCCCTCGTGCGAGTATTTCACGTGACTCACACGGGGAGCCACGACCAAATATAACGACGCCCCAAAAATATAAATTTCTCTGCTTTTCCACAATTACTCCCGTGCTTACCTATTTTTGTTCCGATTGCTGGGCGCCATGCAATCTACTTTTTGACCCGACAGCCAGGGTCACTCGTTACGCTAAGGTCAATAATTCTTCGGTTCCGGCTAGCTGGAAGGGGTGCAGTTCCGGGACTGTATGCGAAAATAAATATTCAAACGCGTGCTTCTATCCAAGTCCAAAAATTACTAACAGTATTTATTACAGGAAACTAATGCTTTTCACGCAAATACAAAACTTTACAGCAACGACTCGAGTCTGACAAATCACGCGGTCCTAATTACCGATTCGCTCGAGAACTAACGGGGGCGGCCGGAGAAGCCGGTCGCGACGGAGGACGATTACTGAGCTGCACGAGATAACTAACTATTGGTGCACCACGTGCGCCTACCTTATTCTCCGGGCGGTCTGCTTCTTTTACGCAACGCTGCCTTCTCCTTGGCCTGCAGGACCTCGACTCTGTCTCGCTTTCGTTAGATGGTGAACTTCTTTCTCCACGGCGGAAACACACACGCCCGGGTCAATCGGAATGATAACGTCGAGACTCTCGTGGTAAGCGGTCCGCGCGCGGCGAGTTATTCGATGCCTAATCTCTTCCGTTCGCAACGGCAATCTCCTCGCGATAGCGTCTGCTCGGAGCCACGAATAATTGTCTTTGTGGTCGGCGACAGCTTCCTCTCAACGCGATATTGCTCGGTTCCGATATAAGACACAAAACTCGATTTCAGTTCGAACTCTCTAACCAAACTATTCAATTAGACTTCTCAATACAATCTCTAAACTCTTCAATATAATATCTCAAATCTCTTCCGGAATTCGACTCTCAATACGGTGACAGAAATTAGACTACTTAATATGCCGACGGGAATTCGACTAATCGGTCTCGCACGCTCTGCCGGGGTACGCGGGCCTCGGACGTCCGGGGTGGGGGTCACGGCCTGACATCGATCGACTTCGTCGATCGTCGCGTTCTTCCGCCTTCCTTCTCTCCATCCATCCTCGCGCGTCTTCCCGGGCTGTCGCTCTAATTCCGAGAATCCTGTGGAACAATACTCACGGCAGTCAAACGTTCGTCACTCGAGTTTGACGCCGAGGAGCGATTCTGTTGCCACGCGGTTTCTGGCGCTTTCGGTGCACGAGCACTCGGGGCCTAGCTCGTTGCTGCGAGCGCGCACTAGCGCCTCGTCACAATATATATTTGTAATATGATGATATGATGCTGCTGCTGGTGGTGAAACTCAATGGAACGCAGATATACATAAATGCGACCTAGGGCTTCATCACGCTCCTGGTGTTAATAGGTTGAATTAGTTAAAATACTCCGTGGCTCGTCGAGATTAACAATCGAGTAGACAATAGCAAACACAGTACCATGGATCGGCGATTATCATATACATCCGTGAAAATCTGGTGTTTTTAGTTACCTGAGAAGTGCTCATACAGGGGCTTCCTTAAATTCCAAATGATTGTACTTGTAACCATAGTACACCATGAGTAATTGATTTTCACCCGCGCAGACCATCATTTGTTGGAAAAGCTCATCATTCCTCGCAAAGGCCTCCACAAATCTCGACGGTAGAAAACACGTAAATTCGTTCTGAAGATCCACGGCAATACGTGCACCCCACTTGGTTTGAGCTACTCTCATACCCGTGACAATTTAGTATCTGTGAATTGTCAGCTCCGACAATTTTTTCAACAGCAAATATACATCAGGTCTACCCATTTTGTTGACCACTGATAAATCCATCTTTTAGTTTGAGCACTTTGATTTTACGCGGTAAAGTATGTAAGTCTATTCTCGTCTGAATCAAAACTTTGATTGTATCAATATCTTGCAAGACTTTTTCTATTCGAGACTTCAGAATAAGACGTTTTTGGCGTATACACATTCAAAGGAGAAGAAGGAGTAGTATGGAAAACGGCTCGACTGCGAATGAATCTTCGTCGCTCGATTTCAAAATTACTCATCATCACCAGTGTATTACACCCCACTCTGAACATTATCAATTTACTGCAGCGTTAGCTGAATCATTGGATTGTCTTAAAGACACGTGCGCATGTAACACAATATTCTTGCAGCAGCGGGTCGACGAGCGTATTGTCACTGACACTTCTGTTGAAGGCCACTCCTGCGTTTCTTCGCCTTTGTTTAATTATGTGTTTTTCTTCATTTTGTAATTATCACGCAATTAACGGACAGTGAGCAGCATCTTTGCACACAAACGTTAAATTGTTTATTCTGATACTTAGTCTGCTCATACTTTCAGAAATACGCTTTATAGTATTCTCCTATTATTTTTCCATTGCTTAACAAATTATTTGAAAATACGCTTCTAAACTGATGAATTCCAAGCCCTGTAGACATAAAATGAAGAAACAAAACGCAATAATGACCGCAAAATTCTGATTCAGGACTCTGTAGTTGAGAAGTGCTGTAGCGAAAGAGCTTGCAGTTTTGTCGGAGTCGTTGGAGATGCTAAGGGATGACAGGTGGCAATCCGTAGCTATCGAAATACCATCCGTTTACACATCGATCGACGTACATGGCGACCCAGTACGTTCCGGGCTATTTGTGCCCATCTGTGTTAACGACAATTGCAATCTGTTTCGTCCAGACTCTCAGGATGCGATCGGCAGGATACACACTGATAGTATGGTACTATATACTCTGAAGAGCCTGCAATATTTGCAGACTGTTCATGAGATACACCGAGTTCTTTGAGTGCGCCTAGCCCGACGTACCACATTGAAGTTGTTCTATACTCCAACAGCAAATTGATACGGTCACTATGACAAAGCCACTTTTTTATTTTTGCAGCATTATTTAGAGCACATCTATACGAGCTATTTTTACACAATATACTATGATAGACCCAGAGAGTGTTGCACGCTGGTAAATTGCGGAATGATGTGTCCGTTGCGTCTCCTTCCAAATTTATAACGAAACACCCGGTTAGCTGTGTTACATAATTCGCTTTACCATTTCCTCTGGTAAATATACGATCGACGTGCACGGCGATTCTCTTCAAAACGCTCTCAACAATACGTAGAGATGTTTCCCCGTCCGACCACTCTATGCCGTGAGGATTACTGCTTAACCATGTGTTTTGTCTCTTTACACTAGGTGGTAAACTCTTACACGCATGGGGTGGTGATACGATCCAGTGTGCACTAAAATCAGCGTTGACAGAAATTACGGCAATTTCTTTCGGAATAAACTCGTTAGCTCTATTCTTCAGACCTTGTATATCGATGATAATATTCACGATGTATTGCGCGATCGTGATACCTCAAAGTATAAACGCTGACTGACGAAAGCCGCTCATTCTCGCTGTGAATATACAGGGTGGGGCACGAACTGTTGCCACCTTGAATATTTCTGTAATTATCGGCGTCATAAAAAAATGTTCTAAACAAAAGTTATACGGTACGAGAGGGGTCCTCAAATGCGACCATTTTTTTCAATTTCCGTGGAGGCGCTGACGAACAGTGAAGGTCACCTCCATTTTTTTAAATAGAATGATACATTTTTTTTCCGACTATCTTGTAGAGCACCTCAAACCTATAAAAAAACATCTGAGGGTCAAGGTCATTAAAAGTCATTTAAGGTCATTTAAGGTAAAAAAGAGACATAAACTTTATTTTTATGCGAAATGAACTTTATTTACAGTAGGTATTCGAAGTAATTGCCATTGGAATCAATACAATATTGTAGTCTCCTTACCAAGGATTGTGTTGAATTTTTTATCACTTCCCCACTTATCGTATCACATGCTCGAAGAATTCTCTCACGCATGTCATCCGGGCTAGTTGGACGTTGTTTGTAAACTACATCTTTCAAGTATCCCCATAAGAAAAAATCAAGAGGCGTCAAATCTGGCGAGCGAGCCGGCCACGATACAGCTCCTCCGCGTCCAATCCAACGATTTGGAAACCTATGTTGCAGCTCAGTTCTAGCCATCAGCGAAAAATGTGCCGGACACCCATCGTGTTGATACCACATTCTGTTTCTTGTTTCCAAGGGTATTTCTTCCAATAACGGACGGACTTACAATATTCCGTGTACGTTGTAGATTTGGTGCCGTTGTTTACATGCAAGGCAATGATAATAAGAATGGTAAGACTACGGCCATACTACGGTAAAATTTTGCACGATATCGTGAGACGAGAGAACATTGTTTGAGCATGTGATTCGATAAGGGCCGAAGTAATAAAAAAATTCTACACAATCCGTGGTAAGGAAATTGCTGTATTACTGTATTGAATCCAATAGCAGTCACTTCGAACATCTGTACTGTAAATAAAGTTCATTTCACATAAAAATAAAGTTTATGTCTCTTTTTGACCTTAAATGACCTTAAATGACTTTTAATGACCTTGACCCTCAGATGTTTTTTTATAGGTTTGAGGTGCTCTACAAGATAGTCGGAAAAAAAATGTATCATTCTATTTTAAAAAATGGAGGTGACCTTCACTGTTCGTCAGCGCCTCCACGGAAATTAAAAAAAATGGTCGCATTTGATGACCCCTCTCGTACCGTATAACTTTTGTTTAGAACATTTTTTTATGACGCCGATGATTACCGAAATATTGAAGGTGGCAACAGTTAGTGCCCCACCCTGTATGATTTGAATCTGCACTTAACCGCTATAGTCCACAATTACCTGACGGGATGAGTCAATTGTTGAAGCCAGAACTTCTGTAAAACGGACTTCTATTCGAACACTACCGTGTCTTATGAGGTTCCAATAAGTATTACAATTGACTGAGAGATCGGGCGTGAGATTAAACGCGTATAAACAATAACCAAAGGGGTAGATCGTGCGTGGAATGCAGTTACCCTCATCCAAAAAGCGTATGCCTGTACCTGAGAAGAGTGTGTGGTATGCGTCCACGTACATGGAGCTTTTTGTAAAATTTGGCTATAGAGGTCGTGACGGTATTTGCAGACCGTCCGCATACAATGAGAGATAATTAATGTTGTAATGATGAAAATTGAATAGATTCATGGCGCGATCACCATTGAAAGCTTTATTATCGACGAAACCGTCGATTATACGTTTTGGTAGTTGCCCGAGTATAACGTTATCAAGAGTATCACCATGGACTCTCGCATGCATGGATATAGCTTCAACCTCGACGCGCGTCAGAGGATACTTGGCAGTGGATTTTAATAGAGTTTTTGCTTGCGCATGATGTATGCCAAGTGCTATCTTAACGCGGCGTACGACTAGCGACGCCTCTGTGATTTGTACCGTACAATTCTTCGAGCCAGTAAAGAGACAAAAAGCGTTGTTAGTTCGCACAAATCGTAATCTGATCTCTACTCTGTTTAGCAAAAACCTCTCCTGGTTAAATATATCATATTGCAGATGTCCTAAAAGATCAATCGTTTTACTAGTCCCTAAAACACTTCGAAGACTCATAAGACCGGCATTACCATCGATCACGTCATCCATTTTTCCCGGTGTATCATTATACCATAGAACACTCGTGAGATGCGAAGACTTTGCACCTTAACCGTAATTCAAGAGCGTTTCAATGTACGCTCTGTGTGCGTAAGCATTATTGGGCGGTGATAGAAGTTACTGATAGAGAAATACATCAACCTTATATATAATAGAGAAATACATCAAGATTATTGACTGGCCCTACTTTAACCGGATCCTCTTTTATACGCGGGGGTTTCTCTATTTTAACTCGCATACTTAGCATGGTATGTTCAAGGTCAATGTACTCATCATCTTGTCCTGGTACGACAAACTCTATCGGCGAATCATCCGTCAATGACGAAATGGGCTTATAGTACTGATTGCGTTCCCTCGATAGTTGTCGGCGTTGGCGGTAGTGTAAATAACTCAAGCTCCGATTTTAGACACTCACACGAATGTGTATGTAAGAACGCCAATTTTCCAACGAGAAATCTGGCAAAAAAATCCATGACTGTTCTTGGTTTCTTGCGACGGCTCTTGATACCCTTTTCTCTCACTATGCTGTTCACTGTCTTCTTCTTCCCCTTGCCCCGCGTCTTCTTTTTCTCGTTGCTCGAGCGTCTCTGTGATTTTGCTGTCTTGTTCCGTTTTTTCACACTACCACTGTGTCGTATTGCGCGTCCCGCAAGAGAATGCATCAGTTTATTAATTTTGCCACCTTTATAACCTGAGCCCTGCATAAGCGTGTTGATTTTTGCTTCAGCCTTGCGTTTTAGATTTTCCCTTGATTCGTGCAGGCGCGTTTTGAATGCTTTTTTCGGGTGGCTTACCAAAATCCAGGATATCGGTGGCTACGTAGAAACCCGAACGCAGCGCCTCTTTACCGACAGCCCGGACTCCTTGTTTCAAGAGCGGTAATACGCGCCGAAAGAGGCGACCTAGAAAACTTCCTATTCCATGACCTCGCTGATTCGGTTAGCCTATATAGACGTGACTGATACCGCCATAGCCGGTGCGGCTGCCACCACCCGTTTGCAAATCAAAGTACTCGTCGTAATAATTCATTTCGTCGTTCTAATCTGTACGTCTAAATTGTAACATCACCGTCAGCGTCCTATACTTAAATGGTATTGACTCGCCAAACTCATCTCTTATATCAATCGTAATTGTTTGAAAACTCGTGCGTAGTAACGGCATATAGCTCGATGGCGAACATCTTCTGATTTTCACAGCCCCGTAATTACAATTATCCGAGGCCGCGGCTGGTACGACCCGTAGTAGAGGTGTGTGCACATCGTCTGTAATATAGGGTTCACAGATATCAGTATAAACGTACATCATATTGGGAGTCCCATTGTCTAGATTTGCGGGTCTGTCAGCAACGTATTTGATCCCTCCCTGTACGACCACATCTTAAGAGTGAGTGAATCCTAAAACTTTATTCAACGCGTCGGAAAAATAAAAGGCGTGCTCTAGATTCTCGCATGATTTACAGATACGCGTAACTGAAACGGATCCGTTGTGTGCATATTGATATTTCAGATATCCCGCCACACACGGTATTTCGTTAATTGTCTCGAGTAATGTGTCTATGCTGCGATATACTCCCAGCGGTACAGACGCACGAGCACTCGTAAAATCAATGTCCGCCTCAGTGCCCAGTATTTCAACATTCGTTACAATATTAATAAAGTTTCGATCCCCCTCGGGTGGTACATGCAGCATTTTCATAGTTATGTGTATTTCAGCTAAAAAAAAGCTCAACTACCATGAGAGACACACATTGCGGTAACCGGGTGGTACATCGTAGTGTCAAGTTATCGGGGTAATAACTCATACTGTTGTTTCTGGGCAACACAATGAAAAACTCTTCCTTCATTTTGTCTGTGTTACCTTTTCTTCAGCGTTTTCGCCCACGATAACTCAGGCTCGTAAAATATCCCATCAATATCCTCGTCGAGAAGATCGCGTAAGGTGTATGTTACGGGGCAAATACTGTGTGAAACTCTGTGAATCTTAAATAACTCGTTACTCCAGCCGCTCTCGTAACCTTTCGTGAAGGCCGCCTTTGCACTACTGATACGTCCGATATCATCTACATTATGTTTAGGTGCAATGGATCGTTTTTTTATAACGCTGCGATAGATTGTCACGCGCCCTTGTAGCTGTCTCTTGCCTTACGGATGCAGGGGTCATTTTTATACCACTGTGGGTAGCGTGATTGTATGCTGAGACGATATTTTGCAAAACGCCGATGTAACGTTTTTGTTTGGAATTAGTGAAATAGCGCCACATTCTTTCATTTAGTATTCTATTGAATCTTTCGACAATAGCGGCTTTTACATCAGGGTTTCGAGCAGCACGAAATTGAATGTTCTTTTTCTTTAAGAGCGACTGGAATGCAGCGCCTATGACTTCCCTTGTCCGTTGGTAGACAAACGGGTGATCTACCGTTACTATTCTTCTTCGAATATGACATTAAATGCTTCAGCCATCGTTGCTGCGCTCTTTTCATGTAACGGCTGCACCCAGGCAAATTTACTGAGAGTTCGATAACAAGAAGGAGGTAAACGTAACCAGCATTATAATCCTTGATTCATCGAAGATCCGCTAGATCAGCCTCCCAAAAATCATCAATATTCCGCACGTTGTAAATACGTCGGGGAAATCGATGTCTCATAGGCTTGTGTTAAGTATAAGCATCCTGCATTTCGAGCCACTGCTGCGCCGTTGATTTGAAAATTTTCTTCTGTCGCGCGACACGTTATAGATTCGCGGCTCCTAATAACGATGCTTCATGTGCTGCATTAAAGTACACTTTTTCCAATGTTTTCATGATTATAATTTGAGGTTAACCCAGGTTACACGTCTTTTCTTATTATATCCAGCACCACTTTGATCTCATTTTTTTTCACTACCACTGTAAAACGATGAATGACTGACAGCCGCATCATCGTCACTATTGGTACTGTTGCTGCTGCTAGGATTTTGAGCTGCGAATTACGCAATGTTTAATTAGCCCTCGATTCCATCCACAGCCCTTTATTGCCGATGAATTCCCACGGTGTCTGCATTGTTCTCAGAAATTTTACGAAAGCACAACGACCTATCGGTTTAGGTGTTTTCCTCGATCTCATAGCGTCGTTCACGAGATCAACAATATTCGAGTCTTTAATTGGTATCCCGCTGATGGACACGCCACCAGCAGAATCCTAAGAAAATTGTGCTGGTGGTGCGTCGCGCAAACGACGTAACAGTAGTTTAGCTTTACCGCGGAACTTAGTAGGTATACCTTCAATGATGATGGAATCGTTCATTCTGTCGTGTGTGACACAGAAGCAGACACCCGAGTATCTTTTTTCATCATAAGTGCACGGTATTGCTCAGCTTGCTCGTCATCCGCAAAATGAAGATACCGTTGTAATACAGTCAGATATGCATGCTTCACGTTGCTCCTTATTGAGATGTTGAAGGGCTTTCAATATCGCAATGTGTTTTTTGGAGAGCGGTGTACCTCTTTGCGCCATCACTCGAGTTAAACTGTCGATCCTCTTTCGTTCTATTACTTCTTTTAACTTATTTACACTGATGATTTTATAGAGACTGTAACAAACGTAGAATTGGTAGCTCATCCGAATTGCCGCTGCTTCTTAACTTTTTTTGCGGCACTTATACGAAATGATGGGGGTCATCGGGGAAAATGGATGTACGAAATCGACGATTATCAGGTGTTGACTGCTTCAAATCAACCAACTGGTATTCATGGGGTCTAGATGTCGCAACGTGATAGGCGTCTTGTAAAAAACGAGGGTTTTCAGGATATACTTGCCGTGCAAGATGCAGTTCTTGAGCACGATCACGAGGATTTTTTAAAACAACTATATAATTTGCATTTAGCGAGATATCGCGCTGCCCGTGACCTTGATGAAATAGATTTTGCGTAATGAAAATAACGCTGAGATTTTTATGATGACTACCTTTAGTAAAGAGATCTATAACACTATTGATTGATGCCTCGCGCATCAAATTGTCGATTATTATGAGTTTTGCACCCGGGTCGACCGCGTAATCTGTACTCTGTGGTAAATCCTTGTGAAACTCGATTGATGCACCATACTCCGTGTATGCAGGCTGCCACTCGGAATGATAGGAAATAATTCTCTCGAGGGGTTCACTGTTCATACAGGATATGAATTTCAAGAACTTTTTCACAAAATACGTCTTACCGCAACCCTTGGGGCCTCAGATCATTGATATCCAGGGATGTTTCCACCGCGTATCCATCTTTACGAATGAGTGAATTATTCTAATCGCTGCAAGTGATAAAGACACGGACTGGTAGCGGGAAATTTATAAAACTTTTTATTTTCCAATAAAAATATGAATATTTACATCTTTGATAAAATAGATTACTCTTTGTAGCCGTATGGTAGCGAATCGTATTCACCGTCTCGTCTTCGTATAACGCTCGATGGTTTACATTTCGTTTTTTTCCGCACGGGTGACGACGTGATGGAACGATGTTCAACGAATCGCGTTAAATTTCACCTCGATAGGTTCCACCGTGTCGCTGACTAAGTCGGCGCGTATTATCTTGTAATTTATTAATTGCATAATTGCGAAATTGAGAGTTATACCTTTCACTTTACAAACTTCCGCCTCACTACCGTTGGGCGCCCTTGTTATGAACGAATAAAATTTGGGTCCTTCGGAAACGAAAGATTTCATATAACAACCCGGTTCAAGTTCATCTGTAAGGTCCCCTAAAAGCTGCCCTGTTGGTGATTCATATTCATTAGGATTCTTGTTTATCACGTAAATAACCGAATCGATGTTACAGTAAAGTGCTCGTCGATCCAGACGCTCTAAATCACTGTACAGTTTTAAGCGCACCTCAGCTGTTGTATACGCAACGATTACAGAGTTAGCGATTCCTGAGGGGATTACGGTTTCGTCCCTTTTTATGTAGCTGACATATAATATATGATGATTTACAGGTAGGATAGCTGTATTCTCGTACTCTGCGCTAGTCACTAATTCCACGAGTTTTGCGCGTGTTCAAACCATCACGGTTTGTGGTTTTTCACGCTGCCTAAACTTTCCCCAAAACGAGTTCAGACACGAGTTAGCTAATTGCCGTACCCCGGGGTTTTTCGTTATTGCTTCACGATCTAGTTTAACCTCGTCTGATCGCATTCCGCATGCCAACCGCTAGATTCTTGTTCAATTTTTAGGAAGATGTTTATGTAATCCGAGAAATGACCACCTGAACGTGAATTGCGATCATACTGTCTTATCTCGTATTGCCAAATTTCCTCCACATGAAGCACTCTATATCCGCGTGATACGGTTTTTCTCAACTCGTCGACTACCCATGTACCGTTAAACACACGCTCCGCAGGTCTTTCATGAGTACATTCACACTGATTCATACTTTCACAACTACGACGACATAGGGCGAACAGCAAACGCTGGTGCATACGCACAGGGAGCACAGGGTGGTAAAGGTTGCGCGGTGGTAAAATAGTGCAGTTAACAAGACCTACTACTTTTGTGAGATCATTAATAGCACCGATTAACTCCATACACTCGTCGCCAGCAAACACTTTAGGATGACCCACGGGAAATGTACCGTATTTACAAACGTATGGGTATAACGAACGAGCATCGACGTATCATATCTGCTCGTTATCTTTCGTGTCGTAGAGTGTGACCATGTTCACTGTACGACTACCGAAAAAAGCATCTCGGGGGTTAAGTGGGTCAGATTTAACTAGAGCGTTATCCCGATCGAAGTCGCACACTTGTTCATCGGCTGCAAGCATACGGTCATATTCACAGTCCCAAATATCGATTAGGTTGTAACCACTATTTCGTATCTTATAAGACGCAGCTATCGTTGTCTCGTGCTGTTCGTTCATGGATATACCGTCACCCTGTGCTTGATCTCTACCGACCAAAAGACATTTTAGGCAGCCATGCCAGTAACAACCGTGGAACAATAGCACATGTGTCGCGTCGGATGTTTCGTAGTAACCGTCTACCATTAAAGCCAGAGATAGTTTGAACTGACGCGATCGACCCGCGTGGTTGATACGCTGTCCAAGAATGTGTTCCATCCATATAATGTAGCTAACTGCTTTTTTCGATTGGTTACTAGCCCATCTGTATCCGTTTCTAAGTATAATAGCAATTGTATCGATGTTGAGGAAATTCTTCCTAAAAATGCGGAAGCAAGCGGATGCTATCGTTGTGCTCTCGTCGAATGGACAAACAGACTCTTTGGCTATGAACATTTTCCGGAAAACCATACAGGCTTGTCTTAATATCGTCACGTCGTTCTTACAGTAGGCCACGATATCGTTTTGAAAATCGAACACATAACCCGTATTTTTCAATTCACGATACCACGGCTCGAATACACTATTACGTACGCTTGTTGACATGCTATTGGAGGAGTAATAATCCATCGGAGGTAATTCCCTCACATAATTCTGATTCTCTGGTGTATTGAAGAGATGAAGAAAAGTACCTTTAGCTAGAGCATCAGTTAACTCAAAGCATTTAAGGAGCTTACTCAGAGACATGTGGAAGTAATGTAGACTATCGAGAAACACGAGTTTCCCGATACGCATATTGATAATTTTCGTACCGTTCATAATCAGTGATGGTAACTGCGCCATTTTTTCACTTATAAAATACCGGAGAATGAATTGAGCATCGAAACTCCCGGCGTTATGGACTATTAAGATAGTGCCGGAAAAACGCTCGATTTCTTGCATAGCTAGTTCTACCAACTGAGCTACCGGACTGTCTGTATATAAACTCATGTACACCGCAAAATTTACATGGCTCCGCTATAGAATCATTGTCACAGCAGTTTGGACAAACACGCTGTGCTACACAGAGGTTCGGCTTATGCACGTGTGTGTCGGTGGTACCCTCTAGCGGCGTACAGTGCTGCGTTTCAAAATCAAAGAAGATAAAAATTTCTTTTTTCAATTCTCGATTGTTTGGAAGGGGCCTCATGACACACAAGTGATTGTATGGTTGGTCTGATTTACAAGTTGTGCAATAACCTACGGAGCACACGTGTTTCTTCTTTCTCACTAGCGGGCTGATTGTGCGAAAACAGTCGGGGCAGCGTTTAATAGTTGTGCAAACACTCGGTTTATTTTTCTTATTCCTTACGAAGTCGGGGGTTCGATGAGTTTTCAAGCATACCTCCCCAAAAAAAAAAAAAACACGATTGCACGCGGCGCATCTAATCCTATCTCCTGTGTAAGGATCACACGGCGGCATCATAAGACATTGGGAACATCTTTTTTTCCCGGCGCATCTATGATCTAATCTTAGATATAACGTATCACACGATGTGCGGAAACCAGTACTACCGACAGCACCTCTAAGATTAAGAATTCGCTGGAAATGGTGTGAGCGCTCGTAATACCGGATATACGCTGTGTGACGGACCTGTCCTACCGCGCTTACCACCACCTAACGCATCTAGTAAATCAACCGTACGTGGTAATGTTTCGCCCTCGAAGGGCTGATTATTTTCAGTATCGAGAGTATCTGATGCTGTTTCTCCTCGATCGGCTATTCAAGATTGAATTATCATTATTATGTTGAATCACATTAGAAATTTCAAAAGTTATTGGTGTTTTTTTCGCAGATACTTTGTGAGGAATTTCCCCGACGGGACTCACAACCCCGGCTTTCCTTCCCTCGACACGACCCGCAACTCAAAATCAAACTCCCCAACTGAACCGCTCAAGACTGAACATCAATTATCTTAATAATACAAAACTCGTTATGATTCGCGGATCCACCTCACGGACGACTGGACGCCAGGTACCGAATTACCGCCGATTTTCATCGACTTATATTGTCGCCAATGAGGTGGAGTCAGAAGCGGCGTCGCGCGAGCACGCGGTGAGAAGCCACGAGGCACCCAACTAGCTCAGGCTCCGCGAGCAGATATATGGTAGAGGGGCTGGACGAAATGATGAGGCACAAAATTAGAATATTAAAGGAGGTATTTGGTTTATTAACCAGTTCCCGGGCGTCACTTGACTAGGTCAAGGCGCATTTACGATGACATGATGGTGGACAAGGATGAGCATAATACTACGAGGACTTGATATAAAATAAATAAATAAAAGAAACCAAAAGAATCAACTTAATTACGCGAACTTTAAGGTAGAATTAACTTGATGTGGCGACTCAAGCAATAGGTAGCGTAATTATAATTCAAATAGTAGCCGCAGACAAAAGGTAGCTTGAAAAAACTAATATTTAACGAACCGCGGAACCTAATCATAATAAATCATCGGAGGTAGCTTAGATATCCGAACGAATTCGGAAAAGAAAAACATAAGCCGACCTATCAATTAACGCAAACCAAAAGGGTAAATCAACAATCAAAATTATCCAATAATCTCTCGCACGGAGGATCGGCAAAAATCTGAAGGAGGGGCAACAAATAAATCTCGAGTCCTGAAAATATAGCTAACGCAAGAGTAAAATAATAAAATAACAAAACAACAATAATCTAATCATAGGCTAAAGGTAACCGATAAACGCAAGAGTCAAAGATCGTAATGGGTAGTATAGGTAGCATACTATAGGTAGCATCAATGCCAACGAGCTTCATAATATCATAGAATCGAATATATCAAAAAAATACAATACCACAAAGCGGTGAATGTTCGGTCAGCTCAGACCAAGATAGTAAGGTAGCGTAGGGGAGGTAGTGTGAACCGAATAATACGCGCCAGATATAAACAGCACGCCGGTCTGAGTGACCTTAGGCGAGTAACCCAACGGCAAATAAGCAAAAGACAGAGAGCTAAGCATAGTAAATTTACGCGCATGAAATATTACGGCGTACTAACACAAAATGAACATAATTACAGAGAGTCAAACTAATACAAAAATCTAAACGATCGGAAAAATCAAAAGCAATTGCGATTAAACAAACAACTTAAATCATTAACTTAACGCAAAACTCAGAACAAAATAATTCAAAACGGAAGCTCATCAAAATTTACGACTAATTAATTGTCGGGCGATCTTTACTCCCAGCACGCCGCTGGCGGAGCAAGTAACCCGAATCCTCCGTGAGTAACTCTATGCAAAATTCTCAAAATCTCAAATACTAAACTTCAAGAAAACAAAAAGCAAAACGTACTCACGGGTCCGACTCACTATCTCCTAAAAGACTGCTCGACTCACAGTAGTAGAGGGTGGGCTGAGTCTCACCGGAATCTCCTTCGTCCCGACGATGGTCGCGAGGTCCTCTCAATGGATGGTCTAATCGGAGTCGTTATCTCCAAAAATTAGCGAGGTTCACTTGCACGTGGTCAGAAGCAGAGAGCGAATTTTCGCAATCCCTCGTGGGCCGTCGATCGATATCCTTACTCCGCCCGCTCGCCGGCTACTGCCCGCGCACGCGCTCAGGTTGAGAGTGTGGCTCCCACGGTCTTCGGGAGTTGCGGCGGCGCACTGCGAGTCTAGCGCACTGACGCGCATTTTAAACGATGGCTTAAGTCCTCCGCCGCATTCACGATGACGTAGTGGCCCGTACCGTTGATATCGCCGTTTCCCTCCAATTTTTTCTGCAGCAAATTATGGCTGGAGCGTGGGTGTCTTCCCCTCGGATCAGGTGGCCACGGTGAAAGAGTGCGGAGTCCTTCACGCCGGAATTCGTGGCCACTATGCATCAGCGGTATTGGACCCACAACAAAAGGCGCAACACTGCAATTAACTGTTTCTACCGGTGCCCCTAGGTACTTTATTCGTGGGGCGCCGGGTTAGCCGGACGGCTACAGTTCAAGCCCCAGGGGCTGGTCGAGCGCCGGGCTGGGAAGTCGTAGGGAGCGCTTTTCCAGCGCGCTCCCCGGGCATTCATAATCCACGGGCACGGTTATTCGGTGCCCGCCTGCGATTCCGATGAACAGAATTCCAAAAATTCAAAACTGGAGTTCTGAGTCATAATCCCAAAATCCAAAATAAATATCCCAAAATATATTCGAACTCCCTCGGTGTAAGGGAACGTCGGAAACGTCAGAGAGCGACAAGTAACGGTACGGGCAGTCGCAGAGTGCGTGGGCGTGAACTATCAGCTTGCCGGCGGAGGGGCAGTCCCTCGGTAGTAGGTAGCGGGGTGAGACTCAGTAATTAAGGAACAGAGCGGTAAAAACAGGACTAAATTTAAAGAAATTACTTATTTGCTAGTAAAACGTTTAAATTTCTGATCGTAAGGTAGCTGTAACGAAGGTAACGTAGAGAGCAAAAATAGAGAGCGACTCTGCTGTTGACCCGCAGTTGGTAAAAGCGAACGTGCACCGCCCCAAGAGTCGTAAATCCGACACTCCCCGCCGTTTACACTTCGCGCAGGTAGCGTGGCAAAAAAATCACGTCACAACTTACAATTTGTCTCTGTCCGAACATTTTCGTTATACCCTGTCTTATTTCTGTTATTGTGATCCTCTGACGGTCCTGGTGATAGTTCAATCCTTGGTTATACATTAAAAATGAGCGAGTTATTAATTTACCGACGGTAGGACCTACCGACGGAGAGAATTACTGATGGTAGGAATTACCGACTGTAGGAGTCACCGACGGTTGAATATATTATCCACGGGTAAGTTTAAGATCTATAATCAATATTGCTTACCTTAAATTTCATTGAAAGTCGCTCTGGCTATAGGGGTGTCCTCGAACTTGCGTCGCTCGAGCTCTTCGTCCACACTTCGAAGCATTTCAAGCCCTTGGAGAATACCTCTATTATGGGCTACCCTAATGACGCGGAATGGTTACCACCACAACTAATTACCATCATAATGACGCCTAATCCGAGCGCTATGAATTATCGCTAATTTCAATAGTGCTAAGATACACGTTCGAATGGTATGGTACGACATTTTTTATCAGCGAAATATTTATTTTCTTCTTAGTCGATCTCACGGGGCGGTTGTCGTTTGACTGACGATCATGCCGTTATTTTAACTCGTATAAAATTCAGAAAATAGCTTGCTGTAATGTCATTAGGATAAACTACGGTCAGCATCGAAGTCTCCGCGCGCCATTGATGCAGCTGCAGCGTATCACCTTTTATGTTACGAGCATCCCTGAGAAGACACGTGCATTTTTGCTAATCTTGCAATTATTGCATGGCACCGAAGAAACTATGCATCTCGAGCATCAGTCTTCCATTGTCGCGCGAATAACCAACAGCAATTTTTTTTAATCAAAATGTACTCCGTGTTTGATTATTCAGTTTTACGTGCGGGTGCCATGTGTCGCATCGTGAATGTTTTAAGTGTATGTTGTGTGTAGGTACGTACTCTCACTATGAATGCTGCGTATAATTTATTGGAGAACTTTTTGAGGGAGTTATACCACGAGCATCGGCATGAGAGCGTGTGGCGTTTAACCCGCGAAGAAGCGGTTGCTGGGGCGTCATGTATTATTTATTTTTCCGGAGGTGTTGCATGTGGTGAAATCGTTTACGGGGATGACGACGGTGAAACATTCGACCTTTATCTAGTCGATCATTGTTCCACCACATTTTATGATTATCATTGTTATGTGTCACACCTTCGTGCTGTGGCTGTATCCGCCCTTTCAGTGGAGGTGGTGGTGGAAGGGTTAAACGGTGACGATGATCAGGAATTATATGACAGTTGCCGAATGTGAAAGGACGATCGACGAATGGCAAGGACGGTGGACAAACAGAAACGATGGAAATTGGACGAGACGACTTATACGGAACCTGAGGCCGTGGCTCGGAAGGAAGTTCGGGGACGTAAATTTTTACGTGGCCCAGCTCTTAACGGGTCACGGTTACTTCCGACGGTACCTTCGCAACATGAACAGAGTACGGACACCGGATTGTAAGTACTGTGGACATGAACGAGACGACGCGGAACACACATTTTTCGCGTGTGTCCGTTGGACGGGACTAAGACAAGAACTGGAGACAACGGTCGGCAGCATATCTCCCGATAACATCGTGGATGAATATCCAAGTAGTTTTATTTTCAGGCACTAAAATCGGTTATAACCTGTCGAGCTTAGTCTATTTCGATCACATTATCGTATTCACCATAAACAATGCAATTAATTGTTGAGGTTAGAGCTTTAGCGAAGCGTACTTCTATTCTCACACTACCGTGTCTCACGAGATTCCAGTGTGTGTAACAATCTGCCGATAAATCGGGCGTTAGTTCAAAGGCAAAAAAACAAGAGCCTTTACCGAATGCATCGCGTGAAATATCTATACCATCATTTTGAAAGTGTATACCTGTGCCGGAGAAGAGTGTAGGGTAGCTCTGAACCCAGGTTTCGTTACCGTTAAACTCAGGTCGAAGCGGTTTTCCAGTTATCTGTTGACCGTCCACTTAGAGCGAAAGATAGTTTATCGAGTGATGTTGAAAATTAAAGGAATTCATGGTCTTATCACCGTTGAATGCTTTATCGTAGACAAAGCCTAGTATTATACGTTGAGGTAATTGTCCAAGAATAACATTATTCAGTGTATCCCGATATACAGTGTGTATACCGATTATTCCGCTATGCATAGTGAAGGATTTTACTTCTACACGTGTTATGGGATACTTT
Source organism: Clistopyga incitator (assembly GCA_947507545.1). Taxonomy (NCBI): domain Eukaryota; kingdom Metazoa; phylum Arthropoda; class Insecta; order Hymenoptera; family Ichneumonidae; genus Clistopyga; species Clistopyga incitator. The sequence goes on from OX382191.1 coordinate 6,061,406, forward strand.
GCTGTATTTTTAGCCAGGGTTTTAGCATGCGCTATGAGTACACCAGGACTAATTTTTGCTCGTCGCACGAATAGTGTCACATCGTTGATTTTCACTTTATGTGTGAGTCCTTGTATTGTTGCTTCCATAAGACAAAAATCGTCTTTTAAGCGTACGAGTTGTAGGCGTACTTCAACGCCATTTATCAACAATTTATCCTGATTAAACACATCACAATGTAGACGTCCAAGCATATCCAGAGTTTTTCCGCCTCTAATATACTTTGATCTTATCTCTTGGGCATTATTGGTTGGCATGGTTTTCGAGCCAGGCATTATCTCAACAGTACCTGGGTTATCGGCATACCATAAAGCCGTAGTGAGATGTGGGTCCTTTGCAGCGGGTCCATAATTTAATAATATTTCAATATACGCTCTATAAGCATAAGCATTATTAGGTGATACAACGAGTTTTTGATTAAAAAACACATTCACTTGATTAAAGAGGCTGTGTAGAAAATTATTAACAGGCGCCACTTTGTACGGTGATTCAGCGTTAGCTACTACTTTGAGTTTTACACAGATCATTGTGTGTGCAAGAACTAGGTATTCTTCATCGTGGCCAGATATGACAAATTCAATAGGTCCGTCGTCTGAGAGGGAGGATACAGGTTTGTAGTGTACCCATTGCGAGGCCTCCACGGATGTTTGCGTTGGTAAATGAGTCGAGCTCCGACTTCATACGTTCACAAGAGTGCGAGTGTGAAAAAGACATTTTTATTTCGTTTTGTTTAACTATTTCCGAAAATATCGTTTATCGTATGTTTCTTTTTCTTCGTGATTTTTCGTCGTTTCATCACTCTACCAGTCTTTGTCTTTTGTCTTCTTGTCGACGTTTCTGTGTTCCTCTTCTTCTTCTTTTTCTTGCTTATTTTTCTTTTGCTACCACTACTGCTACTAGTACTACTGTTGTGCCTCTTTGTCGTTGCGCGTTTACGCGTCGCGGTGCGCATAGGTGCACGATCCGTTAACGACTGCATACTTCCTGTGCTAACCGATGTATTATATCACGATCCTTCCATTAGTAGAGCTATTCTTTCGCTTGCCTTGCGTTGTAGATTGTCCCGTGCTTCCATAGCGCGTCGTTTCAGTGATTCCTTGAATGGCATATTGTTATCGCTCACGTATTTAAGAACATGTAATCCCGTGCGGAGAGCTTCTCTTCCTATGGCTTTAGCGCCTTTTTTCAATAACGGTAATACACTCCGAAATAATCCACCGAGAAATCGACCAATACCGTGGCCCCGTTGATAAGGTGTGCCCCCAAAACGTTATCTATATGACCACCACCGCCGCCGCAAATTTGGTTCTCGTAATAAGCCGTATAATGGACCACCATAATGATCCGGTCTAGGAGACACGGTTAAAGTGAAGTGTAGGGGTTAACGTTCCGTACTCGAATGTAATCGGTTTTCCGAGATGGTCTCTTATATCGATCTCGACGGTGCCAAAACAATTATTGAGTAATGGTATGTAATTTGGCGGTGAAAAATATTTCACCTGTGTGGAACCGTATGTATAGTGAGTTGTGTTTAGATTAACTATACGTAAGAGTGCGGCCTGTGTGTCACCCACTGTATAGGGTACACATAGATCAGTATAGACAAAGAGCTGTTCAGATAGCGTACGAGCGATGCAAGCGGGTGTCTATCCTTCGCGTTCAATGCCCCGAATGAAATGAAGGTATGAACCTTTGTCCGGTGTCCAGTCTCTTTGGGAATTTATCTCAAGGCCCAATATACGTCGAATCTTTTCACTTATTCGTAGTGTATTTTTCGGCGATATAATTTGTGTTCCACATTTTTTCGTCATTTTCTCGCTGTCAATAGCCGTATAACCATTTGCCTTTTTAGCATTACCAAGTTGTATACCGGCTTCACGCAAGCCCGGTAGATTATTAATTTTTGTTGTTAATTCCTCATGGCTTTTGTATACACTGTATGGTATACGAGCCCTTTTATATTCTTTCTCATCGCACGGTATCCACTGGATTTCCGTATCATCGCGTTGTACGTGTATGATTGTACAGAGTATATGTATTTCCGATGAACCCACGACCCATCCGGTGGGATGGTCTAGCGGTTAGAGTACTAGCCTCTAAACCAGAACATCGGTAGGTCGCGGGTTCGATTCCCGGTGCCGTCGATTTTCGTTGAGAAATGTAAATACGGACGCGATGAAGCTCCAGATGTATACGTGGGACACACACAGGTACTCTACCTGTGGGGGTCACATGTATACAGCTGTAGTCCGTGTTTACGTTCTCGACGAAAGGTGACGTAGCTCCGGTGCCGTGAGGCGAACTCGAGACCGGCTACATCGGCATAGGTTTTCCGCAGTTTTCCTATGCCCATGGCAGCAATGCCATGGCAAATGCGATGTAGAGGAGGAAGTCGGATGCGGCCGCATGGGGGCCTGGTTACTAATCCGGACCAGGTCCCCAGGGGGGACTGGCTACTGACCCGGGCCGACCCTGCAATAGGCGCAATGCCTGCAGGCAGGAGGAAATGCTAATAATAATAATAATAATAACCCATGACCCAATGTCCGTCCAGATGGATTTCGCGTGAAAGTTGTGTGATAATGTGTGTTGTCGTATTATCGAGAAAGTATTGCATGCTGCTGCTAGAAGGCAGCACGAGAAAAAAATTTTCGTCGTTCATAATATTCGTAAAATAGCGCCACATTTTTTGTTTGAGAGTGCGATTGAAACGTTCGACGATCGCTGCTTTTATGTCGGGATTGCGTGTGACCCTAAAGCGAATATCGGTCTTTTGGAGAAGTGTTTGTAGCTCCTTGCCGACAAATTCTTTTCCTTTGTCGGTTTATAGGCAAGCAGGTAGTCGTCCCCTGCTGCATTCGCAAATCCGTTTGAAGGCTATTGTGACTTCGTGAACAGGTTTGTCTCGCAGTGGTTCGACCCAGGCATACTTGCTTAAGACATCGATGACCGTGAGTAGATAAGCGACATTGTCATTGTGGCTTTTTAACAAGCGTAAATCCACGAGATCAGCTTCCCAAACATCGTCTATATTATTGACGTTGTAGCGAAGTCGTGGAAAGAGGCGTCGACTGGTTTATGAATGGTATATGCATCTTGTTGGGTCAGCCAGTTATGAACGTCGTTTATTTTATTTTTATTAACATCGGGAAGACGTCTTGCGCCAGCGTAAGCTGCCGGATGTGAAGGATCGTAATACACTTTTGCAAATTTTATTTTATTTCATTTATTCGACGTATTGATATATATATATTTAATTCACAGTGAAAGTCAAGGTTCAAAACCTCGTGGTAATTCTATATTTGGTTTCGATTTTCTCGATCGTTTTACCGGTGGTTGTAGTATGTCATTAGTAGCAGCAGCAGCAGCAGCACTATTTACCTTTTTCCTTGTATGGTTTTTAGTATTTTGGGTGTCGTCGTGGCCGTCGTTCTTATTGTCCGAAATATTTTTTCGTTTACCGGGAATAGTTTGCTCGCCCATAAACCATAATATTTCATTCCTAATGAATTCCCGTGGTATGGATCCTGCACGAAGGCTGTTTCTGCTTGTTGAAGCCTTTTTTCGAGCGTATTACATCATTAACAAGATCGAAAATATTCGAATTTGGTATAAGTGCACCGTCTATAGTCACACGTCCTTCTCGATCCCAAGTGATACGTTGAGACGCTGTTGGAGAATTTCTCAGATAATCCTCGAGCGCGATAGCTCGACGTCTATGAATTTTGGGAACACTTTTTACAATAGAACTTTTATAAAAATCTTCATTTTCTCGTTGTTGTTGTTTTTGTTGTTGCGCTGTTGCTCGAGAGAAATCCGATGCACAGGGTAACATTGGATCCAGAGGGCCATTTCGTGCTCCGACGACAAATAAATATCGTTGTAAACTTGTAAATACTGTTTCCATTTTTCGGCATCATCACGATACTTTATCGAGTGTAGAATATCGGTTAGTTCGGCATCGAGTCGCGATACAGCATCACCTGGGGTTTGTACAGATTTTTGACCGTCGGTCGGTGTGTAGGTTTCACTGTTTATTCCGTAGCCGATCATTGGTTCTTTCCATTGTCCAGCCTTTTCGGCCGATACTAAAACCATTTTCTTTGCGTGTTCCATTGTCGATTGTATTTCCCCCGCACTCTCTATTCACGATTAATCACCTTCGCCGCCGGTCCTGCCAAACACTCTACTAAACAGTGTTGAGATAATTGGTGCCAATGGAAGAGGTAAAAATGTACCACAACCTTCTTGCATTATAAGCCGTTTTTTCGCTCTCCAATTGTATTTTCGTTTTTTACGTTCGGTGGCGCGTCTGTTGCGCTTACCACCACCACCACCACAACCACTGTTACTGTGTCTTTGACACGGTACAAGTTGACGTAATACTTTTTTATATTTTTTTAAACGATGTTTTACGTCTGATTTAATTTTCACTAATCCTCGTAGAACATTTAGCGCGCATTCACATATAGATCTAATTACTGGTTCATCGGCAGTGCGCAGCAGTGCTCTTTGTTGTTCCTTATTAGCGTGATAGACAACATTGAGTAGAGCGGTTTCACGTTTACCGATTGGCGATCGTCTAGATCCCTCCTCTCTACTTTTTCCCATTGTCTTCATTATATTCGTCTTCTTCTTCTTCTTCGTGTCTATCGTCATATCGATGTTTACACGAGACCCACGCTCTCACTACTGCTACATTAACCGACATGTCGTTACTTTAAATACGTGTGTGTGTGTGTGGGTGTGTGGCTGTTAACAAAATCCTCGTTTATTTTTCGGAACGTATATGAGCATTTGTGGATTGTCGGGAAATATCGAAGTACGAAAACGACAAATATCCGGTGTCGATTGCTTCAGATCCAATAGTAGATATCCATGTGGTTGTGCTGTAGTATCGTAATAGGCTTCCGACAAGAATCGTGGATCATCGGGATATACTTGCCTCGCTAGATGCTGTATTTGTGCTCGATCTCGTGGATTTTTGAATATCACAATATAATTGGCGTTTAACGAAATGTCACGTTGTCCGTGTCCTTGATGAAAAATATTTTGTATTATACAAAGGACACTAATATTTTTATGGTGGCTGCCTTTCGTGAAGAGATCTTTTATAGTATTATTCGATGATTCACGCATTAAATCTTCAACGATAATTATTTTTTCAAATTATTATCCGTCAAATAATTCTCAGGTTGTGGTAATCCCTCGTGAAATTCAATTTTAATAATATTACGAGCTGACGATGATGATGATTTCTCTTGAAGCGAATTTTCCAATAAACTCACCGTCTTATGATCAAGATTATCCCCAGGATAGAATATTATGCGATCGAAAATAGCGTCGCTCATGGCTTGGAGATTTTGTAAAAATCGACTAACAAACACGGTTTTACCACATCCCGTTGGACCACAGATTAACGATGTCCACGGATGCTTCCAACGTACGTCCATGCTATCGGTGTAATACGCAGACGAATATCCCCCAAGATACACGAAACGCGGAGGGATGAAATAAAACGCGACTCTCGTGCATGCGTTCGCAAACAGTTATTCCGTGTCTTCCGTGTTGTTCCATGGGAATCACCATAGTGCTGGTGAGGATCAAGGCTCGTTTTGGGCAGTGCCGTCCATTAGCAGTGTCGCCCGTCACATAATTAAGGATTTCGCAGGGCGCGTTCTTAGTAATTGGCGTCGACGGGTGCGTTGGCGAGCAGACGTGGGGTCTTCCAAATTTTTCGCAATTTTCCAGGTCGACTGTGGACATTCGCAAGAAATTCCTATTTGCTTGATCAACCACCACTAAGTCTTCAGTGGTATCCAGATAATAATACGTGTTGTTTGTTCCTTTCGTTGGCACGGGGTATACATGGCTTACCGTGTACGTCTGTGCTCCAATCAGCGGGATATCCAATATCAACATCGCTGCTGTGCCGTCGCTGTAGGGTCGCGCGTCGGTGAGATCCATGAGTGTGTTGGCTTCGCTGCGCATTATCGGCACGGGGAATCCGGTGCCGGCGGGTAAGTGTGGTAGAGCGTCCGTGAGGTACTCCACTAGCTTGCGCGGTGGCAGTATCGCTGCGCTTACTCGGCCCGTAGAAACTTCCGCGAAGAACAATACCAATTCCTTCACGTCGGTGACTAGCTCCTCTACCAATAAGGATATTGCAGTGAGGCTTTCGTCAAGTTTTTGACGTACGAACAGCTGATCTTGTTCCCCGTGGAGGTTGTAACCCAAGTGTTCCACGAAGTCGAATAATTTTTTCTCGTTCCCGTTCATCCTTTCCGCGGTTTCATTCAAGATTCGTAACGAGGATAAGACCACTTGGAGTTGGTCCTTAATGCCCTGTTTTAGTCCACGCTGGTTGGCCTGTAACTCGGATATCTGCTGGTGGAATTGTACCGCGTCCGCAGCATCCATATTTCCGGTGATTGATTTTATTATTGACCCCATTCCGTCAATGAGACCTCGCCACCTACTGTGTTGTTCGGGGTTTAGATGGATTATATCTCGAATAGTTTCCATGTTGTCGTCGATCCTCGTTGTCATTCTGGTGACGTAATTCCCAATTGCGGAGCAAAGGTCATTGGTTTCGTTCCTCTCTGCGTTTTTTCAATAAGTCCTTGCCCTTCCGAAGTGGAATTTTATTGTGTTTTCTCGCATTTCGATGTACGAAAAATCCATTCGTATTGCCAGTCTCTATGTAGCTCTCGTCTCCATGAGGTATCCGATTTCTTCGTAGTAGATGCCGGGGTTGCTGGTGAAAGGTGACAAGAAATACACCTCGCTGGCGGTGTATGTGTGTGCGAAACACACGAGAATCAGCATTCTGAAACAGAGTCCATGAGTTAGAAGGACTCTAAGACCGTGGGAATGCTGACTTAGCGAAAAGTCCCACTTTGTTGGACGGTGGCTGGTGCTTCTTGGCCACCAGCGGCGCACTCGTTCTTCAGCAACCGAAGCAACAACAGCAGCAAATTTGTTTTTTTTTTTCCCATTTTTAAAAAACAACGACGATAACTTCGACAATGACCAGCCACGGCAGCCTGGTACTGGATGTGTCCGGGATGACCAGCCGCCTGGCGAACTGGGCAGTAAGTAGTCCCTTTCTAATTATTTTTGTCTCAATTTTATACCTTTATTATTTGTTTGTTTATTTATTTATTTATTTTTAGACGTCGTTTGTCTACGTTCCGGGGACCGCTCGGCGCCTTCGAAACCCCAGGTGGCTCCGGACCTTTATCCGGGAGGCAGCCCAAGATCGGCACCGTCCCCGTCTCCTCCGCGATACGGCGGCGTACATCTGGGGCGGCGGCGACCGCCTCGACGAGGGAGCCGCCGACTTCTTCGGCTTCAGACGGCTCTATTCACAGGGGGATCATCCGTGCCCCTTGTGTGGCCGCCCTTATTTATAAGGGTTTTATCCCCTCTTACTAATAAGAATAATGACAATAAAAACCCTTTTTAATTGAATTTCATCCGTCTTTGTGTTTTTTATTTTAATTAAGATTCGCCCGCGACAAACATAGCGGAAGACCCTTCCCTGCCCTTGCTTAGTTTTATTTGATTTTAAGTTAGGTTTAGACATATAAAACACATATGCAGGTAGATGCCTCCCTTGCGCATCCGTGCCTTCCTCTTCTTTTTTAGTTTCTTATAATATCCTTCTTTCGTCAGCCGCCACTTATCTTATCTTGTGCGATAAGCGGCTAGTGCTCGATGAAGGGCCGCAAGCGGTTCACATGGACCGTTGCGGTCTTCCGTCCTTTCTTAATCACGTAGGTGACAGAGCCTTGTCGTTCCATGACGGTGTGGGGCCCCGTCCATGCCGGGGTTAGTTTCGCTGACCGCCCTCTTCTCACCGTCTCGTCGTGAAGAAGTACGCGATCACCGACACGGTATTCTTGCTTTCTCGCTTTGACGTCATAATTTTGCTTCGCTCTCTCCTTGGCGTCGCACAGGCTACGTCGTGGTACCGACCATGAGGCCCGTAGCCTCTCGCGTAGCTTGCTGGTGTAGTCTGCGTGTGCATATGTGGGCCGCGGTTCTTGTTTTACCGCGGTAGGCAATTCTGCCTCGCGCCCGAATCCTAGCACATAAGGAGATAGACCGGTAGCTGTGTGTGGTGTGGTGTTATGCACAAACATAGCGTATGGCAACCACTCATCCCAGTTATCTTGGTCTTCATTTACGAAACCATTTAAATATTCCGCCAAGGTCCGATGTGATCTCTCCAAAGCTCCATTGCTTTCGGGATGGTATGCTGTGGTTTGGATCTTCTTGATTCGGAGGAGCTTACAAGCTTCTTTAAAAGTCGAACTCAAGAAGTTGGTACCTTGGTCGGACAGAAGGATCTCAGGTGTTCCATATCGACAGACGATTTCTTCCACCAAAGCTTTGGCGACTGTCTGAGCCTTCTGGTTGGGAATAGCCACCGCTGCACTGTATTTGGTTAGTGCGTCCTGGAACGTGAGAACGTATCTGTTCTCAGCCCCCGTCAAAGGTAGTGGTCCCACGATGTCGACGGCTATTTTTTCAAAAGCCTTGCTGGGGGTGTCGGTGATGACCATTGGTGCCTTTATTCTAGATCGTAGCTTGTTCTTTTGACATTTCTCGCAAGCTGTGATGTAATTTTCCATTTCCCTCTTCATGCCGGGCCATTCATACTTGGCTCGGATCCGTTTTAGCGTCCTCTTTATACCCTGGTGCCCACCGAGGGGGGCATTATGGTATTCCGTTAGTATTTTCCCCCGGTCCTCTAGCGACGGACAGGTTACGCTTATGCTGCAGCGACGCTTGTTTTTTGTAGCGCCTTCCTCGTCTTCACTGGAGGAACTCCCTATCTCACTATACGCCCCGCTCTCCGCTTCCCCAGGCCCGTCTGGCTGCTGGCTGTTCGCTTGGCCAGCGAGTCGGTCTACGTAAGCTTGGAACGGTGGAGTATCGGCGTCCTTTACGCTCCGCAGTGAGTGGCGTCGCTCCGTCTCTCTCGCTGCACTCGCGCTATCCTCTACTCCGGTCTCACTCTTCTCGCGTCTACTCTTCGTGCCATGCTTCGTAGCCGGAGCGCCCCAGCCACACGGCTTGCATGTGTTGGTGCGGGCGTTAGTGTGTACGGTCGTCCGTGAGCCACCTATTTCCTTCTTTTTCTGGCTCGCTGTATTGCATGGTAGTTCGGTTTCTGTCGCCGCTTCCTCTACCGAACTCGCCGTCCTTTTCTTCCTCCCGGGACTCGTATCTTTTCCTCTCGCTTGGGCTCTTGTGGTAATAAAAATGCGGCTGAGAGCGTCCGCGTTTGTATTTCTCTTCCCGGCTTTGTATTCCACATCGAACTCGTGCTCTGATAATTTTATTTTCCACCTCATCAGGCGAGAACCCGGGTCGGTTATCCCAAATAGCCAGGTGAGTGGTTGATGGTCGGTGATGACCTTGAACCGGGTTCCGTAAATATACGGTCGGAATTGCGCTATGGCCCACACTATTGCGAGCAACTCTTTCTCCGTTGGCGAGTAATTAATCTCGGCCTTCGAGAGAGTGCGGCTCGCATAGCATATAGGCAAATCTTCGCCTTCCGTGCCTGGAGACAGGATTGCCCCGATTGCCTTATCAGAGGCGTCTGTGGTTACTAAGAATTGCCGGTCGAAGTCGGGGTATTGTAGTACGGGCGCCGTGGTTAATGCCGTCTTCAATTCTTCGAACGCGGCGTCGCATACTGCAGTCCACTCGAACTTCGTCCCCTTTTTTAATAAGCCGGTTAGTGGTTCTGCTACTTTTGAAAAATCCTGAATAAATTTTCGATAGTAGCCAGCTAATCCGAGGAACGATTGCACCTATTTTACGGTTGTTGATGCAGGAAAATTTTTTACGGCGACGAGTTTCTCCGGATCTGCTCTTACTTCCTCTTCCGTAATGATGTGTCCCAAGTACTGCGTTTCCTTCCGTAGGAATTGACATTTCCCAGGTTGTACGGACAGCTTGGCCTCGTTTAGTCGTTGGAACACTTCCTCCAACCTGTCGTTATGCTCTCGCAGCGTTTTACCGTAGACGACTATATCGTCGAGGTATACGTAACGCTTAACTCCTTGTATGCCGGCCAGTACGGAGTTCATTAACCTCTGAAACGTGGGAGGAGCATTTTTTAATCCGAAAGGCATTGGGTTGTATTCGAAATGTCCTTGAGGAGTCGAGAATGCTGTTTTTTCCCTGTCTTCTTCTGCCATCGGGATTTGATGAAATCCAGGTGCGAGGTAAAGAGTTGAAAAATAGCGGGCTTTTCCCAGCTGGTCCAATATTTCGGTGATATTGGGCAGTGGGTAGGAGAGGTGCATTCCATTGGCTCCTGCTTGGCCGAATTATCCCATCTGCGATCATTTCGCTAGTTTCCATTCCACTTCCTGTTTGTACGTTTCAGGTAGTCTGTAAGGGCGTATTTTTGTGGGTTGTACGCCATCCTTTAATGGTATGCGATGTTCCACCATGTTTGTACACGGTAATTTATCTCCCTTTAAATGGAAAATCTATTCATATTTCCTTATCAGCGGCAAATAGGATTTTCTTTCCTCGTCATTTAGGTGAGTCATGGCGAGTTCTCGATCCAAACGCTGGAGTCGCAAGGCCCCCCTTTCTTCCCTGACGGCGCCTACTTGCAATGCCTCCGAGTTGGTCTCGAGCTCGGCCGCTATCTCGACCGGCTCAAGTATCACCGTCGGGCGATTGACCACTACCACGCTCTCAGTAGTGTTCATAAGGCTCACCACACAGCTATTGCCTCGTGGCGGCGTGTAGCACGCGCCGATTGTCACACCTGCCTCAATCTCTTTCCTTGGAAGAATTCCTGGTGTGCCGCTGCACGTCGCTACGTAAGCTATAGTTTCAGAGCGTGGTGCGAGAGCGATTTTCTGACTTCCATCCAGTAACGGCATTCTGTGCCCGTAGAGTCGGAGCACTTCTCCTCTCAAAATATCTACATGGTGCATTTTTATGAATTCCATGCCCAGTAGTCCCTCAACGGCTATCGGCACGTCACCTTTTATAACGTAGAACCAATGCTTTATTGTTTTCTTCGGTGTTTTCAAGGTGATCTCCGCCTTACAGACGGGAGAAAATTTACTACCCTCCGCGCCTTGAAGTACTGCATCGCTGTCATCGATCGGCGTGTCTGCTTTTAATTTGCTATATTTGATTAGGCTGCACTGAGCTCCGGTGTCGGCCTTAAGTGTGAGTATTCCTCGGGTTGCGGTAGGGCTCGCGATATCAAAATCGCTGGCCGTTGAGCTCTTTGATGGCACGGTAACTTCGAAGACATGCATCTCCTTATTCCCTTGTGTCTGACGGCGATGCTCGTAACTTCGGGGTCAATGCTGTCCAGCGTACGCGTAGTAGTAAGTGTAACAAGACGCTCGGCTGCCACTCCGCACATTTTTCCCTTATCGCTCTCTCCCTTTACGGCCCCTTTCGACGGTCTACTCACGGAGACCGTATGTATGTTTATTGTTCCTAGCGTACGCGTGGCCTCGGTAGGGGTGCTGGTTTGCACTGCGGTGCGGGATTCCAGAGCCTTATCGAGACTCGGCGGCCTGTCGCCACTTCTCCTCTGTTGTGGTACAGATCCTTGACCTACTTCCTTCTTCTTTAATCTCTTCCTGCATTCTTTCCACAAGTGCCCTTTCAACTTGCAGTAAGTGCATACTATTCCCAGCTGATTGATACCTCTCGAGTGGCTGGGAGCGGGCAGGCTCAATCGGCCTGGTCGGCGGGTGCAATCCCGCGCCATATGCCCGCGGTTTCCACAGTTATAACAAGTTTTTCCGCTGGGCTGAGCGGGTTGCGACCTTCTCTGACTTCCTTGGGTCTTCTTCGCTGCTCCATGTGGGTGCGTCTGGTTACTAATTTCGACAGCCGCATTTATTGCTTCATGCAGGGTAGTGCAGTTCCGTGCTCGCACCAGATCTTGTACTTGGCCGTGCAACCCACCCACAAAAACTGTCAGAGCAGATTTCCGCGATATCGATTCCACAAATCGGGCCAGTTCATCGCTGCTAACCTCCTCGCAGATTTTTTCCACCACTTCCGTGGTGATCTGTTCGACTCGGGTCGCGTACGCGGTGACATCCTCGTTCAGTTCTTGTTTCATGGAATGGAATTCCATTTGCATAGCTGACAGGGATCTTTGGCGTCCGAAACGCGACTCAAGCTCGGCTTTTAATTGCTCCAGGGTGTGAATGTTCCGGAACCTTAGCTCCTCGGCTGCTCTTCCTTCAATTCTGCCACTAAGTATTAAGGCGAGTAGAGTACCTTTTTCTTCCGCCTTTATTCTTGAGAATACTGTGTCGCACGAGCGTAGGAATGCGCCGAGTTTACCCGGATCGCTTCCATCGAAATACCTGATGAATTGGATTCCCAGGGCAAGCTCGAGCGGTTTCGAATATTCACCGCCGTCATAGTAGGGTCCACCGCCCTGAGGGTTACCTGAGGGCTCACCTCCAGATCCCCGATGAGGAGGATTTCCTCTAGGATCTTCTGGGAGTCCTACTCCTTGACTTCTTCTCGGCGGTACTGGCGGTCGTTTTGGCGGCTCCTCTGGGGTGCCTCCAGTTTCTTTGCCTTGTCGTTTCTTTTCCCGGGCAACCACTTTCGTGAGTTCCTCGAACTGCGTCTGTAGAGTGCTAATGAGCTCCAATTGCGTCTCTAACTGGGCAGCTTGGTCGTGCATGGTTTGTGCCAGATCTTCAGGTGTATCTTGCACATGCTTCGATGATGTGGTGTTATTTCCACGGTGGGGTGTTTCCGGATGACCTTGAGCGCTGTTCCGAGAGGCAGCATTCCATGGCGGTGGTGCTGGTAACTCGTAGGGCTCCTCCTCCATTCGGTCGTTCTTCTGTGTCGTTCCCCTAGCGGTGCTCTTAGGGATTGCTCCTCTACCATTTCCTGGATTTTTGGATTTGGCCCTTTTCAGGGCTCCCCTTTGTCCTTCCAGACCGGTGTCTCGGAGCATCCTTTCCAGCTCGGCGTCTATATCTGGTGTGGCAATGGCTTTAGCGCCCTCGCCCTTGGATTCCTCTTCTTGATCCATGTACGTGGCTTCACCAAACGAGGTTCCTCTTTTCACGTTGATGCCGAACTCCCTTACTAAACTTTCTGCTATGCGGGCCTCTTCCGTGCCGGGGGTTCCGCCGGTCAGTGAAATCTTCCTAAGGCCGCGTTGCGTCCTCACGGTGATGTCGCCTACCGCTTCTTCTAAGCCGGTGGTGATATCTACGCCGTCGGCATATATTGTTGTGTCCACGGAGCTCGCTCTCCGCCGCTGTCGATTTTTGTCTTCTCGAGGCATGTGATGCGATGACTCAGCAATGATTAAATTTAATTTTATCGCGAATAGGGCAGTTTTTAATTTTGTCATTTTCCCTTTTCCGAAAGGGGTTTTAATTATATGTAGATAGATAAATTTCTTAGTTATGATGGACAGTGGTTGGTGTTAGCCTGGCCTCCTGCCTTTCGCGAATTAATACCGCAAATCCTTGCAAGTTGCTACAAACTTGCAACGATTTCCGGTAAGGGTATCGATTTTTTTATTTAACGAGAGATCTGGGCTCGCGGGCTCAGTCCGACGGATTCAATGCCTTAATCTCTACAAATTGTTTAACCCGTTATTCTGGCTCGGACTATTAGGCTCATGCAGAAATAAAAATTTTCTGGCAACCGCCACTTACAGTTTCCAGATCCCTTCCATGGTGCAGCTGAACTTCGAGGTTGTCGTCTCCGTTGTCGTGATGACCTTGACGTTGTTCCCCGACTGCGTTGTCGCGTTGACCTTGCTGGTCGATGAGTACGCCCTTCCTGGCGTAGTCGATCCTTTGGTTGGACGTTCGTCCCTCAGTTGGCTGGACGTTCGTCCTTCGGTTGGCTGGACGTTCGTCCTTCGGTTGGCTCCTCGTCAGTTGTACCTGACTGACGTCTTCTTTGACGATTCACGACCGCGTGTGAATCGCACCAAATCGTTTACCCCAACGATTTGGAGTCGGGTTTGATTCTGGGTTTATTCTTGTATACTTTACTTTTCGGGGTTCGCTTACGGTGTATCCCACCGCATGCCACCAAAATGTTGTGCCCGAAATTGAGACGAGTGATCAAATTGTCTTGTTCCAGCAGTTTTATTATCAGTATTTGGGATCGGACCGATTAAGGAACTAGAGTTCGCGCGATTCCCAATAGTAATAGAAGGTTTTATTGGTTGAAGTTGAAATACAATTCGTTTCTTATGGTCGTAATTACGCTAATACGACGGCAACGAGTCCAACCGATCGTTACTCCGATTTTCTCAAGACTGACTAAATCGAGAGCCGATTTAGTCCGCTCGACCCGCGATTGCTGGGTCAGCATAATTGAATGTCGACTCAGCTTCGAGTGCATTGACATGCATGCGTGCTCGAAGCTGGTGGCGAAAATGATTACTGTTGGAATCATTTTCGCAACGGCAATGAATTCCAACGATTTATCAATTTAAATCTTAATATGAAAAATCTGGGGTACTACACTCTCGACTTTCGTCCCATTTCGATCCTCTGCACGTTTGCCAAGATGGTGGAAAGGTTGGTGTATGCGCAGCTTCTCGGATGGTTGGAGGCCCATGGCTTGCTTGATCCCCGTCAGGCGGGATATAGAGAGGGTCATGGCACCCAGACGGCCTTGCTTAAGTTCACTGACGATGTGAGGCTTGGTATGGACAGGCCGCTGCTGATCGTTGCCGTGTTTTTTGATTTTAGTAAGGCGTTTGACACCGTCAATTACCTGACGTTGTTGCACAAGCTGTCCATGCTGGGCCTCGGGTCGTCAGCTTTATACTGGTTTGCTTCGTACCTCTGCGGAAGATCCCAGGCAGTTCGTTTGCCTGACGGCTGCATCTCTGATTGGGCTCCGGTATCTTCCGGGGTCCCGCAGGGAAGCGTGCTCGGACCGCTGCTCTTTTCGCTTTATTTGCATGACCTGCCTGGGATCAACGCTGATGTCGCGCAAAGTCACAGTTGGGCAGTTGGTAATTCACTGTCGCTCAATGCTGCGAATACGGATGCTATGGTCCTGGGTACTGCGCAGTACCTTAGCTGGTTTGACCTGACCTGTCTCCCCAATCTCTCCGTCTCGGGCTGTCCCATTAAGTTTGTTGCCTCTAAGCGCAATCTTGATGTTATTGCCAATGCTGGACTGGCGGTTGCAGGCTGGGTCGTTTCGGAGGCACGTCTTCACGGCATTGGCCCATCTAAAGAGGACTGCTGGGGTGCTTGGTGCCTCGTCTCGTGCTTGGCTTATACGCATGATTGTACTCCCCCATTTTGACTACTGCTCGGCTGTGTTGTGCGATATCACCGGTGAACTTAACCTTAAGCTCCAGCGTGCGTGTAATGCTGCAGTGCGCTCTGTGCTTGCGCTGCGTAGACGGGACCATGTTTCTGCTGGTCGACGTTCGCTCGGTTGGCTGTCGCTGGCGTGTAGGCGTCGCTACTTTATTGCCTGCCTTTTTTATTCGTGAGTCAACACTGGGACCCCATCTTATCTCTCCTGCAGCCTTATATCTCGTTTGAGGACAAACACCCGTGGGGCACATGGGACGACCTATTCGCTCTCGACACCGGTTCCACGAACATCGGCCTATCGAATATCTTTTTTAGTTGGGAGATCGCTCCTCTAGAATAATCTCCAGCTGTCCATTACGCGGGCCCCCTTAGTGGCCGCCTCTAAAAAAGGCTTGTTGCGGCATTTCCTGTTGCAGGAGGAGCTGGCTGTTGAGCCTGACGAGTGAGCCAAGCCTTCTTACTTATTCCGCGCGCGTTCCTTCTTAGTCTTCCAATTTTTCTACTTATTTGTTTATATGCTCACCGCTCATCTACTCTCTTGTCTGGCCTCATTTAGTTTAGATTACTTTCTGTACCCATATGCTTTTTTTTATTTAATGATTATGTAATTTTTTTCTGCCTGAGTCCTCAAGGAATTAAAAATTCCAGGATCTTAATAAATACGATACTATACTATACTATTCTATAGTATACTGTTGTTTATCAAACGTTGTACATATGTATGTGCGTGCTTGTGAGCGAAAACAATAGGGAAAAATGCCTGACGCACATCGGCTGAAAGCTAGACAATTTTTGTATTCAATAGTATTTCTTCGAATTTTTTCATCAGTTGCAACACTGCATATTTTAGGTCGTTTTGGAAAATCATTAAAATCGAAATTTTGAAAAAGAAAATTCGAATAAATTCTCAGTATTTTTCAAACAATCTTATCAAGCAACTTCTAGCGTTTTATCCCCCATATTGAATCCGCCATTTTGAATTTTAAAATTCTGAACTCAGATTCGTAAGCGGCGACCTCAAAAACCTTGAGGAAGTGACTTTCAGACAAAAACTTTGAAAACTTTCTCAAATACTGAATTGTCTTTAGAAGAACGACAATTTTTTAACGTTTGGTTATGTATATAATCAAATTCACCGACGATTTCGAACTAGTGTACATCAAGTTTAATCTTAAATATATAACTAATAGTAAAACACAAAAAAAAGTTCGAAAGTACAGCGAAAAATACGCCATTTCTTTCAGAAAATAGTGATGAACAAGGTGGGACAGTGTATGTCCCGCAACCCTCCAAAGGGTTGAAAACCCGCAAAAGGATAAACTTTGCAGTACGTACGTGTGGCCTCTCCGAAATCTTCAAAATTTTAGACAAGCACAACGTCAAAATCAAAATTGACAATAACAGACGAAAATCGTACACGTCGATAAAATAAAAACGGCAAATACTACAGATACCATGCACACACACTAAGCATGGACGAAATGGCGAAGATTATACCACTCGACTGCAACCTCGGATTATACTCGGAAAAAAGCCATGCTTCGTCCATATCATACGACATGGACATTTGGACCATACACCAACACTCATGGACATGGGACTGTGCTCAACATGTCTTATCACAGGATGTAATGAATGGACTTAATAGTATCGTAAATGTGTTTATTGTTATATGGGAGAGTGCACAATGATTATAGGTGGATGTTGGTCGTTAGAGATATGGTTAAGAACTATCGAGTCCTCGGGCGTCGCGCAGGCCCTCGGACCGCGCTTTATCCGATAAGGGTTACTGTGGGATTGCTGACCTAAGCAATCCACCGAACTAAAGTGACGGCATCATAATGCTGCCGTTACACTCCCCCTGCTGCTGAACGATGCTCCGCATCGTATGGTAATTTCTTTACAACTTGGTTTCTCTGAGTTGGCTCTATACAATAATAATTTGGTATTAACGGATTGTTACTCTCTTGGCCTTTTTTTATAAAACGATGCTCCGAATCATGTGTAACTTTTGACATTATATAACATAAAAATTTTAAGATTATGACTCAATACAATATTACATATTTCGAGTTTTTCAAAAGTAATTTAAAGATGTCGTTCGTTGTTGGAGCTTTGATTTTAGTTCGCAATATAATTGTTGGGGTTAATAGGTCGGTATTTAACGATTTTGTCAGGGCCGTGATGAATATATTTGTGTGTCGATAGGTGTTGATCGTTGATTGTTGATTGTTGATTGGTTCCCGAAAAGGTGTGGAGCAGATTTTGGTATGGGATGTTGGTTTATTTGTCATTACGTACCCAATTGAGTATCCAAAACGTTTGCTTGTCCCGTTCTTCCTGAGTTTATTTGAATGCTGGTAATCTGAAACTGACTGTGCATTAGTTTTCGTGTTAGTGGGTGAGGTTTGTTAAGTGGATTAGGTCAGGTTTCGCTTTCATGTATTAAAATATGTAAAAATAGATTGAGGTATTTTCCTGTTAGCATCTTCCTTGTAGGTTTTATGCTGTTGGACTTTGTATTCTCGATATCCCATCAGTTTCCAATTTTTAATTTTTATGGTATATGTTCATTATAATTTGTAACTGTTTTATGTCCATACAGTTTGTTGTTCGAGAGATTAGAGCTTCTGAAACAGAAAAATCTATTTTGCTTAGTTCAGGTGGGGGTTAGTAGTAGAGACCTGTTACTTGGAAGTGGTTGGATCAGGCTGTGCTAAAGGAATTCATGGTTTGTACGTAAAAATAAAGACACGAAATAACAATTGTAGTACCCCAGATTGTTCATATTAAGATTTAAATTAATAAATCGTTGGAATTCATTGCCGTTGCGAAAACGATTCCAACAGAAATCATTTTCGCCACCAGCTTCGAGCACGCATGCATGTCAATGCACTCGAAGCTGAGTCGACATTCAATTATGCTAACGCAGCAATCGCGGGTCGTGCGGACTAAATCGGCTCTCGATTTAGTCAGTCTTGAGGAAATCGGAGTAACGATCGGTTGGACTCGTTGCCGTCGTATTAGCGTAATTAAGACCATAAGAAACGAATTGTATTTCAACTTCAACCAATAAAACCTTGTATTACTATTGGGAATCGCGTGAACTCTAGTTCCTTAATCGGTCCGGTCCGAAAGACTATTTATAAAACTGCTGGAACAAGACGATTTGATCCATCGTCTCAATTTCGGGCACAACATTTTGGTGGCAGCGGTGGGATACACCGTAAGCGAACCCCGAAAAGTAAAGTATACAAGAATAAACCCAGAATCAAACCCGACTCCAAATCGTTGGGGTAAACGATTTGGTGGGATTCACACGCGGTCGTGAATCGTTAAAGAAGACGTCAGTCAGGTTACACTGACGAGGAGCCAACCGAAGGACGAACGTCCAACCAAAGGATCGACTGCGCCAGGAAGGGCGTACTCATCGACCAGCAAGGTCAACGCGACAACGCAGTCGGGGAACAACGTCAAGGTCATCACGACAACGGAGACGACAACCTCGGAGTTCAGCAGCACCATGGAAGAGATCTGGAAACTGTAAGTGGCGGTTGCCAAAAATTTTTTATTTCTGCATGAGCCTAATAGTCCGAGCCAGAAAAACGGGTTAAACAATTTGTAGAGATTAAGGCATTGAATCCATCGGACTGAGCCCGCGAGCCCAGATCTCCCGTTAAAAAAAAATCGATACCCTTACCGGAAATCGTTGCAAGTTTGTAGCAACTTGCAAGGATTTGCGGTATTAATTCGCGAAAGGCAGGAGGCCAGGCTAACACCAACCACTGTTCATCATAACTAAGAAATTTATCTATCTAGATATAATTAAAACCCCTTTCGGAAAAGGGAAAATAACAAAATAAAAAACTGCCATATTCGCGACAAAATTAAATTTAATCATTGCTAAGTCATCGCATCACATGCCGCGAGAAGACCAAAATCGACAGCGGCGGAGAGCGAGCTCCGTGGACACAACAATATATGCCGACGGTGTAGATAACACCACCGGCTCAGAAGAAGCAGTAGGCGACATCACCGTGAGGACGCAACGCGCCCTTAGGAAGATTTCACCGACTGGCGGAACCCCCCGGCACGGAAGAGGCCCGCATAGCAGAAAGTTTAGTGAGGGAGTTCGGCATCAACGTGAAAAGAGGAACCTCGTTTGGTGAAGCCACGTACATGGATCAAGAAGAGGAATCCGAAAGCGAGGGCGCTAAAGCCATTGCCACACCAGATATAGACGCCGAGCTGGAAAGGATGCTCCGAGACACCGGTCTGGAAGGACAAAGGGGAGCCCTGGAAACGGCCAAATCCAAAAATCCAGGAAATGGTAGAGGAGCAATACCTAAGAGCACCGCTAGGGGAACGACACAGAAGAACGACCGAATGGAGGAGCAGCCCTACGAGTTACCAGCACCACCGCCATGGAATGCTGCCTCTCGGAACAGCGCTCAAGGTCGTCTGGAAACACCCCACCGTGGAAATAACACCACATCTTCGAAGCATGTGCAAGATACACCTGAAGATCTGGTACAAACCATGCACGACTAAGCTGCCCAGTTAGAGACTCAATTGGAGCTCATTAGCACTCTACAGACGCAGTTCGAGGAACTCACGCAAGTGGTTGCCCGGGAAAAGAAACGACAAGGCAAAGAAACTCCAGCCAACACCCCGACACCTTCGCCAAGAAGAGTGTCAGGCGATCCGCCTGCAGGCCCCCCAGAGGAGCCGCTAAAACGACCGCCAGTACCGCTGAGAAGGCGTTGAATCGCGTTTCGGACGCCAAAGATCCCTGTCAGCCATGCAAATGGAATTCCATTCCATGAAACAAGAACTGAAAGAGGATGTCACCGCGTACGCGACCCGAGTGGAACAAATCACCACGGAAGTGGTGGATAAAATCTGCGAGGAGGTTAGCAGCGATGAACAGGCCCGGCTTGTGGAATGGATAACGCGGAAATCTGCTCTGACAGTTTTTGTGGGTGGGTTGCACGGCCAAGTACAAATTCTGGTGCGAGCACGGAACTGCACTACCCTGCATGCAGCAATAAATGCGGCTGTGAAATTAGTAACCAGACGCACCCACATGGAGCAGCGAAGAAGACCCAAGGAAGTCAGAGAAGGTCGCTCCCCGGTCAGCCCAGCGGAAAAACTTGTTATAACTGTGGAAACCGCGGGCATATGGCGCGGGATTGCACCCGCCGACCAGGCCGATTGAGCCTGCCCGCTCCCAGCCACTCGAGAGGTATCAATCAGCTGGAAATAGTATGCACTTACTGCAAGTTAAAAGGGCACTCGTAGAAAGAATGCAGGAAGAGATTAAAGAAGAAGGAAGTAGGTCAAGGATCTGTACCACAACAGAGGAGAAGTGGAGACAGGCCGCCGAGTCTCGATAAGGCTCTGGAATCCTGCACCGCAGTGCAAACCAGCACCTCTACCAAAGCCTCGCGTACGCTAGGAACAATAAACATACATACGGTCTCCGTGAGTAGACCGTCGAAAGGGGCCGTAAAGGGAGAGAGCGATAAGGGAAAAATGTGCGGAGTGGCAGCTTACTACTACGCGTACGCTGGACAGCATTGACCCCGAAGTTACGAACATCGGCCGTCAGACACGAGGGAATAAGGAGATGCATGTCTTCGAAGTTACCGTGCCATCATAGAGCTCAACGGCCAGCGATTTTGATATCGCGAGCCCTACCGCAACGCGAGGAATACTCACACTTAAAGCCGACACCGGAGCTCAGTGCAGCCTAATCAAATATAGCAAATTTAAAGCAGACACGCCGATCGAAGACAGTGAAGCAGTACTTCAAGGCGCCGAGGGTAGTACATTTTCTCCCGTCTGTAAGGCGGAGATCACCTTGAAAACACCGAAGAAACCAATAAAGCATTGGTTCTACGGTATAAAAGATGACGTGCCGATAGCCGTTGAGGGACTACTGGGCATGTAATTCATAAAAATGCACCATGTAGATATTTTGAGAGGAGAAGTGCTCCGACTCTACGGGCACAGAATGCCGTTACTCGATGGAAGTCAGAAAATCGCTTTCGCACCACGCTCTAAAACTATAGCTTACGTAGCCACGTGCAGCGGCACACCAGGAATTCTTCCAAGGAAAGAGATAGAGGCAGGTGTGACAATCGGCGCGTGCTACACGCCGCCACGAGGCAATAGCTGTGTGGTGAGCCTCATGAACACTACTGAGAGCGTGGTAGTGGTCAATCGCCCGACGGTTATACTTGAGCCGGTAGAGATGGCGGCCGAGCCCGAGACCAACTCGGAGGCATTGCAAGTAGGCGCCGTCAAGGAAGAAAGGGGGGCCTTGCGACTTCAGCGTTTGGAAGGAGAACTCGCCATGACTCACCTAAATGACGAGGAAAGAAAACCCCTTTTGCCGCTGATAAGGAAATATGAAAAGATTTTCCATTTAAAGGGAGATAAATTACCGTGTACACACATGGTGGAACATCGCATACCATTAAAGGATGGCGTACAACCCACAAAAATACGCCCTTACAGACTACCTGAAACGCACAAACAGGAAGTGGAACGGCAAACTAGCGAAATGATCGCAGATGGGATAATTCGGCCAAGCAGGAGCCAATGGAATGCACCTCTCTTGGTAGTAGCTAAAAAACCCGACGCAACGGGAGAAAAACGACTTCGAGTGGTGGTGGACTTCCGGAAATTAAACGAAGCCACCATTGGGGACTCCTACCTACTGCCCGACATCACCGAGATATTGGACCAGCTGGGAGAAGCCCGCTATTTTTCAACTCTTGACCTCGCATCTGAATTTCATCAAATCCCGATGGCAGAAGAAGACAGGGAAAAAACAGCATTCTCGACTCCTCAAGGACATTTCGAATACAACGGAATGCCTTTCGGATTAAAAATTGCTCCTCCCACGTTGCAGAGGTTAATGAACTCCGTACTGGCCGGCATACAAGGAGTCAAGCGTTACGTATACCTCGACGATATAGTCGTCTACGGTAAAACGCTGCGAGAGCATAACGACAGGTTGGAGGAAGTGTTCCAACGACTAAACAAGGCCAAGCTCCCCGTACAACCTGGGAAATGTCAATTCCTACGGAAGGAAACGCAGTACTTGGGACCCATCATTTCGGAAGAGGGAGTAAGAGCAGATCCGGAGAACCTCGTCGCCGTAAAAATCTTTCCTGCACCAACAACCGTAAAACAGGTGCAATCGTTCCTCGGAATAGCTGGCTACTATCGAAAATTTATTCGGGATTTTTCGAAAGTAGCAAAACAACTAACCGGCTTATTAAAAAAGTGGACGAAGTTCGAGTGGACTGCAGTATGCGACGCCGCGTTCGAAGAATTGAAGACGGCATTAACCACAGCGCCCGTACTACAATACCCCGACTTCGACCGGCAATTCTTAGTAACCACAGACGCCTCTGATAAGGCAATCGGGGCAATCCTGTCTCAAGGCACGGTCGGCGAAGATTTGCCTATATGCTATGCGAGCCGCACTCTCTCGAAGGCCGAGATTAATTACTCGACAACGGAAAAAGAGTTGCTCGCAATAGTGTGGGCCATAGTGCAATTCCGACCGTATATTTACGGAACCCGGTTCAAGGTCATCACCGACGATCAACCACTCACCTCGCTATTTGGAATAACCGACCCGGGTACTCGCCTGATGAGGTGGAAAATAAAAGTATCAGAGCACGAGTTCGATGTGGAATACAAAGCTAGGAAGAGAAATACAAACGCGGACGCTCTAAGCCGCATTTTTATTACCGCAAGAGCCCAAGCGCGGGGAAAAGATACGAGTCCCGGGAGGAAATGAAGGACGGCGAGTTCGGTAGAGGACACGGCGACAGAAACCAAACTACCATGCAATACAGCGAGCCAGAAAAAGACGGAAATAGGTGGCTCACGGACGACCGGACACACTAATGCCCGCACCAACCCATGCAAGCCGTGTGGCTGGGGCGCTCCGGCTACGAAGCATGGCACAAAGAGTAGACGCGAGAAGAGTGAGACCGGAGTAGAGGATAGCGCGAGTGCAGCGAGAGAGACGGAGCGACGCCACTCACTGCGGAGCGTAAAGGACGCCGATAGTCCACCGTTCCAAGCTTACGTAGATCGACTCGCTGGCCAAGCGAACAGCCAGCAGCCAGGCGGGCCTGGGGAAGCGGAGATCGGGGCGTATAGTGAGATAGGGAGTTCCTCCAGTGAAGACGAGGAAGGCGCTACAAAAAACAAGCGACGCTGCAGCATAGGCGTAACCTGTCCGTCGCTAGAGGACCGGGGGAAAATACTAACGGAATACCATAATGCCCCCCTCGGTGGGCACCAGGGTATAAAGAGGACGCTAAAACGGATCCGAGCCAAGTATGAATGGCCCGGCATAAAGAGAGAAATAGAAAAATACATCACAGCTTGCGAGAAATGTCAAAAGAACAAGCTACAATGTAGAGTAAAGGCACCAATGGTCATCACCGACACCCCCAGCAAGGCTTTTGAATAAATAGCCGTCGATATCGTGGGACCACTACCTTTGACGGGGGCTGAGAAGAGATACATTCTCACGTTCCAGGACGCACTAACCAAATACAGTGCAGCGGTGGCTATTCCCAACCAGAAGGCTCAGACAGTCGCCAAAGCTTTGGTGGAAGAAATCGTCTGTCGATATGGAACACCTGAGATCCTTCTGTCCGACCAAGGTACCAACTTCTTGAGTTCGACTTTTAAAGAAGCTTGTAAGCTCCTCCGAATCAAGAAGATCCAAACCACAGCATACCATCCCGAAAGCAATGGAGCTTTGGAGAGATCACATCGGACCTTGGCGGAATATTTAAATGGTTTCGTAAATGAAGACCAAGATAACTGGGATGAGTGGTTGCCATACGCTATGTTTGTGCATAACACCACACCACACACAGCTACCGGTCTATCTCCTTATGTGCTAGGATTCGGGCGCGAGGCAGAATTGCCTACCGCGGTAAAACAAGAACCGCGGCCCACATATGCACACGCAGACTACACCAGCAAGCTACGCGAGAGGCTACGGGCCTCATGGTCGGTAGCACGACGTAGCCTGTGCGACGCCAAGGAGAGAGCGAAGCAAAATTATGACGTCAAAGCGAGAAAGCAAGAATACCGTGTCGGTGATCGCGTACTTCTTCACGTCGAGACGGTGAGAAGAGGGCGGTCAGCGAAACTAAAACCGGCATGGACGGGGCCCCACACCGTCATGGAACGACAAGGCTCTGTCACCTACGTAATTAAGAAAGGACGGAAGACCGCAACGGTCCACATGAACCGCTTGCGGCCCTTCATCGAGCACTAGCCGCTTATCGCCCAAGATAAGATAAGTGGCGGCTGACGAAGGAAGGATATTATAAGAAACTAAAAAAGAAGAGGAAGGCACAGATGCGCAAGGGAGGCATCTACGTGCATATATGTTTTATATGTCCAAACCTAACTTAAAATCAAATAAAACTAGACAAGGGCAGGGAAGGGTCTTCCGCTATGTTTGTCGCGGGCGAATCTTAATTAAAATAAAAAACACAAAGACGGATGAAATTTAATTAAAAAGGGTTCTTATCGTCATTATTTTTATTAGTAACAGGGGAAAAAACCCTTATAAATAAGGGCGGCCACACAAGGGGCACGGATGATCCCCCTGTGAATAAAGCCGTCTTAAGCCGAAGAAGTCGGCGGCTCCCTCGTCGAGGCGGTCGCCGCCGCCCCAGATGTACGCCGCCGTATCGCGGAGGAGACGGCGACGGTGCCGAACCTGGGCCGCCTCCCGGATAAAGGTCTGGAGCCACCCGGGGTTTCGAAGGCGCCGAGCGGTCCCCGGAACGTAGACAAACGACGTCTAAAAATAAATAAATAAATAAACAAACAAATAATAAAGGTATAAAATTGAGACAAAAATAATTAGAAAGGGACTACTTACTGCCCAGTTCGCCCGGCGGCTGGTCATCCTGGACCCATCCAGTACCAGGCTTCCGTGGCTGGTCATTGTCGAGGTTATCGTCGTTGTTTTTTTAAAAAAGGGAAAAAAATAAACAAATTTGCTGCTGTTGTTGCTTCGGTTGCTGAAGAACTAGTGAGCCGGTGGTGGCCAAGAAGCACCAATCACCGTCCAACAAAGTGGGACTTTTCGCCAAGTCAGCAGTCCCACGGTCTTAGAGTTCTTCTAACTCTCGGACTCTGTTTCAGAATGCTGATCCTCGTGTGTTTCGCATACTCATACACTGCCAGCGAGGTGTATTCATTGTCACCATTCACCAGCAACCCCGGCATCTACTACGAAGAAATCGGATACCTCATGGAGACGAGAGCTACATGGAGACTGGCAATACGAATGGATTCTTCGTACATCAAAATGCGGGAAACCACAATAAAATTCCATTTCGGAAAGGCTATGACTTATTGCAAAACCGCAGAGAGGAACGAAACCAATGACCTTTGCTCCGCAATTGGGAAATACGTCACCAGAATGACAACGAGGATCGACGACAACATGGAAACTATTCGAGATATAATCCATCTAAACCCCGAACAACAGCGTAGATGGCGAGGTCTCATTGACGGAATGGGGTCAATAATAAAATCAATCACCGGAAATATGGATGCTGCGGACGCGGAACAAATCCACCTGCAGATATCCGAGTTACAGGCCAACCAGCGTGGACTAAAACAGGGCATTAAGGACCAACTCCAAGTGGTCTTATCATCGTTATCATCGTTACGGATCTTTAATGAAACCGCGGAAAGGATGAACGGGAACGAGAAAAAATTATTCGACTTCGTAGAACACTTGGGTTACAACCTCCACGGGGAACAAGATCAGCTGTTCGTACGTCAAAAACTTGACGAAAGCCTCACTGCAATATCCTTATTGGTAGAGGAGCTAGTCACCGACGTGAAGGAATTGGTGTTGTTCTTCGCAGAAGTTTCTACGGGCCGAGTAAGCGCAGCGATACTGCCACCGCGCAAGCTAGTGGAGTACCTCACGGACGCTTTACCACACTTACCCGCCGGCACCGGATTCCCCGTGCCGATAATGCGCAGCGAAGCCAACACTCTCATGGATCTCACCGACGCGCGAGCCTACAGCGACGGCACGGCAGCGATGTTGATATTGGATATCCCGCTGATTGGACCACAGAGGTACACGGTAAGCCATGTATACCCCGTGTCAACGAAAGGAACAAACAACACGTATTATTATCTGGATACCACTGAAAACTTAGTGGTGGTTGATCAAGCAAATAGGAATTTCTTGCGAATGTCCACAGTCGACCTGGAAAATTGCAAAATATTTGGAAGAACCCACGTCTGCTCGCCAACGCACCCGTCGACGCCAATTACTACGAACGCGCCCTGCGAAATCCTTACTTATGTGACGGGCGACACTGCTAATGGACGGCACTGTCCAAAACGAGCCTTGACCCTCACCAGCACTATGGTGATTCCCATGGAACAACACGGAAGATGGATGTATATCGCACCATACGAAGATCTAATTACGATAACGTGCGAGAAAACACCCGCGTACCGCGAAACGCAAAAAAATTCGGGAATTCTGGCTTTAATAGGCTCATGCGAGGCAACCGCCCAAGGTTTCAGTGTGCGAACTCTGAAACGGGTTACCGAAGTGCGAAACGAGAATTATTTACCGTCATATAATCTCACGTTAGTGGAAATTGACGAAAAATACCATTCTCGCGAAAAGAGTGAAAGTGAAAATATTAAATTATCGAACGTGTTGCGAAATCCCGAGGAATTAAAAAAACTCGGAACTCGCGTGAAACAAGAAGGTGAAAACCTCGATAGAGACGTTAAAGAAAATTCACAGTTTTATCACAATGTTAGCTTTTATTCTTTAAGTGCGATCGCGCTTATAGCCTTGGTCAGTTACGCGGTCTACAAATTATATCAGCTGAGGCTGAAACGTAATCCTACACCAGCTAGCACGTGTGAGTCTGCGACCCGAGAGTCACCGGCCGCCGTGGGTGCCTTATTTTATCAGCAAGAAAACAGACTACACTCGGAACTCCAGCGAGCATGCTCGGAGAGAGATAACAATCGCGTGCGACTGTCGTCCCTGGCCAAGGCTTCGCGCTAGCGAGATAATAACAACTTATGTACAACATGTCATTAAAGGCGATAGAAACAAGTTCAACCGAAGCAGTAAAGAAAAAATTTCTTTTGCTTAATTTTTTCTTTTTAAGGG
Source organism: Clistopyga incitator (assembly GCA_947507545.1). Classification (NCBI taxonomy): domain Eukaryota; kingdom Metazoa; phylum Arthropoda; class Insecta; order Hymenoptera; family Ichneumonidae; genus Clistopyga; species Clistopyga incitator. The sequence goes on from OX382191.1 coordinate 6,089,018, forward strand.
GGGAGGAATGTAGTACCCCAGATTTTTCATATTAAGATTTAAATTAATAAATCGTTGGAATTCATTGCCGTTGCGAAAATGATTCCAACAGTAATCATTTTCGCCACCAGCTTCGAGCACGCATGCATGTCAATGCACTCGAAGCTGAGTCGACATTCAATTATGCTGACCCAGCAATCGCGGGTCGAGCGGACTAAATCGGCTCTCGATTTAGTCAGTCTTGAGAAAATCGGAGTAACGATCGGTTGGACCCGTTGCCGTCGTATTAGCGTAATTACGACCATAAGAAACGAATTGTATTTCAACTTCAACCAATAAAACCTTGTATTACTATTGGGAATCGCGCGAACTCTAGTTCCTTAATCGGTCCGATCCCAAATACTACTTAGAAAACTGCTGGAACAAGACGATTTGATCACTCGTCTCAATTTCGGGCACAACACTATGATTATAAAAGCAAAGCGTGTATTCAATTTTTTTTTTTGTTAAGCATGGTTATAATGTAAGAATTTATTATTTATGTGTATATAATGTAGTTTTTTTTGTGATAAAAATAAGGTTAGTGATATATATATGCTATTTAACCTATGCTATTTATGTATATAAGGTATATAATATAGTTATATAGATGGTTTTTGTATGTTGTTGCTGTTTGTTTCGTGTTTCTGTAAGTTGTATGGTGTGATAATGTTGATAATGGTTGTGTATTATTGTGTTTTGTAGCTGTATGTGTGTGTGTGTGTGTGTGTGTGTGTGTGTTTGGAAATTACTGTTCTTTCTTTATGAGGAGGTTTCTAGCGTCTTCTAAAAAGAGGATAGCGTTAGCCCGTTGCCTAATGTAGCGGACCGTTTCAGTATCTTGCAAGTGAAGCCATCTTTCGACGTCTTCTTTTGCCATTTTCCAGTCCGTGGTGTTGATCTTTTCTTGGCTTGCTAGTGCATTCTCCACTTCTCTTTCGAGCACCATGACCGGGCTGCTGTTGCTGCTGTCGCGGCTGCTGCTGCTGCTGTTGTTGTCATTGTCTAAGTCGAGGTCGAGGTCGACTTCCATTTTTATGTGTTCGCTTCTGGGTTTAGGTATCGGTGTTTGTGAAATCAGGTTGGAGTCAGGTTCCTGGTCTGGCCGATTGTTTACGCGTATAGCTGGGATCGGACGTTCTGGTTGTGGTTCTGGTTGTGGTTTTGGTTGTGGTTTGATTTTTGTGGGTAGGGTATTAGGTTTAGTTGGTATTGTTGTCGGTGTTGATTCATGGGTGATCCGTTCCAGTGGCCATGCTAGCCTTCTGAGCCAGTATGCTGCGCAGAGGTCCAAGTGGGTCAGCATTTTTCCCATTGGGAACACTACTGTACAAATAAGACATGGTGCGTCTTCTTCGGGGCAATCCGCAGCTCGTCTTGCCAGTTGTTGTTTGCAAGTCTTGATGTGGTCGGCGATTCGTTTGAACACACCACGCTTTTTGCAGATTGGGCACACAACCGTCTCGTCTGGGTAGATCTCCATTTTTTTTTATCTGAAGAAATTTAGACACTAAATAATTTATTTTAGGTCTTATGGGTTTCCTTCTCAGGGGTCGCTTCATGCTCTGCTCCTCCTGTGGGTTTCCCTCTTTTAGCTGTTGTTGCTCGACAAATGGTGAAGCATGAAGCTATTGAAGTTTTATACTGTGTTATATGTGTTTTTTTGTGTGTTGTGTACTTGTAATGTGGCTGTGTTTCGGTATGTGTGTCGTTATGGAATTTCGTCTGAGAATGTTATGGCGGGTTGTGATCTTGGTGAGTTGCGGGGTAGTTCATTTATGATGGTTAATTGTGGGATTGATGGAACTACGGTGGTTTCTCGGATTTGTGTTGGTCGACAATGTGATTGTGTGGGTATTTCGCGTAATTCGATGCTTTCATTGTTTTGGATAATATTGGGTTTTGAGCGCTTAGTTATATAAGAGAAAAGTTTAAACAATTTTGACAACCTCCCTAACACAGAAAATTTCCATCCTAAAATAGCCATTATTACGGTTGCAATAGTTGAAATGCCAGCGTACTTCATAAAAGATTCCATGGTTGCTAATCGGTTGTTAGTGTGTTGGGTTTTTACCATATCTTTAGCTCTTGCGAGAACAGTTTTTAGCGATATTTCGTTTTTAGCAAGGTCATTGTCAATATTGTTGGGTTCAATAAGGCGTGCAAATGATTCCGTCTCGATAAGAGCTTGTGTGATGTTAAACGGTTCTGCAGGTTCAATGGATTTTTGAACTAATTCTGTAATGTTAAGGACCAATTTGTTTGAGAAGGAAAGATGGATCGACGAAGTGATCTCTATTGATGGTGTTAACTGAGTAGTTTTCGTTCTTGCTCGACATGGTGGAGTGATTTGAAGAATACCTGAGTTTTCAATGATTTTGATACTCGTATCAGTGTTACAATTTACGTACAAGTTTTCGGGTTCTGGTGCTGCGAAAAGCCATGCGTTAGAGTTTGGAATTCTGGACCAATAAGTTTGACGAAGTGTTTTTAATCTAATGTCGCAAATTTCAATATCTTTAAACTGTGTGTTTGAAATGAGTTGAATTTCACAACTAGATGCACTATTAACGCGTTGAATTGGGTTAATTTGTTCGCATATATAACGAGATGATGAAAATTTACATTTTTCCAATGATTTTAGGTAGGTGTAACTTTCGAAGTCTTCGGAAATCGCTGTGAATTGGTACATTGGTTTTATAAATGCAAACTTCGAGATTGTGGTGATTTGTCGTACAGGTACTGACAGATGTTGGTATAGTTTATACGGTGTCAAGTCTGATAGTGGGATTTTAATAACGTAAATCAGTTTTTCTCCATCGTGGAAAACAGCTAGTTCGATGAGTGTTAGAAGTTCAGGAACATATTTTGCATTTAACTGAATCGGAAACTCTGTATTTGGAGACGATTTTATGATGGTTTCAGCACTTGAGATTATTGCTTCGCTCGTTATGATTTTTGGGTGGATTTGACCGGTTTTTGCGAAGAGGACTGCGTTGATTAGCGTTTCGATGTCGATTTCCAATTCCGTAAGATCTTCTTCGATCTGCGTCATGAATTGTATGGCTTCTTGGTTATGTTGTGTGATGTGCGTTTCTTTTTTAAGTGCCAAAAGGTTGACTTGTATTTTATTCGACTCCACGTCCAATAATTTTGCTAATGATTTTATTTGCTTCTGCGTTACGTCGAATCCTGATCTTACAATGTGCGTTTGATTTTGGAGGATGGCTGCTAATTCTATGGTGCCATTCCCAAGTGATTCTATCTGTGTCGAGATTCGTCTCGCATCCTCACTATCCATGGTGCCAAATAAGACTTTGTTGATTTTTCCTACAAATTCGAATGGTGCTCGCTTTTTCCTATTGTGAAGGAAAGGTGGTATCATCTGGTTCAAAATTGATTCTCTATTTTCGATGGAATCCAAACGGTTTTGCGCTGTTGATAGTTGTCCACCGATAAGACATGTTGGGAGCAGTTTATTACAGTATGCTCTTACGGATTGCAGGTTTTCTTGAAGTTGCGTGCGTCGCGTTGAAAGTCTATGCGTGTTGGTATATGTTACAAGCGTCCATGTCGTATGATACGGACGAAGTGTGGCAATTTGTTCCGAGTATAATCCAGGGTTGCAGTCGAGTGGAGTAATCTTCGTCATGTCGTCCCTGTTTAGTGTGTGTGCGTGGCATCTGTAACATATGCCGTTTTTATTTTATCGACATGTACGGTTTTCGTTTTATTATAGTCAATTTGTATTTTTACGTTGTGCTTGTCTAAAACTTCTAGGATTTTATAGGGGCCACAGTAATTACTGTCGAGTTTTCCTTTTCGCGGTTCTTTAATCAGAAATACCAATTGACCTGCTTGAAATTCCGGTATTTTCGTGCGTTTGTCGTAGTATCGTTTCGTTCGTTCTTTATATTGTAAGTGTTTCTGTAGTGCTTTTTCTTGGACTTTTCGTAGATTTGTGTTAAGGGTAGACGTGTAATCGTCATATGTGATAACTTTTTCGGGAGGTGGAAATTCCGATGGCGTGCGTGCTAGTCTGCCAAAAACCAGTTCGTACGGTGTGAATCCTGTACTCTCGTGAACGCTCGTATTGTAAGAGAGGGTCGCGAAATTTAAAAGTTCATTCTATTCGCGTTTGTCGTCATTAGAGTGCTTGAGATATTCAGCTAAAACGTGATGACTTCGTTCAATCGCACCATTAGACTGAGGATGATGTGCTGATGTTTTGTAGCGGCGAATTTGGAAGAGTTCTGTAAAATCGTTGAACAACTCAGACATAAAATTTGTGCCATGGTCTGAAAGAATTGCTCTAGGAGCGTCGAATGTAGATATGAGTGTCGTAGCGAGTGCTTTCGCAACGTCTTGTGTTCTTTGTTGCTTTAACGGAACGGCAATGCTAAATTTACTAAAAAGGTCGAGGACAGTTAGGATGTATTCGTTTCCGTTCTTCGTTTTGGGTAATGGACCGACGATATCTATTGCTATTTTATCGAAGGGTTCGGCGGATGAATCGGTTATTATCATTGGTGCTTTGTTTTTGACATGAACTAGCTTGTTTTTCTGACAATTAATGCAATATTTGATGAAATTTCGGATGTTGTCCTTCATGTTTTTCCAGTAGTATTGTGAAAGAATTCGTTTGTATGTCTTTTCGATGCCTTTATGACCGCCTATTGTTGATCCATGGAGTTCCTTAATTATTTGTTGTCTTTGTTCCGTTGGTGGAACGCTCAGAAGTCCTTCGCAGAGATTGATTTTAATTTTTGATCCGGATGTAAGCAACTGTAGTTCTCTTTTTATATTATTCCACAAAAATGAGTCAATGATTTTTGGATCTTTCGAGATGATGCATGATGTAAGGTTTTCGTGTTCCAATAATTTTATGAGACCTCTTATAAATTTTCTTACTGTTATCCAACTCGTGCTGTCAGTTGATTTTTCTTTACAGAACATTTCAATATAGCTCCTGGCTCATAAGCGTGTGATGACAATTTGTTCGCTCTTCGGATCGTCTACCAAAAGTGATTGCTGATCGAATTCTTCTTTTTCAAATAATAATTTTGCGATCATCGTGTCGTTCCCGCAATCAGCTGACTGAAAGTATGCTATGTTGTCTTTGTAGGCCAATCAATTGTTTTGAGTGATCGTGATGTTGTGAGTGAGATTGACGTCCTTCGTCGTAGATGTTGTTCTTGTCTCTGGTGGTACTTCTCGTTGCTTAAGGTGTTTTCTGTGGTATTGCGATGGTTGATAAGCGGAGTCGCTGTCTGAATTTTCTGAAGACTCTTCTGATGTTAATAACAATATGGTATTGCTGTCTATGTTCTTTAACGATTCTGGGTTATTGTATGGATTTCGTTGTGACTTTACTGGATGGTGTTCTGGTGTTTGCCACTGAGCATGTGGTGGTGATCGAAATTGCGGTTTAATTTCTGGGGTTCTTGATCGGTATTGTATTATCGGCGATAGTAGATATGGCGGTAGAACGTCTGAGGTGTTTGGTAAGTGTTGTACTATTGGCGGTAGAGGTTGTCGTGGTGGGCATTGCGGTTGTAGTGATGAGCATTGTGGTGTTATTTGTGGAGAGAGATGACTGGAGTTGTCTTTGATTTTTGCTGCTTGTTCATTCCAATATTCTGGTGTCATTTCTGGTGACAGGTTACCAGTGTTGTCATTAGTGTCTGTTGCTTGTTTATCCCAGTATTCTGGTATCATTTCCGGTGAAAAATATCCTGGATCATCTTTGATCTCTACTGCTTTTCCGCATGACTGTTTTCCTGGTAGTTGCATTCTCTCAAGCCATATACGTCCTGGATTATCAATAACTTCTTGCCATTTCTTTGGTATCGTTGTTGTTGTTGGAGGTGAGCGGAAGTTTGGTTCAATCGTTTGTCGCGCAAGGTCATTTTTGATTCTATTCATGTTTTCATGTTTTTGTTGTGTTGGCGGTGACCTGAATGTTGGGCGTACTGCCGGTTCGTTTGCGTTTTGATCACCAGGCGCTTCTCCGATCAGTGCTGGTGATCGTATGCTTCCAAGGTCGGCGGTTTCTCCATCTTTGGTTGCTGTCTCGTTTGCCAATTATTTTCCGTTTCGTTGAGCCTGTACGTCGTCGTTTGGTTTTGGAATCGTTTGTTTGTGCCTCGTTGGGCTAGTTTGGTTTGGCCTCGTTGGGCTCATTGTGTGATGCCTCGTTGGGCTAGTTTGGTTTGGCCTCGTTGGGCTCATTGTGTGATGCCTCGTTGGGCTAGTTTCGTTTGGCCTCGTTGGGCTCGTTTCGTCGCGCCTCGTTGGGCTTTCTCCTTTTTCAAACTCGTATTTCGTTCTTGATAATATCCTTGATTTGTCGCCTTGGTCAATATTTCTTTCGTTCGATGTACCTTCTTGAGTTTGCTTGGTCATCTTTCTTCGTGTGACTGGATTCTGAGAATATATCTTTTTCGTTCGCTTGGTTGTTATCTTTGTTGATGTGAGTTCTGCATCTTCGGTTGGTGGAGATTCGTAGTTGTCATCGATTGATGAATTTGTTTTTTGTTGTGCACTCTCCTCGATTTTGTTTGTTGTTAGTGGTTTGTTTGATGCTTTATTCGGTGTTTTATGTTTCATTAAGCGGGTTTATTATTGTGTATCCGATGTTCTTGGTACTTCTTCCATTTCTACTTCAGTTTGCTCTTGTTCGGTGTCGTTCTCCGATTCAGAAGTTTGTTCGGTTGCACGTTGTTTTTTCTTCGGTGTTGGGTTTCCTGAGGCTTCGTCCGTTGTTGAGTGGCAGCGAATTAGCGGTGATGGTTGCTGATATGTTCTCTGTCTTTTGTCGTTATGGCCTGCTGAATCGCTTGATGATGTTTCACGTGGTCTTATTGCAAGTACAGATACGGGGTTTCTAGAGAGTGCACCTGCGACGACGGTCAGTTTTCCGGGCTTATGATAAATTTCGTAGGTGTAGTTGTTTAACACCGCTTGCCATCGTTGCAGTTGTTGTGGCGGATTAGGCTTTTTGACCAGCTAGGTGAGAGCTCTGTTGTCTGTGACGAGGTCGAAGTTACGTCCGTATAGGTAGTATTGAAAATGCTCCAATGCACTGACAATTCCTAAAAGCTCTTTTCGCATCGCATCGTATGATAGTTCTGCTCTTTACAGGGTTCGCGAGTAAAATCCGACAGGGTGGTCAAATCCGTCGTGTTCCTGGCTTACCACTGCGCCAATGGCGTAATCCGATGCGTCGGTTGTAAGTTTAAATCGTTTTGTGAGATCTGGATAACGCAAAATGGGATGTTCCATGATTTTGCTCTTTAGGCAGTCGAAAGCATTTTGGCATTCATCCGTCCATTCAAAATTTGCCTCTTTTTTCAATTGTTTTGTCAATGGAATGGCTATTGTTGCAAAGTTGCGGATAAAACGTCTGTAAAAATTTGCAAGAGCGTGAAACTGTGCAATGTTTTTCTTGGTTGTTGGAACTCGAAAATGTTCTATTGATTCGACTAAAGCTGGATTAGGTTTTACGCCGTCCTGCGTTATGAAGTGTCCCAAATATGTTACTTCTTTGCGAAGGAATTGGCATTTTTCTGTTTGGAGCGTTAACCCAGCGTTGGTCAATCTTTGTGCCAACCTATCGAATTTCCGTCCGTGATCGACAAGAGTTGAGGCGTAAAGTACTATGTCGTCTAAATAGACAAATAAGTCTATGCCTTGGAGACCAGTCAACGCGACGTCCATTAGGCGCTGAAATGTTGCTGGGCCATTTTTCAACCCAAACGGCATTCGGTTAAACTCGTAATGACCGTTGGGAGTGGAGAATGCGGTTTTCTCCTTGTCGTCCGGGTGCATCTCGATTTGGTGAAAACCTGACGCTAAGTCCAACACCGTAAAATAACGTGAGTTGCTTAGTTGGTCAAGGATTTCTGCGATGTTAGGTAGTGGGTACGCACCCGGAGTCGTCTTATCATTTGATTTGCGAAAGTCTATGACCATTCGCCATCTCTTGTTACCTTGGTTGTCAGGTTTTTTGGAGACAATCCAGACCGGTGAGTTGAATGGTGATAAGGAAGGTTGAATGATGCCGTTGCTCAAAAATTATTGACTTGTTTGTGAATTTCTTCTCTGTGTATTGGCGGAAATCGATATTGTTTTATGTTGATCGGCTTATCATCTGTTGTGTGAATTTCATGTTTGACTAGAGTTGTGTGGCCCAACAGTTCTCCAGGCAGGGCAAACAAGTGTGAGTGTTTTTGGTCGAGGTCGAGAGCATGATCCCTCTCTTTGTCATCTAGATCGTCTAGTTGTAAGAGCGGTTTTATAACTTCGAACCTGTCTTCCTTTGCTGCCATAGTACGAATTGCTACACGATATTCGGACTGAATTTTATGCGAATCGTTTGCCTGGAGATTTGTTGGCCATTCCCAGTTTTAGTGTATTGGCTCCATTTCGGGTGGTGAAATTTCCCAGATTTTTTCGATTGGATCCAATTCTACCGTCGGGATTGTGAAGCGAATGTTGAAGTCGTTGTCGATAATTGCAGCTAAGTATACGATCCCGTTGTTGTTCTTTACAATCGCATCACCGATGTAGAGGTAAGGATCTTTGAATTTTAGTCTTGGGATGTATCCCTCGGAGAGCGTGCTATTTACACGGCCGTGAATTTCGCATTTTGATCGGGCCGTGATATGAACTTTTTCGTACGTTTCGAAGGGAATTCTATAGTTGCCAAATGAAATACATGATTCCGTGTACAGAATGTCAGCTGGGGTTCCCTTGAAGAAGGCATCCCCTAGAACTGCTCCTTGAGAGATTGGAAAACTATTGTTGACTACATGAAATTCGACAAAAAGATTTTCGATGCTGATTATGACCATACACAGTGTGAAAATAGTACCATCTGTAATGCCTGAAAGTTCGTAGATAATATTCTTTTCCATTTGTACGTGGCTTGAGACGACTTCTTTCTTCATTAGGTTTATTTGCGATCCAGTGTCTACGAGAAATTTAGCGCTGTTGTTTTGAAGATCATGATAATTGATTATTACAGTTGGAGGTTTATGCCTTTTTGTGAGTCCCAGTGAAATTGTTGCTTTCCTGATTATTGTTATCACTGCGTGATTTTGAATATTTAGTTCGTCATTGTGCGCTCTTGAGATCTGCTTCGCGTCGCGCTGTCCCGCGGGGCTGGTGTGGAGTTTTTTAGATCCATGTTTGTTACTGTATTTGTGATGTTCTCAATAGCATTGTCTCGTGGTTGATTTGAGGCGGCGTTGGAGTACCTGTTGTCTCTAGAGTCGTCAAGATTCCTGCCACTCTGGAATCTATCTCGTGAGTCGTAGCGCCGGTCGCGCGAATCTTCGCGGTATCTGTCGCGGGATGGTCTATTCTGGGCGTTGTAACGTGTATCATTCGGATACCGGTCGCGCGAATCGCTTCGGTAGTTGTTTTGATGTCGGTCGCGCGAGTCGCTGCGGTAGTTGTTTTGATACTGATCGCGTGAATCGCTGCGATAGTTATTTTGATACCGATCGCGAGAATTATTGCGGTAATTGTTCTGGTACCGGTCGCGCGAATTGTTGCTATAATTATTTTGGTATCTGTCTCGAGAGTCGTTGCGATAGTTGTTTTGATACCTGTCGCGCGAATCGCTGCGATAGTTATTTTTGTATCTGTCTCGAGAGTCGTTGCGATAGTTGTTTCGATACCTGTCGCGCGAATCGCTGCGATAGTTATTTTTGTATCTGTCTCGAGAATCGTTGCGATAGTTGTTTTGGAAACGGTCACGTGAATTGTTGCGGTATTTGTCGAAGGTGCCTTGTGTGTTCGGACGGTGGTTGTACTCTTGGACGTTTTGCAAAGTTATACAATCCGTAGTTGAGTGGGCACGGCTTTTGTGGTAGTCGCAGAAAACGTTGTTTCGTTGTTCGTTTCTTGTTTCGGCGAATCGTACTCTGGTTGTTTGTGGTTATCGGAGTCCTCTGATTCTTGACGATTCCGGTGTACCGAATTGCTTCTTCCGATTTCGCGTTCGGTCCTCTTGGTTTCCTTTATTGCGACTTCGAGGGTGTCCAGCTGCCGATGTATTAAAAGGTGTCCAATTCGGCCGTGTAGGCTTCTGATGAACGCTCTGACTACTGCTTTTCGGATTTCCGAAATTCTGTCCGTACAGTACGGTGCTTGGGCGACGGTGTTGTAGACTCGTTGTTCTTTCAATCGGTCGATGACGCGTTTTTGTAAAGTTCTAGTGCGAGCTGCGTAATCGCTTATCGTTTCATCGCGCTTTTGAAATATCGATTTTAATTTTAGTTCCAGGTCAAGAAGTTCTACTTGGTTACCCAAATTTTCTTTAAGGTCTTGTAAAAGTGCGGCTATTGTTACATATGTTTTTGAATCTACGAGGTCTAATGCGTTACCCGATAGTTCGAATTGCACCATTTCCAGAAAACGAGCGTGATCCGTTTCTGGCAAGATTCTTCTTGCTCTTTCGTAAGCGCGTATGAAGTGTTCGACAGGGATATTCTTCCCGTCAAATGTGGTTATCGCGTTATATACGTCGCGAAACGTTACGCTATTGTTACTGTTATTGTTTTCCATTTGATTGTCTAAAATGTCGTCTTTATTCATAAAGTGTCGGTGGGGTACGCGTTGGCGTGAACGCCGCGGTGGCCTTGATGGTATTATATTGGCAGTATTTCCCAATGCGAAAGAAAAATAACAATTTCCTAAGTAGAAGTTGTCCAAATATGTTAAACTCACTTATCAGGGCTGACGATGATCCCTGATCTGCGCTAAAGACGTTTATAGTACAGGTAAATGAAATAAGCAAAATTATACAACAAACAAGAAAGAGCAGAAAACCGTTGAAATTTTTTTGTTATATATATTCAAATTATTTTGTACGTATTGTTTATGACCAATGCTTATCTGGTTAAAAAATTAATTTGTGTTTTTTTTTTAAGATCAATATACTTGTATATGTGTTTTTTTTTTGCAAGAATAAACAATTTATAATGTCAATAGGTCAAAGTGCAAATTTATTGGTACTGTAACGAGAGCAATAGCTTTGGAAAATAAGCTGGTTTAAAGTTTTTTTTTGTAAAAAAGAACAATGCGGAGACTATAACAAAATTTGTTTACTGATTCATTTATCTATCTGTTTATTATTTATTTTTCTAAATAATATGACCAATTTGTTTAAATCTATATATATATAAAATTTGAATCAATATACCATTTGTGGAATATTGTTATTTTAAATAATTGGTTTAATTGTTATTTATTCATTTGTTTAATTCAATTTTTGCTGTTTGCACAAGTTCGTACATAAATAATGGTATTGCTCTTTATGTGTGTCAAAGTGTATAATCTATGTATTATTGCATAAATGTTGCTCAATAGTCAGAATTTATTTCTTTACAATTACTAACATCGTCGAATTCTGGCTTCAATATATTATTGGGATGACTGGGTTTTGAGTTGGTTTATTTTTGAGCAATTGCGTTTTGGCTTTGTTATTATTGTATAAATAGACAATTTTGCGGTATTATTCCAGTTGGATAATTGAATCCTGAGCTTATTGTTCTTATGAAATTATCAACCTTCGACTAAAAAAGCTTCAATTCAATAAAAAGAATAGCGAGCTCTGTATTTGTAAATTTTTGTTATAAAAATGTTCGAATTATAAATTTATGAGTTCATAAAAATGATCGATCTTTACATTCATAAATTTTCACTGAAAAGTTTGAATTTACAATTTATTTTATTTTTCGCTTGAAACAAGATACTTCGGATTTGTCAATTTTAAAGGTAGTAAAAATGTTGGGTTTATTAATTTATTCAAATACTCGATCCTTGAATTTATTAATTAATCGGAAAAAAACAAATTTACGTTTATTAATGAGATGGGATTAAATAAATTGACGTTTGTTAATTTAATAGAAGAGTGTGGCCAAATATATCAGATAATCTCGATGTTTTGTGATTCAGGCCACTTATTAAACTTTTTCTTTCGGCATCCTTGGGACCATGGCAGTATCTACATTTTCCGGGCTCGCTGGTCTAACTTCGGCTCTTCTTCCAAGCACCGTAACTTGACTGCTGTCGCTGCTGCTGCTGCTACATTCTGAATCGATGTTGAGCTTAATTTCTACTTCCTCGTATCTGGTTGCGGGTATCGCTGTCATCTGTGGTGCCTATGGAGCGTTAGATCTGGTTAGTTCGTTGATCATTTGCCGCTTGAGTGGTCAAGCCAACACTTTCACCCAGTATGGGCCGCATCGGTAAAGGTACTCCAGCATTCTTCCTATCGATGGGGCTCTTCAGGAAGGCTTGCTGCCTTCGTCACAAAGCTTTGTTTGCACGTCTTGATGTGACTCATAACGGTTACAATAGTGGAAATGCCAGTGTATTTCGTTATGGATTCCATAGTTGTTAATTGGTTGTTAGTATGTGCAGTTTTTACCATATCCCTAACTCTCACAAAAATAGTTTTCAGTGATATTTCGGTTTTAGAAAGATCGTTGTTAATATTGTTGGGTTTGAGAAGGCGTGCGAATGATTCTGTCTCGATAAAAACTTGTGTGATATTCAACGGGTCTGCGGCTTGAATGCCGGCCAGAACTAGTTTATTCGAGGAAGTAAGATTGATCGATCAAGTGATCTCTATTAATTGTGTTAATTGAGTAGTTTTTCCTTCGTGCTCGACATGGTGGAGTGATTTGTAGAATACCTAAGATTTTGATCATTTTGATACGTGGATCATGAGTGTTGCAAATTACGTACAAGTTTTCTGGTGTTAGTGCTGTGAATAGCCATGCATTAGTTTGGAATTCTGAAGCAATAAGCTTGGAAAAGGCTTTTTAGTCTTATGACGCAAATTTCGATATCTTTAAATTGTGGGTTCGATATAAGTTGAATTTCACGACTAGATCCGCTAGTGACGCGTTGAGCTGGGTTGATTTGTTTGCATATATAAGGAGACAATAAAAATTTACATTTTTTCAATGATTGGAAGGTAGGAGTAATTTTCGAAGTCTTCGGAAATCGCTGTGAATTGCTACATTGGATTTATAAATTCAAACTTTGAGATTCTGGTGATTTTTCGTACAAGAACCGATAGGTATTGGTAAAGTTTGTATGGTGTGTGACGTATTTTTAGTGAGCAAACGGTAATACTTTAAGTATTCGAGAGCACTAAACAGAAATTGTCACCTTCGGCCGTCCACTCTCGTTCGCACATCCGCAAACCCGGTGGGCGCCAGCTAATTTTTATTTCACCGGTATTAACGAACCGGTATGCCCTAGGAATCGAGTTGAGCTGGCTCGATTTCCATAAAGATGGAAAGTTTTGGGTAAAACTGACGATCGAGAACAAAACCAAACAAAACGGTGGCTTAGTTAATTTTTGAGGTCGCGTAAAATTAACAAACGCAATTGGATGCGCTCGCGGGAGCGAACGGTTGCAGAAATGCACGGCCGGTCAGGCTGCTAGGTTGTGGTAAAGAGGGTCGAGATATGACCCAGAAAATAGATCTTGTTCTCGACGAGGACTCGCAAAACAGAGAACGCCAATATTCTACAAAATATCCGGGAGCAATAACAATAAACGTAATTATTGTATTATTGCGCGAGATCCAGCGTAACGCATCGAAATCGTGGACGGCCAGATGCAGAGCAACGCGCACGCATCCTCAACTCATCGATGGCTGCACGAATATTCGGCAGTTCGGGATCTTTAATCGAAATTATCGATTAAATAATTTACTCAACGGAAACGACTCACCAGAATTATTGCTGATAAATCGAGGAACGAGAACCATATTCCAAGGTAAAATATCGAAAACATAAACCACTTAAACGCACTGAATATTCTACGAAACCACTGAGTTTATTTTACGACTAAAATCGACACCGAACGAGAACTTGTAGCGTACGCTGGACACTGCGTACACCAAGCGCGAGAGCCGAACAATCGACGCGACGATGTCGGTAGAAAAATCGTCAAAACGGGAGCTCGAGAATTGGAACTCAGTCACCTCGGCGGCGGCCCGAGCAAGACTAATAATTTCGAATAATCTGCAATAGCTTAATACTATTACTATTCAATGTCTCCCAAAATCCCCTACTTGAGAACTACTACCCGTTCCTCGAATTATATCGCTATTGTATCGAGAGCGCAAATCATGCCGGTAACAATCTTCGAAATCTACACAATTGCCTCCCTTAGTGCTTTACGCGAAAACAGGCCTATACTTCACATCCATAATGCATCTGAATGCTCTATTCTATGCCAAACTTAACAACAAAACTCCACCCGTTCTCCAGCGCGATGCACGTCCACCATAGGGCTCCGAATTTACACCGGTCTACGACTAATTGCAAGAACTCGTATCGGTGACTCCCATCTTTCGGGCTGCTCGTTTCGTTGAGCTTTCGCCTTCACGACAGATTGGAGTGCACCGATCTCCTTTAACTTCCCAATACAGGAAAAAATCTTAACGAAAACAAAACGGTAAATTCGGGTAGAAGCATCTCGAAAACGCTTAAAAACTGTAATAACCGGTAACGAAAACCCTTGTGATCGTGATTTCCAAAAAATCACGCCACGGGTGTTAAGCCTCATAGTGGGATTTTAATAGCGTAAATCAATTTTTCTCCATCGTGGAAAACAGCTAGTTCTATGAGTATTCAAAGTTTTGAAACATATTTTGCATCTGACTCAATCGGAAAGCCTGTATTTGAAGAAGCTTTTATGATAATTTAGGCACTTGAGATTATTATTCCGGTCATTATGATTTTTGGCTGAATTTGACATGTTTTTGCGAAGAGGACTGCGTTTATTACCATCTCGATGTCAATTTCTAAATCCTCGAGATCATCGATATGCACCATGAATTGTATGGCTTTTTAGTTATATTCGATGATAAAGGGTTCTTCTTCAAGTGCCAAACTTTAGACGCCTTGTACTTTATTCGATTCCGCGTTCAATAATTTTGCCAATGATTTTATCTGTTTTTGCGTTATGTCGAATCCTGATCTTACGATGTGCGTTTTATTTTGGAAGATAGCTGCTAATTCTTTGGTGCCATTCCGAAGTAATTCTATTTGTGCTGAAATCCGTCTCGCATCTTCACTATGCATAGTGCCAAACAAGATCTTGTTGAACTTTCCTACACAATCGAATGGTGCCCGCTTTTTTCTGCTGTGCAGAAACAATGGTATCATATTGAATCATGTCAAGAATGATTCCGTGTTTTCGATTGAATCCAAACGATTTTGTGCTGTTCATAGTTGTCCTGGGTAACGGCAGCATTATGATGCCGTCACCTTAGTTCGTGGGATTGCTTAGGTCAGCAATCCCACAGTAACGGTGAAGGTAAGGTAGGAGTCGACGATAGCGGTCAGTATTAATAGATGGAATTTTAGCGAAAACATCTCTATGGTCGGAGACATACGATCGCTCATTATATTTTTAGTAGATGGAATTACTGCGAAACATATCTCGGGTCGGAGACTTATGATCGCTCATTATATATCGATTGTGGCTGCTTAATAAATTTTTTTATTAAAATTCATTAATCAGCCACAATCGACGATTTTTTCTAAAACGCGAATGATTGTGAAAAAAATCCTGCCACGACCCGGGTTCGAACCGGGAACCCCAGAATTCTAGCCTGGTGCGTTACCAATTTCGCCACCGTGACCCTGGCAGAATCGTTCCCACAATCATTTTTAATTTATAAGTTTAACGTCAGATAATGACATATATATAGTGATAGGCATCGACCGTTGTAAGAATGGTGAAGGTAAGGTAGGAGTCGACGATAGCGGTCAGTATTAATAGATGGAATTTTAGCGAAAACATCTCTATGGTCGGAGACATACGATCGCTCATTATATTTTTAGTAGATGGAATTACTGCGAAACATATCTCGGGTCGGAGACTTATGATCGCTCATTATATATCGATTGTGGCTGCTTAATAAATTTTTTTATTAAAATTCATTAATCAGCCACAATCGACGATTTTTTCTAAAACGCGAATGATTGTGAAAAAAATCCTGCCACGACCCGGGTTCGAACCGGGAACCCCAGAATTCTAGCCTGGTGCGTTACCAATTTCGCCACCGTGGCCCTGGCAGAATCGTTCCCACAATCATTTTTAATTTATAAGTTTAACGTCAGATAATGACATATATATAGTGATAGGCATCGACCGTTGTAAGAATGGTGAAGGTAAGGTTAACCTTAATCGATATATAATGAGCGATCATAAGTCTCCGACCCGAGATATGTTTCGCAGTAATTCCATCTACTAAAAATATAATGAGCGATCGTATGTCTCCGACCATAGAGATGTTTTCGCTAAAATTCCATCTATTAATACTGACCGCTATCGTCGACTCCTACCTTACCTTCACCATTCTTACAACGGTCGATGCCTATCACTATATATATGTCATTATCTGACGTTAAACTTATAAATTAAAAATGATTGTGGGAACGATTCTGCCAGGGCCACGGTGGCGAAATTGGTAACGCACCAGGCTAGAATTCTGGGGTTCCCGGTTCGAACCCGGGTCGTGGCAGGATTTTTTTCACAATCATTCGCGTTTTAGAAAAAATCGTCGATTGTGGCTGATTAATGAATTTTAATAAAAAAATTTATTAAGCAGCCACAATCGATATATAATGAGCGATCATAAGTCTCCGACCCGAGATATGTTTCGCAGTAATTCCATCTACTAAAAATATAATGAGCGATCGTATGTCTCCGACCATAGAGATGTTTTCGCTAAAATTCCATCTATTAATACTGACCGCTATCGTCGACTCCTACCTTACCTTCACCATTCTTACAACGGTCGATGCCTATCACTATATATATCCCACAGTAACCCTTATCGCACAAAGTGCGGTCCGAGGGCCTGCGCGACGCCCGAGGACTCGTTAGTTCTTAACAACATCTCTAACGACCAACATCCACCTATAATCATTGAGCACTCTCCCGTATAACATGTAACGTGGTAAAATTTATATGTTCAATGTCGACTTCTCGCGATACGACGACTCCCGACAGATCCGTAGGGCCCCGCAAATTTAACGCTGATACCGTTATCTCCCGCAGTTACCGGTTGATCGTTTGGCCGAGGTAAGCCCGTCTCTCTAAAGATTTTACAATTATCGATAATATCCGGCGGATAAATACTGGCGACGGCGATATTTTGCGCGTGATCGAGCTCGCGAGCTTCTTTGTTTGGGAAATTGATTTGTGGAAGTCCTGCGTGGCATTACGGTGAAATTATTGTTCGCGCGAGTGTTTTAACGGAATCATAGTAGGTCATACTGTCGGGAATATAACCCGGAAACATGCCATTGTTTTCTTTTGTTATTTCCCTTGAATTCGGGAATCGTTATTTTGTGTGCGGGAACGATAGTGTTGTCCGGTGTGAGAGTGGTTCGCGGCCTAGTTAGTTATTGTAAACAGCGGATCGAGGAGCTGTCTTTCTTTTCCGAGGAGGGTACGAGTGTCGCGGAAAAGTGTGTAAGATTGTGTTTAGCGAGAGTGAAGGTCGTTCCCGCTGCACTGTGTGTGTGAGAGAGAAAGAGAGAGAGAGAGCCAGTCGAGAACGCGTCGTTTATTGATGATGATAGAGAAGCGCGCGATCTTTTTTTTTTCTTCCCCTTTGAGTGAGATATCGAACTTGGAATCGAATTCTTTTGGAAAGTCAGGTGGGTCTACGGAGCCAGCCTGAAACTATTAGAAGCTACTTTTTTTATATTCCCGTATGATATTAGCCCTGCTCTCTCTCGTGTGTCGTGTATGTTTTATAGTGTGTGTGTGTGTGTGTGAGTTGTGAGAGCCGCGGCGTATGGTGACTCACAGAGGTCATTGAGACCTACATTTGATTGTTTTGTGGGAGGATTTATTTTCTGTCGTCCTCTCATTTTATTAAATTGAAATAAAAGGGTATCTTCGGATATTGTGAAACTCCCTTAGAACAACGTTTCATGATAGATTAACTTCTTAAGCGAGAATAGCCCAAAATAATCCCGCCACTCTACAATTTTTGACGGCTGCAGCTAGATCGGCATTAGCAGCTTGGTCCCGAATAGCCCACAGAGTTTTTCCCGGCGCGAAAGCGCCCAGCGCCCTAATAAAATAAAGGGAAAGACTCTTGGGGACTTTAGCTTTGTGGTGTTTCAGGGATTTTGGAAATATACACTACAAACAATAAAGACATTTACGATACTATTAAGTCCATTCATTACATTGGTGTCAGAAGTGTTGCGAATAAACAAACCACGCGCACCGAAAAAAAAAAAAAAAAAAAAAAGTGATACCAATCAAAGTGGAAAGTTTAGCGAAAAATACAAAATATAAAACCACATCAACTCGAAGAACACCATCAACCAAACAACATATTAAGGAATACACCAGATAGAAGGAAGGAAGGAAAACAATTACCACAAAACTGCAAATTTCGTAAAATCAGACCATTTTAATGCAAAAAGCATTACTACATTTGCTGGCAATGTAAGTAGAATTTAATTAAACATTTTAATAATTATTTGGCATGACGCTTCACGCATAAAACATTCGGCTATTCTTTTCTTTGTAACGCGTGGCTAGCGCTATCCTTGTCATCGAAGCGCGAAGTGTAAGCACACAGCTAGTGCAACTACACACTCTTCACACTCACGCACATAGCCATATACCCTTCGCAGTCATACGTACAGCCACATATATTCCCACATACACATGAAGCACAACATAAAGAACTGATAACCCGAATTCCTTTCGAAAGAAAGTAACACTCCAAACCTACAGTACCTACCGGCGAATGACGGCTTTTCAAGTTTTTCTGTTTTAAAACTTTACGTTTCGCCCTGATCAGGGCCTCTTCAGAATTTTATTCATACACTATACATAAAAAATATAAAAATAATATTTGGTGTGTGCGCATTATTAATTATAATTTTTTTGGAGTGTCTTTAAATTAATGTATTGTTTTTATTGTTTATTATTCTTGTAAATATTAATATGTTGTGGATTCAAAAAAATTTTTCTTCTTTTAATGATTAATATTGCGGTATTGTGGGAAAAAAAAAAACTTACTTTATTGTATTAATATTATAGTTGTCAGGGCTCTCCGGTCAAATAGGTTATGTTTGTACCGGTTATCTGTGTGGTGTAAATGTTTTGTTTAATAATACTGATTTTTTTAATTTTGTAATTTGGATGGTGTGTATTTGTACCTGTTTTGTTGTGGTTTGTAGTTTTTTGTTATTAACCATGATTTTATTGTGCGTTTTTGACCGGAGAGTTCGGTCTATGTGTTGTCACATTTTGATGTTTGTCAGTTATATTACTGGGTGGATTTGAATGCTTGAAGGTGGGTTTCTATTGCGTTTATAAAATCCCTTGCAAGGTTGCTCTAGCACATACATTGGACAAACCAAAAGATACCTAAAAACTAGAATACATGAAAACGAGAATAGCATACATCATTTAGATACTGGACATACAGCACTCACAGAACACATAAAACAAACAAATCACACATTTGATTTTATAAACACAAAAATTTTAGTAATTGAACCATCATATTACGAAAGAATTATACAAGAAATTATTAAAATCAAATCAGACAAAAATGCAGTAAATTATAGAACAGATATAATTAATCTTAGCATCATCTATAACGCGATAATTTAAACACCACATTCATATCACCAATCCATACCACCAATAGAAACCCACCTTCAGACATTCAAATCCACCCAGTAATATAACTGACAAACATCAAAATGTGACAACACATAGACCGAACTCTCCGGTCAAAAACGCACAATAAAATCATGGTTAATAACAAAAAACTACAAACCACAACAAAACAGGTACAAATACACACCATCCAAATTACAAAATTAAAAAAATCAGTATTATTAAACAAAACATTTACACCACACAGATAAACGGTACAAACATAACCTATTTGACCGGAGAGCCCTGACAACTATAATATTAATACAATACAGTAAGTTTTTTTTTTCCCCACAATACCGCAATATTAATCATTAAAAGAAGAAAATTTTTTTTGAATCCACAACATATTAATATTTACAAGAATAATAAACAATAAAAACAATACATTAATTTAAAGACACTCCAAAACAATTATAATTAATAATGCGCACACAACAAATATTATTTTTATATTTTTTATGTATAGTGTATGAATAAAATTCTGAAGAGGCCCTGATCAGGGTGAAACGTAAAGTTTTAAAACAGAAAAACTTGAAAAGCCGTCATTCGCCGATACTTCACAACATATACCATTCTTACAACGGCTAAAGCAACACTTCACCTTCGTTATCACCTGGCGTTAATATCTACTAACCGAAAAAATGAGCTTCTTCAACATCATTGATACTCATTATGGTACCATCACCCATCACGCATTCAAAGACTGGAAGAAGGACAGCGAGGCAAGAGTGCGAGGAACTCAAGAACTTAAGGTCCTTTTAAAATGTAGACAGGAAAATTTAATTCCTAATTACTCAGATTCTGCTAATATTAATTAGCTAACATTTTTAACAAAACGTGACTCACACAAATTCGAAAAACTACTAAATACAACCTTTAGAAAAATAGTTAGCATTGAGATAAATGACATAAATGCACAAATTAATTAAAATGATCAAAATATCAGACAAACAACACACATAATCATAGAAAACACTCCAATACACATTCACAAAAAATTTTTCCATTTAGAAAACAAAAAACTGGGAAAACTCGCAAACAAACTATTCAGAATACATGAGAACAAACTGCGAAATTTACGCATTAAAAGAAATAATAATTTAAGCAAATACACTCACGACACCATAGATTTTCTAACATCTATTTACTCACAAAAACAAGACCACTCAGAACGTCAACAAAAGAATACCACAAATCAACAAAACAGATTCCCAATAGATAACAACAACATAACTATTCCAATAGATAACAACAACATAACTAGTCCCTCCTCTAAAATACAACTCATTCATAATAATCCACACACACAAGAAAACATTGATAATTTCAAAGAGATTCTAACACACACAACCAACAATAGAACGCAAACACAAATTAAAGAAAAATGGATGGTGAATCTATCTAATACGGAAATTCCAGAACATATAAAAGTATTTCTTGTTCTTGGAACAAAATTTTGTTTCCCATATTTCAACAAACTGGAGAAAATAGATACGATACACAAAACAATCACAGAATTTGAAAACAACATACATCTCATAAAAGATGAAAACAGAGATACAGTACGCAGCAAACTAACCAACATTTTTTTTTCAATTTACAACAAAACCAACAACAAAACACACACGGAAAATATAATAAAAGACACCAAGAAGTTTCTACACACACATACAGAAATAACAATAACTAAAGCGGATAAAGGAAATACTACAGTTATCATGGGTAAAACAGAATATATAGAAAAAACAGAAAATTTGCGCGAAGATAACACAACATATAGCATAATTAAAAAAGATCCAATAAACACATTACAAAAAACAATTACATTGCTTTTAACTAGATGGAAAAATAAAAAAGTTAATTACAGATCACACTTTTAAATACTTAAAGCCAGAAAACTGTAATATTTCTCGACTATATACTCTTCCAAAAATCCATAAGGAAAATTTCCCTTTCAGACCAATAGTTTCCTCTATCAATTTTCCCACTTACAAAATAGCAAACT
Source organism: Clistopyga incitator (assembly GCA_947507545.1). Classification (NCBI taxonomy): domain Eukaryota; kingdom Metazoa; phylum Arthropoda; class Insecta; order Hymenoptera; family Ichneumonidae; genus Clistopyga; species Clistopyga incitator. The sequence goes on from OX382191.1 coordinate 6,110,791, forward strand.
TTATACATAAATTAATAGCAATAAATATTCCGATCCACCAATCCAACATTAAAGACAGTTTCGCACTTAAAGAAATCACAGATAATTTAACTATTCCAGACAACTACATTCTAATCTCACTAGATGTAACTTCTTTGTACACCAACATTCCACTACAGTTAGTAAAAGATAGTTTAAAAAAAAGAAATGATCTATTTAAAAATATTTTTCCCATAGATGAATTAACTAAAGCAATAGAACTAATAATGAACTCTACATATTTCACTTTTAATAACACATATTACAAACAGATATCAGGACTCCCTATGGGATCTCCTTTAGCACCAATTTTATCCAACATAGTCATGATTAATTTAGATGAAAGTTGTTTGGAAAAATTTAATTTTACCCCTCCAATTTATAAAAGATACGTAGATGACGTAATCATAGCATTACCAGAAAACGAAATTAATAACACACTCAAAATATTCAACTCATACAACTCAAAATTACAATTTACAATAGAAAAAGAAATAAATAATATGATCCCGTTTATAGACATTGCACTCACTAGAGAAAATAATTCAATAACCACAAATTGGTACAGAAAACCCACTTGGTCTGGAAGATGTATTAACTATTACTCACATCACCCAATGCAACAAAAAATAGGCATCATATACATGTTAATTGACAGAGCAATAAAACTATCACATGAAAAACATCACACCAAAAACATAGAACTGATCAAAAAAACTCTAAAACATAATAGTTACCCAGATAAATTCATACAAAAACACATTGAAAAAAGACTAAATAACATCTTACAACACAACAACCAAACTACTGATAAACCAAATTTTGACACAAATAGACTACTAAATTTTCCTTATATAGAACAGATTCACCATACATTAGTCAAAATATTCAAAACATATGACATTAATTTAATAAACAACAATAAACACAACATACAACAATTAACAGGATCAACTAAAGACATAATTCCACCATTTTCAAAATCAAATTTAGTTTATAAAATCCCTTGCAAAGATTGCTCTAGCACATACATTGGACAAACCAAGAGATACCTAAAAACTAGAATACATGAACATGAGAATAGCACACATCATTTAGATACTGGACATACAGCACTCATAGAACACATAAAACAAACAAATCTCACATTTGATTTTATAAACACAAAAATATTAGTAATTGAACCATCATATTATATAAGACTTATACAAGAAATGATTAAAATCAAATCAGACAAAAATGCAGTAAATTACAGAACTGATATAATTAATCTTAGCATCATCTTTAACGCGATAATTTAAACACCACATTCATATCACCAATCCATACCACCAATAGAAACCCACCATTAACAACTCCGCAATAGAAATCCACCTTGAAGCATTCAAATCCACCCAGTAATATAACTGACAAACATCAAAATGTGACAACACATAGACCGAACTCTCCGGTCAAAAACGCACAATAAAATCATGGTTAATAACAAAAAACAACAGACCGCAACAAAACAGGTAGAAATACACACCATTCAAATTACAAAATTAAAAAAATTAGTATTATTAAACAAAACATTTACACTAAACAGATAAACGGTACAAACATAACCTATTAGACCGGAGAGCCCTGACAACTATAATATTAATACAATAAAGTAAGTTTTTTCCCACAATACCGCAATATTAATAATTGAAAGAATTTTTTTTTTAAATCCACAACACATTATTATTTACAATAATAATAAACCATTAAAACAACACATTCATTTAAAGACACCAAAAATTGTAATTGATAATGCGCACACAACAAATATTATTTTTATATATATATATTTTTTTATACAAATATTATTTTTATATTTTTTTATGTATAGTGTATGACTAAAATTCTGAAGAGGCCCTGATCAGGGCGAAACGTAAAGTTTTAAAACAGATAAACTTGAAAAGCCGTCATTCGCTGATACTTTACAACATATACCATTCTTACAACGGCTAAAGCAACACTTCACCTTCTACAGTACCTACCCTCAATAGTTTTCAATCACATTTAAAAAGGAAAGTTTAACAAGTCAATGTTCGAAAACTCATTCAATTTAATTCATTTTGTTATCGACAAATATCTGCTCGTTAAAACCCCATAAATTCCAAATGGTTATTGAAAATAAAGAAGAAAAATTATCAATTTTGCTAATTCTTTCTATCGCTTGATTATCATCACACAGGAATACACATTTTTACAAGATTCGGTTATTTAAACAAAAACATACGGCAAACTTCGTCTAGTCAAATACATTGCTAAGTCCAAAATTTTTTAAATTTTAATTAAAAAATAAATAAATAAATAAAATAAAATAAAAATAAAAAAAATAAAAACAAATTTGTTTATTTTTTTAAAAATTATTTATTTATTGGAAGAAACAAATTTCTATTTGTTAATTTATTGAAGAAAACAAATTTATGTTTATTAATTTATTGGAATTAAATAAATTTACATTAATGAATTTGTTGAAATTAAATAAATTGTTCTTTCGTTGATAAATTAATTTCAAACAATTTGGTGTTGGGATATACAAATTATTTACAGAGAAAGTGGGTTTTCGATCGCTAAATCCATCAGAGCAACCAATTTTCTGAATTTAGTAGATTGTTAAGAATAATTGAGTTATTCAAATTTGTCAATTTATTTTGGATAACCAATTTATTTTGGATGGAATTTGCAATCTTTGATTAAACATTTAGTTCAACACTAGCTTTGAATAAACGAACTTTTGAATCTATTAATTTGTCTAAATAACCGAATACTGAACTCACTGGTGTGTTGGAATAGAGGAACCTTGAAATTATTTATTTACTTGAATAGTCGACTGTGTAAAAATGGTATTGAATCACCGGAACTCTAACTTGTAAATATGTTTTAAACAATTAGATTTTTGTTTTTCAAACTTGTTAATTAATTTAAATAATCGAATTTTGGACTTAGCAATGTATTTGACTAGACGAAGTTTGCCGTATGTTTTTGTTTAAATAACCGAATCTTGTAAAAATGTGTATTCCTGTGTAACAATAATCAAGCGATAGGGAGAATTAGCAAAATTTATAATTTTTTTCTTTATTTTCAATAACCATTTGGAATTTATGGGGTTTTAACGAGCAGATATTTGTCGATAACCAAATGAATTAAATTGGATGAGTTTTTGAACATTGACTTGTTAAACTTTCCTCTTTAAATGTGATTGAAAACTATTGAGGGTAGGTACTGTAGGTTTGGAGTGTTACTTTGTTTCGAAAGGAATTCGGGTTATCAGTTCTTTATGTTGTGCTTCATGTGTATGTGACAATATATGTGGCTGTACGTATGACTGCGAAGGGTATATGACTATGTGCGTGAGTGTGAAGAGTGTGTAGTTGCGCTAGCTGTGTGCTTACACTTCGCGCTTCGGTGACAAGGATAGCGCTAGCCACGCGTTACAAAGAAAAGAATAGCCGAATGTTTCATGCGTAAAGCGTCATGCCAAATAATTATTAAAATGTTTAATTAAATTCTACTTACAGTGCCAGCAAAAGTAGTAATGCTTTTTGCATTAAAATGGTCTGATTTCACGAAATTTGCCGTTTTGTGGTAATGGTCTTCCTTCCTTCCTTCTATCTGGTGTATTCCTTAATATGTTGTTTGGTTGATGGTGTTCTTCGAGTTGATGTGGTTTTAAATTTTGTATTTTTCGCTAAACTTTTCACTTTGATTGGTATCACGTTTTTTTTTTTTTCGGTGCGCGTGGTTTGTTTATTCGCAACACTTCTGACACCAATCTAATGAATGGACTTAATAGTATCGTAAATGTCTTTATTGTTATACGGGAGAGTGCACAATGATTATAGGTGGATGTTGGTTGTTAGAGATGTGGTTAAGAACTAACGAGTCCTCGGGCGTCGCGCAGGCCCTCGGACCGCGCTTTGTGCGATAAGGGTTACTGTGGGATTGCTGACCTAAGCAATCCCATGAACTAAGGTGACGGCATCATAATGCTGCCGTTACACAGGACAACTATGAACAGCACAAAATTGTTTGGATTCAATCGAAAACACGGAATCATTCTTGACATGATTCAATATGATACCATTGTTTCTTCACAGCAGAAAAAAGCGGGCACCATTCGATTTTGTAGGAAAGTTCAACAAGATCTTGTTTGGCACTATGGATAGTGAAGATGCGAGACGGATTTCAGCATAAATAGAATTACTTCGGAATGGCACCAAAGAATTCGCAGCTATCTTCCAAAATCAAACGCACATCGTAAGATCAGGATTCGACATAACTCAAAAACAGATAAAATCATTGGCAAAATTATTGGACGCGGAATCGAATAAAGTACAAGGCGTCTAAAGTTTGGCACTTGAAGAAGAACCCTCCATCATCGAACATAACTAAAAAGCTATACAATTCATGGTGCATATCGATGATCTCACGGATTTAGAAATTGACATCGAGATGGTAATCAACGCAGTCCTCTTCACAAAATCATGTCAAATTCACCCAAAAATCATAATGACCGGAATAATAATCTCAAGTGCCTAAATTATCATAAAAGCTTCTTCAAATACAGACTTTCCGATTGAGTCAGATGCAAAATATCTTTCAAAACTTTGAATACTCATAGAACCAGCTGTTTTCCACGATGGAGAAAAATTGATTTACGCTATTAAAATCCCACTATGAGGCTTAACACCCGTGGCGTGATTTTTTGGAAATCACGATCACAAGGGTTTTCGTTACCGGTTATTACAGTTTTTAAGCGTTTTCGAGATGCTTCACCCGAATTTACCGTTTTGTTTTCGTTAAGATTTTTTCCTGTATTGGGAAGTTAAAGGAGATCGGTGCACTCCAATCTGTCGTGAAGGCGAAAGCTCAACTTGTACGTAATTTGCAACACTCATGATCCACGTATCAAAATGATCAAAAACTCAGGTATTCTACAAATCACTCCACCATGTCGAGCACGAAGGAAAAACTACTCAATTAACACCATTAATAGAGATCACTTGATCGATCAATCTTACTTCCTCGAATAAAATAGTTCTGATTATTACGAAATCAGTTTAGGAATCCATTCAAGCCGCAGACCCGTTGAATATCACACAAGTTTTTATCGAGACAGAATCATTCGCACGCCTTATCAAACCCAACAATATTAACAACGATCTTTCTAAAACCGAAATATCACTGAAAACTATTTTTGTGAGAGTTAGGGATATGGTAAACACTGCACATACTAACAACCAATTATCAACTATGGAATCCATAACGCATATCCACTGGCATATCCCCTATTGCAACCGTAATGAGTCACATCAAGACGTGCAAACAAAGCTTTGTGAAGAAGGCAGCAAGCCTTCCTGGAGAGCCCCATCGATAGGAAGAATGCTGGAGTACCTTTACCGATGCGGCGCATACTGGGTGAAAGTGTTGGCTTGACCACTCAAGCGGCAAATGATCAACGAACTAACCAGATCTAACGCTCCATAGGCACCACAGATGACAGCGATACGCGCAACCATATACGAGGAAGTAGAAATTTAGCTCAACATCGATTCAGCATGTAGCAGTAGCAGCAGCGACAACAGCCAAGTTACGGTGCTTGGAAGAAGAGCCGAAGTTAGACCAGCGAGCCCGGAAAATTTAGATACTGCCATGGTCCCAAGGATGCCGAAAGAAAAAGTTTAATAAGTCGCCTGAATCACAAAACATCGAGATTATCTGATATATTTGGCAACACCCGGAGGTTTCCAAAAAGGCAGCAGAAACTTAGGCTTCAAAACAACTCAAGAAGACTTGAGACAAACTGAAGAATAAATGTTTGAAAAGAGAATAAAAAAGGATTACTGCAAAACCAATTTTACACGACACGCACATGCACACGCACACACATTCGGGGTGCCATCCCTCTTTAACCCTTTGACGCCAGAATTGACCACAATTCATCGCTAGTTTCGGCCTAATACATTTTATTGAAACAAATAATTTATAATTTACGCTTCACGTCTCACGTTGTCCTAGCTCGAGTCGGCTCGATCCGATCTCACGACCTGCAATAAGTGTTAATTGCTGAACATTCGTAACCTGGATTATACTAGCCATCGTTAATATTTTTGCTGTGTAGAATCAGTTGTGCCACAGAACACGGATTCCCCTTCCGGGAATCATATTCGTATGTGAATTTTTAGTTGATTAAAGTTTCGAATTATCTGGTAATCGGCGGTGCTTTATTCGCGGATATTCGCGAAACTCTCTCCCCTATCCTCGCACGACTTGTTCTATCCCTCGTAGCCGAGCTTCTTAGTGTATTTCGATAGAGTTTTTTTTTGTCCTCTTGGCCCTTCAGGCTTCAATAGAAGGGCCTGGCGCCCTATTGCATAAATTTTGTAATTCAGGGTGTCAAATTTGTCGAGCGATTCTCCGGTATAATCTTCCCGAATCATCTCGGAATACAGAATCGTGTCACAGTACAAGAAAGGATGCAAAGTAGAACTTTGCACATTGCTTCCTCATTAAATTTTGCTCTTTACATAGCGACCTCTACGAGGAAGTATTGTAACTGATTTTGGCTTCCTCATAGACGAAGCTTTGTCAAGACCCAAATTTAATGAGGAAGCAATGTGCAAAGTTCTACTTTGCATCCTTGTTTTGAATAAATGAATAAATCACCGGCACATCTCATTTTTATTCGGCACAAACTTTTGTTTTACTTTAATAACGTTTGCGGAGGTTAGAGCAAAAATCGCTATTATTTCCAATATTCAAGATGATGTAAATTTTGAACGACTTTACCGATCACCACCAAATTTGTTGCACAGCAGGGCTGTGTGTTATTTTTCGTTTGTAGAACAGTTCAGGTAATTTGCTGAGATTCGACGTGATTTATAGCTAAATTTTTATTTATTGCAAAAATTCAAAATTCTATAAAATCCGAACCGCTTTACCGATTTTGTCGAAATTCAATGCTAAACAGCTCGGCTGAAGGCCGCCACTCACGTACGTGCTGCTAACAATCATGAATTTTATTGTAACGTCGAGTATTTTGCGCCCCCTTTCCCCTTTTATTTATTTCGCCCCCGAACGCAAGTGTAAATGTACGACGAATGGAGCGAGGTCGAATATGGCGCCGGCCGGCCGAAGGACCCAGAGTACTACGGCCGTTGCAGCCGGGGTTGAGGCCCGTGGGGAAATGCGTCGGCAGAGGGGACCCGTACGACTAGCGCGTCCCTGCCTCCACGCCGCCAATCACCACCGCCGCCGCCTGCTACGCTTGACCCGCTGGCCCATCCCCACTCGCGCGGCCACTCATTCGTCCAGCCCGCTAGGGACCTCCGCGGGAAGCAATCAGCTACACCGCGAGGCTTCAATGAAGAAGACGCCGGCCGGCCTGTCACTTCAGCTGAGCTACGTGCTAACTAAGGACACCATTGATTGTTTTTTGAGAGTTATCGAGATTTTAAGTGATTAAGGAGGTGTCGTTTACACCTGTTGCGTCCATCAGTGAGTGGTGGTTCTTGTGCGAAATTAGTGTAAAGCCCCGCGATCTTCCCGTTGTTAGAGTTCTCTGGATCGTGCAATCATTACGAGCCCCCGTCCCCCGTCCCGAGCTCTCAAAGAAAACTCAATTTACCGTAATTACGGTGCCGATCCATTCACCTATATTTCACCCCCCCCCCCCCCCCCCCAGTCCTTTTCTCTTTCGTCTGAGATATTTTTTTGTTGTTGTCGCCCTTTCTTTATTAGACCGAGGTAATAACTAGGAAACCGACGGGTTCGGGAATTTACCCCTGAGACCCCTAACCCCTCTACCCTCTACCCGCGCCTTCGATTTTATTATTTCGAACATTATTACTTTTCTTTCCCCCGGATCGTGAAGTTACCGTGTCAAGTGACAGGTAACATTTTGTGGCTACCCGTAAGTAGCTTGCGCCGCCTATTCTTGTGTTTTCTTTACTATCTTAAATAGCTTCTGGTATTGTGCTACGTCTGTTTTATTATTATTATTATTATTATCTACTTTTACTTGTGTATCGAGTTGTCAGATTACCGGGTTAAGTGACCGGTAATAGTTCGTTGCTGCACGTTACGTAGCTGGCGCCCACCCTTCTTCTCAACCTTTATTATAATTAACTTTTAGTACTTTTGTTATTATTTGAGGCGTTTATCATTATTTCTTCACTAACCCCTTCCCTCTTCTTAAATAAAAGGGAAGCTGGTTATAAATTGGTGCCCAACGTGGAGCCCGAAAAGATTTCGTCCGCAGTTAGACCTGCGCACGAGACTTATTAATTTTTTTTTTGGCAGTGCTCACCTCGGTATTTACCCCCCTTTTGTCTCTTTTTTTTATCAGCTCCCGTGCCATTATTGGGTTCAAAATTCTTTCTTTTTTTTTTTTTTGTGGTATTATTACTAACCCGTGAGTTCTTTTTCTTTTTGTTTTGTCTTCTTCTCTGCCGTTCTCGAATTACTCCCCCCCCCCCCCCCCCTGCACGAGTGTGCGCGAACCACTACCACTGATGCGAGCCCCATAATTGTTTCTTTTTTTTTTACAAGCTACAGTATTAATCCATTATGGATCCCGTTCCGGTCGGAGGCGTTACTACCGCCACTTCTACCAGCATCACCATGGCTCGCCCTAGCAGCGGCCCCTCGCCCCCGCGACCCCCCTCTCCCTCGACGCCTTCCTTGCCGCCGGCCACGCAAGCCCAGATACTTGGGATTAAGGAGGATTTGAGGACTATCCGCGACATACGGGATATCATCCAGCTCTGTGACCATGCAGAGCTAAGTACCGCGGATACCCCTGAAGAATTGCGTGATCGGTATTGACGCCGCGAAATACGCCGTCTCCGTCCCAAAGTCGAGACTGCTTGGGACCCGGCTGTGGACGAGCGGGGACTGCACTCCGCGTTCACGTTTACCGGCGCGGTGCTAGAGACCTGCTTCGAGGATTCCCGGCGCACTACCCCCTCGCCCAGGATTAGCCCTTTCCCGCCCGGAACCCCGGCCCTGCCGTCACCTTCGCCGAAAAACTAACATTGGCGCCGCCAGTCCAATCGTCCTCGCAACCGTACATTCTCTACCAAGCCCGCTTGCTCCCCCTGACACGTCCCCCCGCACCGTAGCGTCATCTAGCTTCATCCCCCCGCCACCCTCTGATCCGCGGGGAAACCATACTTTCGAGCTGCCGCAGGCGCGCGCTCGACCCCAGTACAATAGTACGGGTACCATGGTACCCCCTTACACCATACCCCCCTTCGACACCGTCATTCTCATGCACCCTGCCCTGAACCTTTCTCCCCGACCGCATCTGGACTCGGGACACCCACCAAATTGACCATTTTCGACGGTTCGGTCCTAAGTCCGCGGGACGTCGTGGAGATGACGGGGAGGAATACCTCCTTCGCCTCTACGAGTACTGTGACAGCCGAGGGTTCTCTGAGGAGGATCTGTTGCGCGTCCTACCTGAGTCCTTTACATATGATGCGCTCATGTGGTATCGGGTGGAGCGCAGTAACTGGTCTACCTATGACAGGTTCATCTTCAGGTTTCGTGCTTGGTTCGGTCACAGTAACCTCTAGGAGCGTCTGCGACGGGAACTAGAACTGAGGACTCAGGACCCAGCGAACCCAGTGGTGAGTTTCTTACGAAGATAAGGACCATCTGCAACTTCCTGAACCCGTCCCTGCCCCTGGAGATGCGGTCGACATCTGCGTCAACAACCTCCATCCTGAGTTGGGACAGCGTATTTACCGGGAAGACATAGCCAGCTTCCTAAATTTGCAGCTGAGGTGTCGGCGGGAGAAAGACGCGTGAGAGCGCGCACGTACCTACCGTCCCCCGCCCACGGTTGCCCACGCTGTCTGCCTACGTGCCCCCGACCTGAGCCCGAGAAAGGGCTGCGCTGTGGGGCTTTCGCCTCATATCCTTTGCCCAGCCAGCCCATTGCCGCACCTGTCCTGTCCATCTTACCCCTCTTGAGCGCGGTCGCAAGTGTGAATGCTGCCCTCGGACCCCTGCTCCCATAGGCCCCTGCCCCACTGCCACTGCACAGCTTCGAGTCCAACCCCACCAACCTCCACCGTTATGGCCCAGCCCGTTTCATCACCCAAGGAGGGGCCGTCCCACCCTCGGCCTTAGTCCACCACGGTCCGCTGCTATAATTGCAGGCAAGCGGACATTGAGCTTGAGCTGGACACCAGTGTTAAGACCATAGTGATGCGGGTGGCCCCCCTGGGGTACAACCGCATCCTGGGAATCGATTTCTGGAAGATTTTTGGCTTGAAAATCGATTACGGTAAGGATACCTGGGAAGTCCCTGGTGGTTCCCCTCGGAAGTTCACCACCGATGGACGCATTCCCATCATCGTGCCAGCCTTCCCGGAATGCGCCGGGCTTGCTGATGCCCCCCTCGCTGTCGAGGACCGCCTCGGCCCCCTTCTCGACCAATTGGTGAAGCCCAACACCACCGGCATACTAAGCGCCACCACTCTGGTCGAGCATGCCATCGACGTGCAAGACCACCCTCCCATTCGTCAGCGTCCCCGTACCATCTCCCCTTACCTGCTCACCACCGCCCACGCAGAGGTCGACAAGATGCTCCGTGAGGTGATCGAGAGATCGAACAGCCCCTGGTTAAGTAACCCTGTAATCGTCCCCAAGCCCAATGGCAAGTTTCGGTTCTGAATTGACTACCGCGATGTGAACAAAATAACCAAGAATGACGCCTACCCCCTCCCTAACCTTGACCGGATTTTAGACGGATTACGGCGAGCCCGCTACATTTCCAAATTAGATCTACGTCAGTCCTATTTTCAAATCCCCGTACACCCCGCCAGCCGCCCCATAACTGCCTTTGCCGTCCCGGGCCGAGGTTTATGCCAGTTCACCCATATGACCTTTGGATTGACGAACGCCCCCGCGACCTTCCAGAGACTGATGGACAGACTGATCCTGAGAGAGTGGGAACCTCACGTTTATGCATATCTCGACGACATCATAATTGCGACAGAATCTGAGGAGGATTACTACCAATATCTCGACCTGGTCCTTAAGGCCTTGAGGGATGCCGGTTTGGAGATTAACCGTGAGAAGAGTGATTTCTTCTGCCCTAAGATGACATTCCTGGGGTATGTCATCACGAAAGACGGATTCAAGACGGACCTCGAGAAAATTGTCCCCCTCTTAGACTACCCTGCCCCTACCAACCATAAGCAGCTGCGGAGGTTTCTTGGCATGATGGGCTGGTATACCCGCTTCATGGGAGATATCTCCGAGCTGAAGATTCCCTTAGTGCGCCTCCTCAAAAAAGGAAGGGAGTGGCAATGGGGGAATGAACGACAACAGGCTTTCAATGCGCTCCGCCAGGTCCTTACCCGAACCCCTGTCTTAGCCCGCCCTTTCTTTAGTAAACCCTTTGCCATTCACACTGATGCCAGTGACTCGAAACCCTAGTCCTCAACCGATGTGGTTGCCCCCAGTTTCTGCTGACTGACAATGGCACCGAGTTTGTTAACAAACACATGACCCGTCACCTCAGCCAGTACGGAATACGTCAAACTACCATACTTAACTACCATGCCCAAGCTAACCCCGTGGAGAGAGTGAACAGAACCCTCAAGACCATGATTGTCTCGTACGTCGGAGACGACCACCAAAACTGGGACCTCCACCCCTCAATACCTCCGTACACTCCTCTACTAGTCTCACCTCCGTGTTTCTGAACTTCGGCTGAACTCTACCAAGAGCCTACGCAATAACCTTTCGCCGTCAGCCCTTGTCAATAGAGCGGACCCCACCGTCTGGAACGGCAGAATGCAACGACTCCCCTTTCGTTTCGATATGGTCCATCGAAACCTTTCCCAGGCGGCGAAGAGACAAGCCCGCTATTACGACCGAGGTAGGGATTACCAGGAATTCCAGGTCGGGAATGTAGTCGTGCGACGGAACCGTGTCCTTTCAGCGGCCGCCCAAAACTTTGCATCCAAGCTAGCCCCTAAGTACAGCGGACCGTATACCATCTCTAAGAAACTTTCCCCCGTGGTCTATGAACTACACTTGCCCCTGAAGAAAAAGTGGGTCAAAGTCCCCATCAAAGACCTGAAACCCTACCAACCCCCGATCGCTTTCGACGAAACCCCCGACGTTCCGACTGTGGCGTGCGTCGGTAAAACAGTTGGGACAAATAAGGCGCCACTACTTCTCACTTCTCAAGGCGCGACAACAGCGCGATCGAAGCGCCACGGGCTAAGCGTAGCGCCGGAACTTTCCAGGACATTCGATCGTCGTCCGTTACCAGAGTCAGTCAAATCATTACGTGCCTTGTGATTTACTTAATCAATAAAGTTTGATATTTTTATCATAATTTCTGGAATTCCTCATTCTATTATCCCGTGAACATTATCTATGGAACGCGTGTTCCCATAGAACTGGTGACCCGACTAAAGTCAAAGGAACAACGGTGAGGATTACAACAACGAGAGAACGATCGAACGAAGAACACATCCGACTCATCTCACGCATCACAAGCGACAAAACAAAATACAGGTACATCATTGTTAACACTTTATCGACCGGTAGCCTATTTATCGGCTTTTCGATTCCTAACGCTCATCGACCGGTAGCCTATTTATCGGCTTTTCGACTGCCAGCGCTTATTGACCGGTAGCCTGTTAATCGGCGGTTTTTCTAACTAATTTTTCTACGTATCGACGGTTTTTGTCAGTGGGTTGCTCTTTTTATAATTTCGCAGCGCCAACGTCGTTAATTATTCGCAGCTTTATACTGGCCTCTTCAAAGTTTTATCAATTATAATAGTTTTTTACCATTTCTAATGGATAAAGAACGAGCAGATGAAGAGTTTTGCTTAGGTGCTTTGTCAGACTATAGCAATTATTCAGAAAGTGAGAGTGATGCTGATATCAGTGATGACGATAGCAGTGATTCTTCTATCAACACTCGGAAGCCGCGAAGATTATTGCCACTGCAATATAGCGATTCAGAAGATAATGATGACACCACTGAAGTAAACATCGATACGTGGTCTACAAATGACAAACCAATTATTTTGGAACCTTTCGAAGGCAGCCCTGGCCTAAAAATTCTACCAAAATCTGAAGCAAGTGTAAGGGACATTGTGAATTTATTTATTGGAGATGACCTTTTGGAGTATTTGGTTAAAGAATCGAATAGATATCACTATCAAGTAACCAATAAATATAAAAATATATCAAAGACGAAAAAATGGGTGGATATTACGTTTCCAGAAATGAAACAATTTTTAGGTCTAATTGTTCTAATGGGACAAGTAAAAAAAGAGAGACTTCATGATTATTGGTCGACGGACCAAAGCATCGAAACTCCGTTTTTTGCAAAAGTAATGAGCAGAAGTAGATTTATGCAGATAATGCAGAGCTGGCACTTTTGTAATAATGAAGATATATCCAAAAATTCAAACAGACTTGTAAAAGTTCAGCCCGTCATAAATTATTGAAAGAAAATGTTTGTTGATGTATATACACCTTGTCAAAAATTATCATTAGATGAATGTATTATTCCGTGGCGAGGAAGACTATCATTCAGAACCTACAATCCTGCGAAAATTGTAAAGTACGGCATACTTGTGAGAGCAGTCTGTGAAGCACACACGGGATACATTTGTAATTTTCAAGTGTATGCTTGCCAAGGAATGAAATTAGAAAACACTATCCTAGAAATTATTGATCCGTATAAAAATCTTTGGTATCACATTTATCAGGACAATTATTATAACAGTGTCCATATGGCTGAAGTACTCCTGCAAAACAAAGTACGGGTATGTGGGACCATTCGGAAAAATAGAGGTCTTCCACAATATCTTCAAAACATAGCCCTTTCAAAGGGTCAAGCTACATTTCGTAGAAAAAACGATATTCTGTTACAAATATGGAATAACGGTAAACGAAATGTAAACATGATATCGACGATACATTCGGCGCGAATAATGGAATCCGGAAGTGTAAATAGAAAATCACATATACCAATTCAAAAGCCTGAGTTGATAATTAGTTACAACAAGTATATGAAGGGGGTAGATCGCGCAGATCAATATCTGTCGTACTACTCCATTTTTAGAAAAACTAAGAAGTGGACCAAACGAGTTGTGATGTTTTTAATCAATTGTGCGCTTTTTAATTCATTTAAAACGTACACAACATTGAACGGAAGGAAAATGACATACAAGAAATTCTTACACAAAGCGGCACTTTCGTGGATATCTGATGTATCGTCAACTGATTCTCAAAGTGACGAAACAGACTCAAATAACAACCTAAATACTTCAGAGCCTACAAGAAGAGCACCAAAATCAGATCACCCAGAAAGATTATCATGCATAAAGAAGCACAAACTTATAAGAATAGTGACAAGTGGTAAAAGCAAAAAACCCCAAAAACAATGTAGAGTATGTGCATCGAAAAAGATAAGAAGTCGAACATGTTTCGTATGTAAATTTTGTAATATTCCGTTACATAAGGGAGACTGTTACGAGAGATACCACACTCTAAATAAATATTAAAAAACTTAATTACTTTTACTTTGAATTTATTTCATGAATGTAAGTTAAAAATGCAATAAATTGTATAAAACAAATCCAAAATAAAGTATAAATATCAATAAAATTCCATTACTTTAAAACAAAAGGAATAAGCACAACACAACGCATAGTGAAAATTAAGCCGGTACTGGGAGTAAATTCGGGCGCGACTAAGCCGGTACTTACTGAGTAGCAGCCTCAACCACGACCGGTCGATAAAGTGTTAACCTAGAACAGTCTGTCCTCCCATTCGTCTCGGATATTATAGCTACGCCACCCGCTGAAAATAAATACGACACACTAAAGACAAGAATAATAGGCTCATTCGACCAGACTAGCGAATCGAAATTACGCAGACTATTGAGGAACAACGAGGCCACAGACGAAAAACGTTCTAACGTACTTCAGAGGCTACGTAATCTAGCCGCCGGACAGTGCACCGATACCATTCTGAGGACGCTATACCTCGAACAATTACCAGACGACGTAAAAGGTATTTTAGCGATAAGTAAGGTAGCGGATCTATCTAAACTTGCTCTACAGGCCGACAAAATCGTCGAAGTGTCAAGATCCAACATAGCTGCAATCACACCCACGGCTACCAACGCTCAAGGAGACGATACAGAAATATCTGAATTGAGAAAAATGATGCAGGACATGGCACGCGAAATAGGCCAAATCCGCGGTTGTAACAGACGCCGTAGTCAATCGCGCTCACGTGAACGAAAATCAGAAAATACTTCTCAAGAGCGTGACCACGATGACGATTTATGCTTCTATCACGACAAATTTGGAGAAAAGTCGCGCAAGTGTCGACGGCCCTGCGGATGGGATGGAAAAAGGCCGGAAAACTAAAAGAGCCGATCCGCGATTTGGCGGTCACGGACGGCCCAAAACGATACCGCCTAGTGATAACATACCGAAAGACTGGAACCAAGTACCTCATCGATATAGGAGCTGATTTATCCGTATTGCCAAAGAATAAAGTAAAAGGTAAAAAGTTAAAAGAAATAGATCTAAAACTTTATGCAGCAAATGGTTCACAGATCAACAAATACGGTGAAGTCCTAACCTTCGTTAATCTCGGACTGAGACGACAATTTCCATGGATTTTCATCGTAGCCGACGTATCACAGGCAATCTTAGAAGCCGATTTTGTCTACCATTATAATCTTCTAGTCGATTTTAGAAACCGCAGGATGATTGACAACTGTACGAAGCTGCATTCCATGGGAGAAATAGTTGAATCGGAGGAAACCACAATATCATCGATCGATCCAGCCGGAAACTACTCGCAACTTCTAAAAGAATTCATTGATGTCACTCTTCCGGTGATCATGATAGAACCAACGCATGAAGTACAACACCACATCCTCACAACGGGACCACCGGTTTACGAGCCAGCACGATGTCTTACGGGCACAAAACACTAGGAAGCGAAAGCAGAATTTCAATTCATACTAGACCACGGAATTTGTGAACCCTCGAACAGCCCATGGACAAGACCTTTTCGTCTAGTGGAAAAACCGAACGACGATTGGAGACCGTGTGGCGACTATCGACGTCTAAATAGTATAACAAAGTCCGATAAATATCCAATCCCGCATCGCCACGATTTTGCACATAATCTCAATGGTTGCACGATCTTCTCAACATTGGACTTTGAACGTGCGTACTATCAAATCCCCGTAGCGCCTGAAGATAAACCAAAAATAACAGTAATAACGCCATTTGGTTCATTTCAATTCAACGTCATGACATTCGGATTAAGAAACGCCGCCCAGACATTCCACTGCTTTATGGACGCCACTTTTCGAGTTCTCGACTACAGCCATTGCTACATTGACGATATAATTGTCGTTTCAGCAAATTCGACCGAAGACGAACAACATTTACGGGAAATCTTCGAAAGGTTTCGTAAGTATGGTTTATCGATTAACATTTCCAAATGTTGCTTTGGTTCAAAAGAAGTGAAGTATTTTGGCTACCTCGTAAATGAACAAGAGATCAGACTACTCGAGAAACGAATAAAAGGCATTCAAGAATACAAAAAGCCGACTAACATAAGCATACTACGCCGTTTCCTCGGTATCATCAATTCCTATCGACGCTTCATTCCAAAAGCCGCACAAACGCAGGCACCATTACACGACTATCTAGTCGGAGCTAAAAAGAAAGGTAAAAGAGAAATAATATGGTTTCCCGAAGCTGAATTCGCATTTGACCAATGTAAATGAAAATTTGCCAACGCATCTCTACTTGCAAATCTATTAATGAATGCACCTCTTGTTCATCGTACCGACGCGTCAGACACAGCGATCGGCGCGGTGTTGGAGCAACGACGCGGCGAGAGACTAGTACCGTTAGGTTTCTTCTCCAAAGAATTGCTACCCGCATAAACAAGATACTCGACGTACGATAGAGAGCTTCAAGCGATCTATAGCGATCTCAAATTTTTTCTTCATATGGTAAAGACTCGGCAACTGACAATTTGTACCGACCATAAACCTCTAATATACGCATTTTAACAAAAATCGAACAAAGCCTCACCAAGACAACAAAGACAATTAGATTTCGTCTGACAGTTTACCACGAAAATCATTCACGTAGCGGGTGAAGACAATGTAGTGGCAGATGCTCTGTCGCTACTGCAATCGGTAGACATGCCCGTTGTAGTAAGCACGGACGAGCTTGTGCAGCATCAGACCGACGATGAAGAACTACAGCAGCTGATCGAACAGGAGCCACGACATCATTAATGCTACGAAAACTTCGCGTTGATAATTCGGACACAATCGTCTACTGCGACGTTTCCGGAAGTGATGTTCGCCCCAATGTTCCACCATCACTCCGAAAACGCATCTTCGACGCTTCTCATAATTTATCGCACTCCAGCGGATGAGTTACGAAGAAACTTATCAGCCAACGATTTGTATGGCCAAATATGAATCGGGAAATAACGGAGTGGGCTCGAACGTGCTTACCATGTCAGCGCAGAAAGATTCATCAACATAACAAAAACGTGCCAACAAAAATTCCAATGCCGGATGCTCGCTTTCATCACGTCCACATCGACATCATAGGCCCGTTGCCAAATTCAAAAGAGTTTCGATACTGTCTGACAATGATCGACAGATTTACGCGATGGCCAGAAGCAGTACCTATCGTAGATGCCGATACAATCGTAAAAACACTCTTCACGGGATGGATATCACGCTGTGGTGCTCCTGCGATAATTACTTTGGATCGAGGCGCGCAATTTGAATCAACGCTATTCCAAGCACTCACGAAACTCATCGGTTGCGAACGAACTCAGACAACGGCATATCACCCAGCTTCGAACAGTTTGATTGAGAGATAGCATCGATCGCTAAAAACCTCCATCATGTGCCACAACAATCCTGAATGGATGGAAATAGTTCCTGTTGTTCTTTTTGGACTTCGCACAAGCTTCAAGGAAGATATTAAAGCCACAGCAGCCGCGTTGGTATACGGGAAAACCCTACGACTCCCGGGTGAGTATTTTATCGATCAAGAACCCTGCGGAAATTCGCAAATCTTTGTCGAGCAATTCCGAGAGCAGATGCGGAAAGTACGATCTGCACCCTCAGCACACCATAACAAACGAAAGGCATTCGCACACAAGACGCTATATACATTGTGACGAGGCGCTAGTACGCGCTCGCAGCAACGAGCTAGGCCCCGAGTGCTCGTGCACCGAGAGCCCGAACCGCGTGGCAACAGAATCGCTCCTCGGCGTCAAACTCCCAAAATGAACGTTTGACTGCCGTGAGTATTGTTCCACAGGATTCGAGGAATTAGAGCGACAGCCCGGGAAGACGCGCGAGGATGGACGGAGAGAAGGAAGGCGGAAGAACGCGACGATCGACGAAGTCGATCGATGTCAGGCCGTGACCCCCACCCCGGACGTCCGAGGCCCGCGTAACCCGACCGAGCGTGCGAGACCCAATGACTCTAATTCCGGACCCCGTATCGATTGGAGAGTTGAAAGATTGTAGGACTCTAATTCCGGTCCCCGAATGAGAGAGTCGAATTACGGCCCATGTATTGATTAGAGATTTGAGAGTACTGTATTGAGAGTTGAATTGAGTAGCTGGTTAGAGTTCGACCTAAAGCCGAGTATTCTGTCGTAACAATTAGACATCGAACAACTCGCCGCGCGCGAACCGTTTACCACGAGAGTCTCGTGAGAATTAATTCCGATAGACCCGTGCGTGCGTGTACCCGCCGTGGAGGAAGAATTCACCAGCCAACGAAAGCGAGACAGGAACAGAAGGAGGCAGCATCGAGCGACCGAGACAGACCGCACGGAGAAAAAGGTAGGCGCACGTGGTGCACCAATATTCTGTAAATTCGTGGAGCTCAGAGTTGTCCTCCGTCGCGACCGGCTTCTACAGCCGCCTCCGTAATAATCGCGAGCGAATCGGATTAGGGCCGCGTGAATTGTCGGACTCGAGTCGTGTTGTTAATTATTGTATTTGCGAGATAAACAGCCATATGCTGTAATAAATCATTGTTAGTATTTTTGTACTTGGAAAAGAACAGGTTTTCGAATAATTACTTTTGCAACAAGTCCCCGAACTGCACCCCTCCCAGCTAGCCGGACCCGAAACTGTATTGACTGTGAGAGTAGCGAATGACCCTGGCTGTCGGGTCCAACAAGTAGATAGCCTGGCGCCCAGCAAAAAGCACAACAGAACAGGTAAGCACGGGAGAAATTGTGGAAACAAATAACTTGAATAATCTGTGGGCGTCATTATATTTGGTCGTGGCTCCTCGTGAGAGTGGACCGAAATTACTTGCACGAGGGGCTCGTCACAACATGTACTCATGTTTTCGTACGAGTGGACAGCGTTAAAAAACCGTTCGAGCAATCTTACGAAGGTCCGTACGAAGTTTTGGAATGCATATCCGATTACGTCTTCCGAGTCAACATTAAAAGAGAGCCGACAACGATCTCGACACAGAGATCGAAGCCTGCATTTTCCGAATCATCATTACCCGAAGAGCCAGCTACACCAGTAAACAACGACGCAGGAGTGCAACAACCAACCCGACAAACACCATCTACAACCCTACAACCCTCGCATAGCAGACGTGCAGACGAACCGAGAACTTACTCACGGAAAATGAAAATACGATTCGTAACTTCACGTAGGTCAAGTTACTCAAGGGGGGGGGGGGAGTAATGTGGCGTGCGTCGGTAAAACAGTTGGGACAAGGAAGGCGCAACCACATCGCATTTCTCAAGGCGCGACAACAGCGCGACCGAAGTGCCACGAGCTAATCGTAGCGACGGAATTTTCCAGAACAATCGATCGGCGTCCGTTATTAGAGTCAGTCAAACCGCTACGTGCCTTGTGATCTACTTAATAAATAATGATTAATATTTTTATCACAATATCTCGAATTCCTCATTCTATTATCCCGTGAACATTATCTATGGAACGGGTGTCCCAATACGACTCCGACCCCAGCGCCCCCTGAGATAGGGGTCCCCCCACCACCCGACGCGATAGACCCCGACCTAACTTACAGCCCCTCATTATTACAGGATGTCGGGAATTAAGAAATGGAGAGGAGTGCGGGGGGTCCAGTCGCTCAGGGGAGAACTGATGAGAAAGACCAGGTCGGAGGGAACCGCCTAACAGCCGCTTGCGATTCCCCTCCCCCCTCCCACCTCTCCCCTCCCGGTTCGACGACCCCGCGGTCGACCCGGAGGAAGCCGAGCGAAAAAGGGAGCACCGCCGACAGGACGTGTTCGTGTTTATGTTCTCCGGGCGCGTGCCCGTAACTGACGCCCACCTCCTTCGGATCCCCCAAATCTCTTCATTCGCCGCGTCACCCCCTTCAATCTCTACCTGCCCCCTACCCACCGCCCCCCGCTCCTAAGTCACACTGATCCGTTCCCTAATCCAATCCCCAGCCCCCAAGAGAGACTCCCTCGTCCCAGTTAAACTGCCTCCGAAGAAGAACCGATCCTCACGGAAACGACCCCCCCCCCCCCGCCTTGCGCTACAGCCTTCCCGAAAATAAAGGCCCTCATGGTCACTCGGGTTTCCCGACCAAAGGACGCACCCCTTCCCACACCCCCTCCCGCAACCCCTTTTATACCGCCCCTGATTTCCGTCACCATCCCCCGCCCTGAGAATGCCCTCCGCTCCATACCCCGACCCCTCGAATACCACCCTTGATGGCCACCGCAATGCCCGCCCCGAATTTCCCCCGGCCACAACCTGGCGAGCACGTCTCCCGGGGACACTTCGAGGAGCCCGAGGAGCAGCCGCGTGGAGAGGCCCCTCGTTTCCAATGCTGGAGCTCCGGCGAGACCAACGAACTTGTTACCCGCCACCCCCGCTAATAGACTTCGGGCACCACCACCCACGCCCCCGGACACGCCTTCACCGCAACCTGGGGACGCAATTTCCTTTCTTTTCGATTTTTTTTTTTGTGACGTACTGGAGCGCGGTACCTCAGAACCAAGTGCCACATATGTGATAGGAGAGACTGAGCTGTGATGGTCATAAGTTTTTTAGTTCCTTTGGTTGTTTTTGAGCTCTCCTACCTACGTTTTCTTTCGATACACGGAATAACATTCCTCTCGTTCAAAACTTTGACATTACTACCTACCCGTTATTATCGACTCAATACCCTGTCACCCTTTGCTACCCCCTAATGAAAAAGAGCCGCATCCCTGTATACAGGGTGGGGCACTAACTGTTGCCACCTTGAATATCTCTGAAATTATCGGCGTCATGAAAAAATTTTCTAAACAAAAGTTATACGGTACGAGAGGGGTCATCAAATGCGACCATTTTTTTCAATTTCCGTGGAGACGCTGACGAAAAGTGAAGGTCACCTCCATTTTTTTAAATAGAATGATACATTTTTTTCCCGACTATTTTGTAGAGCACCTCAAACCTATAAAAAACATCTGAGGGTCAAGGTCATTCAAAGTCATTTAAGGTTATGGAAGGTTAAAAAGAGACATAAACATAATTATTTTATATGTGAAATGAACTTTATTTACAGTAGAGATGTTCAAAGTGACTGCTATTGGAATCAATACAGTATTACAGCAATCTCCTTACCAAGGATTGTGTCGAATTTTTTATCACTTCCCTACTTATCGTATCACATGCTTGAAGAATTCTCTCACGCATGTCATCCGGTCTAGTTGGACGTTGTTTGTAAACAACATCTTTCAAGTATCCCCATAAGAAAAAATCAAGAGGCGTCAAATCTGGCGAGCGAGACGGCCACGATACAGCTCCTCCGCGTCCAATCCAACGATTTGGAAACCTGTGTTGCAGCTCAGTTCTAGCCATCAGCGAAAAATGTGCCGGACACCCATCGTGTTGATACCACATTCTGTTTCTTGTTTCCAATGGTGTTTCTTCCAATAACGGACCTAACGTTTCTTAAAGGAATGTGGTGTACTTTCTACCATTGAGATTCCCTTCGATGAAATAGGCGCCTACGATTTTATCCCCAATAATCCCACACCATACATTAACGGACCACGGTCTTTGGTGTGTAACTTGCCGCAGCCAATGTGGATTTTCTGTTGACCACAAATGCATGTTATGCAAGTTAACATTCCCATGATTAGTGAATGTTGCTTCATCAGTAAATAAAATCTGATTAATGAATAATTCATCTCTCTAAATCTGGCGTTGAGCCCATCGGCAGAATTCGATGCGATTCATGAAATCCGCACCAGTTAATTCCTGATGAAGACTGATGTGGTAGGGATGATATTTATGACGTTGCAGGATACGTAGAACGCTTCTCCGGCTTACACCAGATTCCCTCTCAATTTGACGCGAACTAACACAAGGATCTCGATGAACAGCGATAAATACGGCGTACGGTGTTTTCCACCTATGTGGACCGTATTTAGTCAATACAGCGGACTTATCAAACTTACAATATTCCGGGTACGTTGTAGATTTGGTGCCGTTGTTTACATACAAGGCAATGATAATAAGAATGGTAAGACTACGGTCATACTACGGTAAAATTTTGCACGATATCGTGAGACGAGAGAACATTTCTTGAGCATGTGATTCGATAAGTGCCGAAGTAATAAAAAAATTCTACACAATCCGTGGTAAGGAGATTGCTGTAATACTGTATTGATTCCAATAGCAGTCACTTTGAACATCCCTACTGTAAGTAAAGTTCATTTCACATAAAAATAAAGTTTATGTCTCTTTTTGACCTTAAATGACCTTAAATGAATTTTAATGACCTTGACCCTCAGATGTTTCTTATAGGTTTGAGGTGTTCTACAAGATAGTCGAAAAAAAAAATGTATCATTCTATTTTAAAAAATGGAGGTGACCGTCACTGTTCGTCAGCGCCTCCACGGAAATTTAAAAAAATGGGCGCATTTGATAACCCCTCTCGTACCGTATAACTTTTCTTTAGAACATTTTTTTATGACGCCGATAATTACAGAGATATTCAAGGTGGCAACAGTTAGTGCCTCACCCTGTATATCCGGCGCCTGTCCGCCTTCAGCCCACATCCATCCCCTCGGCTCAGGTACTCGGATCTTACTTTCGTTTCAGGAGGAGGGAGTTTGTAACACGGTGCATTCTTTAGATGCACACAGCTCGGCTGAAGGCCGCCACACACGTACGTACTGCTAACAATAATAATTGTTATTGTAACGTCGAGTATTTTGCGCCCCCTTTCCACTTTCTTCTTTTCCGCCCCCGAATGCAAGTGTGAATGGACGAATGAATGGACCGAGGTTGAATGTGGCGCCGGCTGGGAGAAGAACCCAGGGCATTACGGTCGTTGCTGCCGGGGTTGAGGCCCGTGGGAAAAGCGTAGGAAGAGGGGACCCGCACGACTAGCGCGTCCCTGCCTCCTCGCCGCCAATCACCACCGTCGCCGCCTGCTACGCTTGACCCGCCGGCCATCCCCCAGGCGCGCGGCCTCCCATTCGTCGAACCCGCTAGGGACCTCCGCGAGAATCAGCTACAACACGAGACTCTAATGACGAAGACGCCGGCAGGCGTGTCACTGCAGCTGAGCTACGTGCGAACTAAGGACGCCATTGATTGTGTTTTAAGAGTTATCGGGATTTGAAGTGATCAAGACGATATTGTGTACGTGTGGAACCTTAAAAAGAGTGAGTACTTGAGTAATTCCCTTGATTAATTCCCGTGATAGATGTGATACCTCCCTTGTTATACCAACATCCGTGCTTATTCACCCCCGCGTTTTCCCACCACATGCGTGCCGCCATTACAGTTGTCGTTAACACCTGTTGCGTTCATCAGTGAGTGGCGGTTCTTGTGCGAAATTAGTGTAAAACCCCGAGATCGTCCCGTTGTTAGGGTTCTCTGGATCGTGCAATCATTACGAGCCCCCCCCCCCCCCCCCCCCCGCTCTCAATTAGAGCCCAATTTCCTGTAATTACGGTGCCGATACAATCTCCTGATACTTCACCCCGCCCCTCTACTTTTATGTTTCGTCTGAAATATCTTTGTATTATCGCCTTTTCTTTCTTAGACCGAGGTTATAACTAAGAAGCCGACGATTTCAGGAATTCACCCCTGAGACCCCTCACCGCTCTACCCTCTAGCCGCGCCTTCGATTTTTTATTTCTACCATTATTATTTTTCTTTCCCCCGGATCGTAAAGTTACCGTATCAAGTGACCGATAATAGTTCGTTGCTGCACGATACGTAGCTAGCGTCCACCCTTCTTGTCAACCTTTAGTATAATAAACTTTTAGTACTTTTGTTATTATTTGAGACGTTTATCATTATTTCTTCACTAACCCCTTCCCCCTCTTTTAATAAGAGGGAAGCCGGTTATAGCAGAAAGATTCTTTAGTAACAGCGCGTTTCGTCACAGCGTGGTATTTCCGCTGCCATGTTCGGGAATCCCCTATCCCTCGGGAATTCCCCATCTTTCGGGAATCCCCCGTCCTTCGGGAACACCCCATCCCTCGGGAATCTCCTATCTTTCGGTTGCCATGCTCGATTCTTGTTCACGGCGGCGGCCGCAGCGACGACAGCAAAATTTTTTTTATAATATAGACAGATATTAGGAGTTAGCTCGCTCCTGCCGCAATGATCAGTCTCTCTGCTTTGAGACGTTTGAATTTCCGAGTAACCCCAAAACTTCCTGTTTTATCGATCGCTGTTATGAATTATTATCGGCGGGGATGTGTGATTATAGTAAGTCGCGATAATCGTCGATTGTCGTCCCGAGGCGCTAATTTTCTTTAATTCGCGTCACCTCTCTCCCCAGTCGCTTAGATGCTCGAGAAAAAGGGAGAAATCTTAAAGGGGCGCGCAAGGCATCTTTATTAAAATTATTTAAGAAAACCTGTTATTTTGTGAGAAATACTTCGCGAGTATTATCTAATTAAGGCCGGGTGTATGCAACCGGTCATCGACTTGTAGTTTATATTTCTCATTCTCTTTTTCCCAATCAGAATAGAGCATCTCTCTCACAGGCGAAATATTCGCGTTTAGCTCGGCCCCGATTCGAAAGGGTAATTTCTCAGTAAAAACATACAAATTAAACAGCTCTTACGGTTAATGCCGGCTGTCTAACATATCGATTGATGTCGTTTCCTTAAGGAACAACTGGTGATAACCCAAGACACGAATATCCCCTCCAACTCATGCGTTTCCTGGAGTTGATACTAACGCATTCTTAACATCACTTAGCGATAAACTATGCATGCTCAGTATACAATTATCAGCTCTATATATGACACTTCGAGTCAACCTTCAATGTTATCTCGCAAACAATTATCACAATTTTGCTGATATTACCCTCTAGGATAACCTAGTCTGATTTTCTGAATTACTACTATAACTACACTAGAAGCATCCACAGAGGATTTTTTATGTTATCCGCTTCAAGATCCTTTATTCTGTAGTACTTGTATCCACAAAACCTAAGCTGATGATGAAATCATCGAAGCTTTATGGCCTCAAGACTGCTGAGGCTTACTCCTTCACCAATGCAATAAATTCCATCGGGTCCAGCACATGAATGCTTCCCTCCTCTCACCTAAAAACTCTCTGGGAGTTGTAATTCAGATAAAAGACGAAAATCTCCTACATAAGAAATATTTGTGGGAATTTTTGCTTAGATCACAGTATATGGGCTTGGTTTGTAACTATAATGTTACCACAACCACATAACTTGCATTACAATTCATATTACTTGCATTGTTCTAGTGCTATATGAACATCGTGATAAGCACGTAATGTATATGTGGCATGTTACATTCACGTAATGTTATTACGTGACACCCCAGTAACATTATCTAAATGTTATGAAAGTGAGAAGCACATTGCTAGGATTGTGTAACGTTACGGCAACGTATTTTTTGTTATGTAACTGTAATGCCAAAACGATGTATAACGACTACATTACCTGCGCATAATAAATGATACATAACATGTTACTTGCATGTTGTATATACGCTATGTATTACAAGAGTAACATTGTTTTAATAGATGTAACTTTCATGTTATATTGTCGTAAAAAAACGGGTTCACTGGGTTCTTTACTTCAGGATGACATCGACATATTCTTTTGTAAATGGTTCAACCGGTTGCTTCAAAACCAGGTGCACGAGTCTTATACTCTGCCCGTGATTTAAGGAGATCATTTTTGTGGGATCCTCCAAGCAAAGTCATCAAATGTATGAATTGTTAATAATTGTGGCATGGATGTTTCAAAATATGACCTGTAATAAAAATTGCTATATTTCAATGGTGTATGTATCTGAAAAGAGAATAAGGCCTAGCAAAAGCCAATCTTTTGAGCAGTATTGTCTGGATCACATGCAAAGTGAATGTGGTTTTAAAACAACTGCTTAACTCAATCAGTAGGTCGTTTTAGCATGATCCTACAAGCTTAAAATTACGCTTGCATTGAGTGTCTCCTTCGAAATCCTACAAATTGTGTTTCGAAAATTTTTACGATATTTGCGTCCTTTAGAAAATATTTGACCGTGCTGTTTCAAATGGAACACCCTGTATAAACGATTTTATTGAAATATGTGAGTTAGTATATATCGAACGTGAAACCATGTTCTAAATCTTTATTCATGCGGGCTATTCACCCACTTTTCATCGATTTATTTCGCCCAGCTATTTTTACCTTGGCCACTTTTTCTTGACGTTAGATTTTTTGGAATGTCGTGAAGATACCCAACGAGAATCTCGCCAAGAATCTGTTCTCTATTAGTTTTTTTTTTACGCGGAATATAGTTTTCGCGTACTCTTAAAAAATATTCCAGCATGGAAATGAAGTGTTGTTTTCATATAGTAAATGATTAAATATTCCACTAGGCAAATTGGAATCCGTTGCATCATTTTACATTATGTTGTTCTAAAAATGTTTATATTTCACCTAATTATTGCTGTTTCAGACTACTGGACGCAGACGTCTCTCTTTGTTTCAATGGAACCAACAGGTTCTTTCTATCGGTGGAATGTGGCCGCTGGAAAACACGTACACCCGTTGTAATATTTGGATTATTTATCTGGCAATTCAATTAACACTTGGTATCGCTGATATGTTTTATGTCGTGAATGACATAGTTCTACTCAGTTTGAGTTTTTCTGAAACTTTGGTTCAAACGATGGTTATCGCCAAGCTTATCGTCTTAAGGTACAGCTATGCCTTTTACCAAACTATTACCGACGTTGAAAGTACATTCTACAAGAATAACTTCCGTTCACTGGATGAGGAGCGACAGTATATGAATTACTATCATCTGGCCAAGCGACTTTATAAAGTAATGATGATTTTCGGTACCATAACGCCAGTTTGTTACCATCTGAAACCATTGGAGCCTCTTCTTAGATCTAGTAAGTGAAGCCTAATTTTCAAAATGATATGCGCGTGAATTACAGTATGCTCTAAATAAGGGGTAGAAACGACAGACGGGCAAGGATAGCAAGTATATGATGTTTTTTAGCTTACGATGTTAGAATGATTATGCAGCTACGTGTCGACCAATTCCCAAGGACGTTCATGGATAATTAAACTTGTGAATTTATGTTTTAAGCTCTAGATGCGGACCTTCTGCAAAATTTTTATTCGAGTTCAACATACAAATGAGACAACAGTCAAATTGTTTCTACCATGCAGATAGTAATTCAAACAAAAACCCCGTGATATATCTAAATGTAATACACACATGTATTATGACTTTGAGGATATATATATAGTATTATAGGTTGCTGCGACTTTATCGATCGAGTATTTTTATGGTGGAATTTGGTGAAGCACATCTCGGGTCTGAGACCGTGATCGCTATATTCGAAATTCGAATCCTTACATGTGTCAATTGTCGCTGCTTAATAAATTCAATGAATTCATTAATCAGCCACAATCGACGAATTTTTTAATCGCACACAAATTGAGAAAAAATTCTGTCACGACCCGGGATCGGACCGGGAACCCCGGAATTCTAGCCTGGTGCGTTTTCCTCTTCGTAATCCGATGCGTTGTGTCCATCGTGAGGTCTCGGCTTTTACCCTGTCAAATTATCCGATTTGAGTAATAAAAAGGTTCTGTCTGACATTCGTAGACGTGTAGACCTGTAGAGCCTTTTATAACACTCGCGTATCTTTTCTTTTGGAAAGCTAATTTTACAAAGAATTTAAAATGTAAGGAAGACATTTAAATATGAAGCGTGCTATACCGTCTCAATCTCGACCTTTTGGATTTCATCCCTGATTTAAATGTTATTGTTCGATCTTTAAGCAGTAACCACAGTTATTATTACATTTTCTTGAGAAAAGTTTATATATTTATGATTATTTATAACGAAAATCCTGAAGGGCATTTTTAATCGGGAAAAATTCTCATAAAACTTGTATCAGATTATAAGAAATATTTATAAGCTTAGGCTCAAAATGAGTCGGATCTCGCTATTATTTTCACCAATTTATTTCAATACATAAATTGAACAAATATCGATGCATATAAGCACCTTTGCACCACGGGCTATCACTTGAACATTTCTAAGTACCTCAGACTGCAGGAAAATTGTTTTTGATTTTTTCAAAACATTTGTTGTTTAATTTAATTTTTTGAAATAAGTTATGTAACGTGGTAAAATTCTAATGCTTTATGCCCGCTCCTCGCGATACGACGACTCCCGACAGATCCGTAGGGCCTTACGAAAATGACGAGCATTTTTGTTAATTTCCGTTTATTTTATGTACGAGAGACGAGGGGTTATCGACGAACATACTTCGATCTTTCTCTACTGAATTCCCTGAAAGAAGCGAGGTCGAGTATGCTCACGAGACGTTATCCCCTCTCGAAAGATTCAAGGAGTCACTGAGCACAGAGTGTGCAATATCATCGCTGTATCACCCGTCTACGCCATCGTCGATTGCGCTGCGCTACGAATTCCCGTTTTGGGCTCCGCGCGCCAGAAGCGCCAACTATTATGTATGATTGTTCGCCGACGAAATAATTAGGGTAGGGATGAGAGGACTCGTGCTTCGGTGAGCGACACTTCTCGAGGCTGTTCCGTGGGAGCCATCGTGTCGTGAGGGACTGTAGAATAGTGTCATTGGAATATTGTACAAATAGAGAGCCCCGTCACACAAAACCGACAAAATCACACCCAGTGTCGAGGTAAGCCTCGTCTCTCTTAATAATTTAATAGTTTTCTTTTGTTTAAAAAGAAATGTCGATGACGACGATATTTCGCGCGTGGTCGAGTCCGCGAGCCCTTTTGGCTTGGTATTTGGCATTGCTTGGGTCCCGCGTGGCTTTACGGTGAAGTCGTTGTTATTCGTGAGTGCGTATAGTTAAATGTAAAAGATTTTTACTGTCGGGATGTCTGCCCGGAACAAGCCATTTTCTGTTTCTTTTGCTATTTAGTCAAGATTAATTTATGCGCGGGAATAATCGTGTTGCCCAGTGTGAGAGTGGTTCGCGATATAATTTATTATTGTAAGCAGTGGATTGAGTAGCTGCCTTTTTATCGTGAAGAGTATGTGTGTCGCGAATAAAAATTTAATTTTGATTGTTGCGAGAGTGATCATCGTTCCCGTTGCGTGTTAGATCTGTCTGTGTGAGAGAGTAGAGTAGAGTAGAGTAGAGTAGAGTAGATTTATTAGTGATCCTGGGATAAAACCTCCTAAGGACCAAAGCAAGACAAAAAATACGCTATTAACAAAATATAAAAGCATTACAGGGAGTACAGAGTAAGAGATAAAACTAAATGGGGTGAGACAATGCAAGAAGAATGAAAAATGGGCTTATAAAGAGAGAAAGAACAAACAAAAACAAAAGTAGAGACAAGTCCCGAGTCACAAGGGAAACCCACATCACCCCTCAGGCGCTCGAGAGCAAGCAAGTGGTCAAAGTCGAGAAATTGGTCAAGATGAGCAGGCAGGGTCAGGGCATTCCGTGACAGATCCGCAGCTTCCCGGACGTAGACGGCTCAGCCGAAGTCGGATGCACTGCCATCCTGGCAGGCATTGAAATCATGATCGAGGAAGGAGGTGCTCGGGGCATAGACACACCCAGCGCATTCAGAGGCATCACCGTCGATTCGAAACCCAGGAACGGCACAGGCAGCAGCAGCATCCGGGAGGCGAGGCGAAGAAGAAGCAGTCGGCCGGCTTCTCGTGATGGAGCGACTACGAGCGGTACTCCGGTCCTTCAAACCATTCATGCCAGAAGCAGTAGTGGGAGACGAATTATGAACGGGCTCAGCAGAAAGATGCGAAGAAGACGGCCGAACTGAACTGCGACTCTTCGTACCAGACGCATTCGCGGTGACTACCGGCATCGAAGCAGCAGCAGAGCGGAAGGCAGACGGATTGACAACAGAGATAGGAGGAGCAGGAACAGCCACCACGCAGGCATCGGTTCCTCGATGATCAGTAATGATCCGGGGCGCCCCATCACGAAATACGATTCTGAGCCCTCTTTCCCCAGCACCCGAGCGAGCGGCGAGCTCCGAGCGTAGTTGTCGGTATGCAGCATCCTGCGCGGGGGTGCGATCAGACCGAATCACAACCCCCATGAAATCCGCACTCTGTTTGAGAAGACGCGAAGCTCCAAAGACCGCAAACACTGCATCTGCGGACGGTAGGACGACCTCGAGAGGCCGAGGGCGAGACGGGCCAGCCGCGGCGGCGGAGCGAGCAGCAGCACCCAGTCGAACCGTGAGAATGTCCGTAGCCGAAATATGGGGGCACACCACCTCGAGCAATCGCCGTACAATGCCCCTGTCTTCAGCTGGAGAGGCTCCCTCACGAAGCCCAAAAACAATGAAGTTTTTACGGCGCTCCTCACGCTCAAGAAGCTCCGAGGCGATGGCGTCAACACCAGCGGTAGGAGAGTGAGCGGGCGGCGGAGAGGACTCTATGGCTCGAGCAGCATCAGCAGCAATCGCATCAAGGCGTGAAGAAAGCGAGGCCACGTGGCCGTTGAGTTTATCCACGAGCGCGACATGATCTTGTCGCAGCACAGTAACAGCCGCCGCAGTGGATGCAATACGCGCCAATGCATCACCAACATTTCCCGAGAGTTCAGTGATAAGCCCGCAAATCCTTCCTTCCATCCGGCTGAGCGAAGCTTGAAAAATGGCGACGTCATTTGCAGCATCCGTAGAACCACGTGGGGAGGGCGGGCGTGAGCATTGAGATACACTGGGGGGGGGGGGGGGGGCTCCCCCAGCGACAGCATCGGCTGGCAGCGCTCCTGCGCCAAGGAGAATCCCCGAAGCAGTCGAAAAACACGAGGTGCAGCGAAATACACGATCAGAAGGGAGTAAGGAGCGCGAAGAGAGACCAGTATTGGCAAGACAGCACTTGCCGTGGAAAATTCCGCCACAACTTCCACTGCACTGAAATCCGGAGGCCACCGCACACGGTTTTTTACATCCGGCGCATAGTCGGTGCAAATCAGACATTATGAGATAGGTTGCTGTAGAATGAGAGCGAATAAAGCGTGATGGGATAAGAATAAGAATAGGCAGCACGAGAAATAAACAAGTAAAGCGGCAGACAGCGTAAGCGATTGCGCGAACGACGCTAAAGCGGAAAGTGACAGGTGAGAAGTATAGCTGAAGCGAGATGTGCGTAAACGTCACTACACTATACCACCACAGCACCGCGAGTTGCCCATACGATAGCTAAAGTTCAGCGCCGAGAATTGAGAGCAAGCAAGCGAAGTAAACAACACGCCGCGGCGAACATCCACACCGACACACGTACGCGCACAGCAGTCCGAGAGTCAGAGTCAAGGGCACCTGACACTCCTACACACTCAGTCACGCACGCTCCCCACTACCGCTGTTGACAAGATAGCAAGCGAAGCGCGACGGCACAGGCTCACACTGGCGATAGAATCTCGAAGATTTTTCGAAGTTTACGGAAAAAGCGCGAATACCACGCACTGGGGAGGCACAGAGCAAAAATGAAAACTTCCACCGAAAGCCCGCAGAAAACCACACACTTTGACTGCAAGCAGTGACAGATACGTGGGCAAAAGCACAGACGAATAAACGAGATATAGAGAGCGAAAAACAAGCGTGCGATCTATACGAGACTGAACTCTGTACTGTGAGAGAGTAGAGTAGAGTAGAGTAGATTTATTAATGTTCCTGGGATATAACCCCCTAAGGAACAGAGCAGGACAGAAATAGCATGTACATAAAATAAAGTAATAAAGCATAACAGGGAGTACAGAGTAAAACTAAATGGGGCGAGACAATGTGAGAAGAATGAGAAATGAAACAAAAATAATTATAGTAATAACGATTGAGCAGATCGCAAGTCGCAGGAAAGCCCAGATCACCCCTCCCGGCGCTCGAGAGCAAGAAAATGTTCCAAGAGCCGACTCTTGAAGGTGGCAAGAGAGGGAGCTCCTGTCACGGCCAATGGAAGGCTGTTCCACAGGTTCGTGCCGTAGACAGTAAACGACTTCTGGTAGGCCGCCGTCCGCAGGACGGGCGTCGAAAGCGAGAAGGTGGAACCCCGTGCAGCACGTGAATCTGCCCTCATACGGGGCGCTAAGCGCTCAGCTAAATACGAGGGCTCACCAGAGTGGACCAGCGAATAAAATAGAGCTGCAACGAAGTAATTCCGCCTATTCGCCACCGACAGCCAGCCGAGCCGACGACGACCCCCAGAGACGTGATCGCATAATCTAATCCCCAACACGAAGCGCACAGCTGCATTACATGCACGCTGCAGTTGCAGATTAAGCTCACCGCTAACATCGCACAACACGGCAGAGCAGTAGTCAAGGTGAGGTAGGGCTAGCGTGCGTGCGAGCCACGCACGAGTAGCAACATCAAATACCTCAGAGAAGCGAGAAAGCTGCGCGAGCGCCCCGAAGACCCGCCGCCGAACAGACGAGACTTGCTCACCCCAACCTAGAGAAGGCGTAATTATGAGCCCCAAGTAACGCTTGGAGGATACAAACGGGATTGGTTGACCCGATACACTGAGAGGGGGGAGAGAAGCCAAGTCAAGTCGACCAAGAAATTTAGCAGTACCAAGAATCATGGCATCAGTCTTCGAGGCGTTTAGCGAAAGCGAATTGGAACGCGCCCAGTCATGTATACGTGCGATGTCAGCGTTGAGCAGCACTAGCGAAGCAAGAAGCTCTACCGGGGCACACTGGTGGTAGATGACCAGGTCATCTGCATACAGTATGTACCGACTGTTGCGGAAGATCCCAGGCAGGTCACATAGGTAAAGAGAAAAAAGTAGAGGGCCTAGCACGCTTCCCTGAGGAACACCCGAGGTAACGGGGGCCCACTCAGACAACCGGCCATCAGGAAAGCGAACTGCCTGCGACCTTCCGCAAAGGTACGACGAGAACCATGCAAGTGCCGACGACGCAAAGCCCAGCAAGGAAAGCTTGTTCAAAAGTGTGTAATGACAGACCGTGTCGAAGGCCTTGCTGAAATCAAAAAATACGGCGATAGTAAGCAGCCGCTTGTCCATGCCGAGCCTGACGTCATCGGTGAACCTGAGAAGAGCCGATTGAGTGCTGTGTCCTTCACGGAAACCTGCCTGCAGGGGATCGAGCAGGCCATGAGCGAGCAACCACTCCAAAAGCTGCGCGTGTACCAGTTTTTCAACCACCTTCGACAATGCACAAAGGATGGAGATGGGCCGAAAGTCTAACGGGGCAGACGGAGTAGGAATTTTGTTGAGGGGCGTTATGAGCGACCGGCGCCAGGCAGAGGGAAAGGTAGAGGAGGAGAACGAGAGGTTTATAAGGCAGGTGAACTGAGGAAGAAGAAAGCCGGATACAAGGCGAAGATAGGACGCAGGTAGTCCATCCGCGCCAGTGGAATTCGAGGAAGAACTCGAGATAAGTGAGGAGAGTTGAGTAGGCGAAACTGAGGAGAGGGAAAAACGCGGAAAAGACAACGGGGACGAAAGACTCGCGGAGAGAGGAAAAGTAGTAGGAGAGAGTGCCGAGGTGGTGAAAATGGAGCAAAAAGCTGCATTTAGCTCATCAGGCGAAAAACAAATATTAACCCCCCTACGTTTACTCTTCAGGAGACCCAAACGCCGTAGCTCATCCCAGGCCCGCTGCGAGCCCCGGCAGGCAGTAATCCTAGCGCGCAAATATTCCCGTTTAGCATTAGTAAGAGATGCTTGAGCCGCGTCACGCAGCTGCCGAAATGTCGCCACAAGCAGTGACCAAAGGGAAGAGTCACGATGACATCGTCGCAGGCGACGATAAGCACTATCACGGGCCCGCATTTTTTCTCGCACCGGGGGGGGGTGATCCAGGGCGCAGGCGGTCGAGTGAGCCTCACAGTGCGAAGCGGTGCAAGCGCATGCACAGCATCGCGAATATGTGCAGTGAGAAGGTCGACCTTACCATCAACAGAAACAGCCGCTTCAAAACCTGACCAGTCCTGGGCCGACAGAAGCGCGGCGAGCTCCTCTCCATCAATAGCATTGAGTGCACGATATGAAAATACACGAGGCTGGGGCCGGGAGGCCGACAAATCAAGATAAATTTCTATTAAGTCGTGAGCCGACAGAAACGGAACCGCCATCTGTGAGCTGCGAATAACAAGAGAGAGATCGCTCACCGCGCAAATGTCGAGCCAGGTCCCTGCAGAACCAACATGATGCGTAGCTTGAAAGGGCACTAAAGTAAGGCCATGTTCGAGGAGGAACTTTTTCAAATGAAGCGCGTCAAAAGATTGGCTAAACAAGTCAGCATTAAAGTCGCCAAGAACTACAGTATATGGATACAAGGGCAGTAGATTGGATAGTTCATCCTCGAACACG
This sequence comes from Clistopyga incitator, assembly GCA_947507545.1. Classification (NCBI taxonomy): domain Eukaryota; kingdom Metazoa; phylum Arthropoda; class Insecta; order Hymenoptera; family Ichneumonidae; genus Clistopyga; species Clistopyga incitator. Next base: position 6,145,726 of record OX382191.1, read on the forward strand.
CACAGATGACCAAGGTGCGGCGCGCGATACACTACACAAATCAGTAACTTAACGGACCCCGAAAGTCGCACTTCGCATATCAAATATTCAGGCTTGGCCGCGTAAGGCTGGGGTGACATACACAGAGTCACATAAGACAGAGAGGAGTGAAAGTAGAACGCTACTCCACCACCTCTCCTCCCAAGGCGATCGTTGCGCACAAGCGCATAAGACGGGAGCGCAACAAAATCATCGGAAAAGTTAGGGTTAAGCCAAGTTTCAGATACAGCGATGATATGATAGCAATTATGATGGAAAAAGTCGAGAAACTGGTCACGATGAGCAGGCAGGGACTGAGCATTCACGTGACAGATCCGCAGCTTCCCGGATGTAGACGGCTCAGACGAAATCGGATGCACTGCCATCCTGGCAGTCATTGAAGTCATCCTCGATGAAGGAGGAGGTGCTCGGGGCATGGACACGCCCAGCGCATTGAGAGGCATCCTCGTCGATCCGAAACCCAGGAACAGCACAGGCAGCAGCAGCATCCGGAAGGCGAGGCGAAGATGAAGCAGTCGGTCGGCTATTCATGGTGGAGCGACTACGAGTGGTACTGCTGTCCTTCAAACCACTAATGCCGGAAGCAGCAGTGGGGGCCGAAGTAAGAACAGGCTTAGCAGAAGGACGCGAAGAAGATGGGCGAATTGAGCCGCGACCCTTCGTACCAGACGAATTCGCGATGACCACCGGCATCGAAGTAGTAGCAGAACGGACGGCAGATGGATCGACAACGGAGACAGGAGGAGCAGGAGTAGCAACCACGCCAACATCAGTTCCACGATGTTCAATAATGATGCGGGGCGCCCCATCACGAAATACGATCCTGAGCCCCCTTTCCCCAGCACCCGAACGAGCGGCGAGCTCCAAGCGTAGTTGTCGGTAGGCAGCATCCTGCGCGGGGGTGCGATCAGACCGAATCACAACCCCCATGAAAGCCGCACTCTGCTTGAGAAGACGGGAAGCTCTAAACACCGCAAATACAGCATCCGCAGACGGCATGACGACCTTGAGAGGCCGAGGGCGAGATGGGCCAGCCGCGGTGGCAGGGCGAGCAGCAGCACCCAGTCGAATCGTGAGGATGTCAGCAGCCGAAATATGGGGGCACACCACCTCGAGCAATCGCCGCACAATGACCCTGTCATCAGCTGGAGAGGCTCCCTCACGAAGTCCAAAGACGATGAAGTTTTTTCGGCGCTTCTCACGCTCAAGAAGCTCCGAAGCGACGGCGTCAACACCAGAGGTAGGCGCGTGAGTGGGCGGCGGAGAGGACACAACGGCACGAGCAGCACTAGCTGCAATCGCATCCAGACGCGAAGAAATCGAAGCCACGTGGCCATTAAGTTTGTCCGCGAGCGCGAGATGATCCTGCCGCAGCACAGTAATAGCCGCCTCAGTGGATGCAATACGCGCCAATGCATCACCAACTTTCCCCGAGAGTTCAGTGATGAGCCCGCAGATCCTTCCCTCCATCCGGCTGAGCGAAGCTTGAGAAATGCCGACGTCATATGCAGCATCCGAAGAACCACGTGGGGAGGGCGGGCGTGAACATTGAGATGTACCGGGGGGGTCTCCTCCAGTGACAGCATCGGCTGGCAGCGCACCCGCGTCAAAACGAATCCCCGAGGCAGTCGAAAAACACGAGGTGCAGCGAAACACACGATCCGAAGGGAGTAGGGAGCGCGACGAGAGGCCAGTATTGGCAAGACAGCACTTGCCGTGAAAAATACCGCCACAATTTCCACTGCATTGAAATCCGGAGGCAACCGCACACGGTTTTTTACATCCGGCGCAGAGTCGGTGCAAATCGGACATTATGATTAGGGATGCAACAGACAGAGAGCGAATAAAGCTTGGAGGGACAAGAATAGGCAGCAGGAGAAATAATAAGTAAATAGGAAAAGCGGCAGACAACGTAAGCGATTAAGCGAGTGAAGATAAAGCGGAAAGTGACAGGTGGGAGATAAAGCTGAAGCGAGATGTGTGTAGACGTCACAACACTACACCACCACAGCAACGAGTTGCACACACGAAAGTTAAAGTCACCGCGCAGGACGTTGAGAGCGAGCAAGTGAAGTAAACAACACGCCGCAGCGAGCGTCCACACCGACACACATACACGCACAGCAGTCCGAGAGCTGAGTCAAGGGCACCTGACACTCCTACACACTCAGTCACGCACGCTCCCCACTACCGTTGTTGACAAGATAGCAAGCGAAGCGCGACGGCACAGGCTCACACTGGCTATAGATTTTTCGAAATTTTTCGGAAAAAACGCGAATATCACGCACTAAGGAGGCACAGAGCAAGAAAGAAAATATCCACCGAAAGCCCGCAGAAAACCACACACTTTGATTGCAAGCAGTAACAGATACGTGGTCAAAAGCAAAGATTAATAAGCGCGATATAGAGAGCGAAAAACAACGTGCGATCTCTGCGAGACTGTACTCTGTACTCCTAGAGAGAGAGAGAGAGAGAGAGAGACAGAGAGACAGACGGTCGAGGACGCGTCGCTTATTGGTCTTGAGAGAGAAGCGCGCGATCTCTTTTTCGTGGTGTAAAATATAGTTTATAAAATCGAAACCTCCCTCGTTATTCCCTTAGTCGGAGTGAGAATACGGGGTCTTGCTATTTGGTCATTTGTTTCAAGGTCAGGTGGGTCTACGGAGCCAGCCTGAAATTATTAAAAGCTACTTTTTTTAATATTCCCGTATTACTTTAGCCCTGCTCTCTCTCGTGTGTCTTGTATGTTTTATAGCGTGTGTGTGTGTGTGTGTGTGTGTGTGTGTGTGTGTGTGTGTGTGTGTGTGTGTGTGTGTGTGTGTGTGCGTGTGTGCGTGTGTGCGTGTGTGCGTGTGTGCGTGTGTGCGTGTGTGCGTGTGTGCGTGTGTGCGTGTGTGCGTGTGTGCGTGTGTGCGTGTGTGCGTGTGTGCGTGTGTGCGTGTGTGCGTGTGTGCGTGTGTGCGTGTGTGCGTGTGTGCGTGTGTGCGTGTGTGCGTGTGTGCGTGTGTGCGTGTGTGCGTGTGTGTGCGTGTGTGCGTGTGTGCGTGTGTGCGTGTGTGTGCGTGTGTGCGTGTGTGCGTGTGTGCGTGTGTGCGTGTGTGCGTGTGTGTGCGTGTGTGCGTGTGTGCGTGTGTGCGTGTGTGCGTGTGTGCGTGTGTGCGTGTGTGCGTGTGTGCGTGTGTGTGCGTGTGCGTGCGTGTGCGTGTGTGTGCGTGTGTGTGTGTGTGTGTGTGTGTGTGTGCGCGTGCGTGCGTGTGCGTGTGTGTGCGTGTGTGTGTGTGTGTGTGTGTGTGTGTGTGCGTGTGTGTGTGTGCGTGTGTGTGTGTGTGTGTGTGTGTGTGTGTGTGTGTGTGTGTGTGTGTGTGTGTGTGTGTGTGTGTGTGTGTGTGTGTGTGTGTGTAAGTAATAATAAGTTCACCTGAAAAATAATTCTTGCTTGTGGGGGTGAACTACCCCTAAATTATCTTTTTTCACCCGATTAAAAACATTTACCAATGGAATTCCATAAAAATGGTATCATTTGAGAGGACTAGTAAAATAAAAGTTTACGTGTTTTAGCATTTTTGCGGGAAACCATGTTTAAGAGGGTAAACCACCCCCTTTAAATAAATGTATGAATTTCTATATAGAACCTCACCTTTATTTTCATCTCTAAATGAAAATTGACGTATTACCGGTAATTAAGGGGGTAAACTGTCTTCTCAATTCGGTCTCTTTTCGGCTCTATAACAATTCGCTAAGTAACCTCCATGAAACTTGCCTAGCATGGAGGATGGGGACGAAAGATGGAATGATCCCCCCCTCAGATTCCCCTGCCTTTCAGATTGATAGAGAGCATTCTTAAGGGTTTAATCTGACTATAACGCAAGAATACTTTATTTCTTGCATAGACTCTCTATCCTCGTAATTCATCCGCATTTGTAAATCCGAAATGTATATTTTCAGTAAAAATTCAAAATTGATATTTTGATTAACCATTATTTATCTTCAGGGGGTGAACGACCTGCTCGTGTTTATTTATTTTAATAATGACATAATAATAAAAGATATAAATAATGATGGAAGTCAATAATATTGTGGTGCTCGAGCGGAATTTTATATCATAACCATATCGCTTTCTTAATACACAAGAAACGAGTACGAGATAGAGACAGTATTCTTCGCTCCATCATTTTTATTTGATACTCTGCTACTGCTTACCTATAATGCGAATATTATGAGTTAGCCACCATATGAAAGAGCTCAAATAATTCGAATATGTCGGTTGCTCGTATAAGCGAGGTGCACTGTGACGTATTTTTCGGTAACAGACCGATTAATCGGTCTTCTGGTCGAGAGCACAAAACATGAAAAGAACAGAAAAATCGGGAACCGTCACCTTCGGCCGTCCACCCTCGCTCGCGCATCCGGAAAATCGGTGGGCGCCAGTTAATTTTTGTTTCACCGGTATTAACGAACCGGTATGTCCAAGGGATCGAGTGAGCGGCTCAATCCCCAAACTCCAAATCGAAAGTTTAGGGTAAAACTCGCGATTGGGATCAAAACTGAACGAATCGGTAGCTAAGTTAATTTTTGAGTTCGCGTAAAATTAACAAACGCAACTGGATGCACTCGCGGGAGCGAACGGTTGCGGAATAGCACGGCCGCTCAGTCTGCTAGGTTTGGTGGAGGGGGTCGCGGTAAGGTGCAATAAATAGCCAAGAATCGTGATCAGAATTAATCAACGAAAACCAATGTCCCGCGGACAAAAATCGAGAGCGGGCACCGATAACGAATTCGCATTTAAGAATGCGCGAGAACGGACGAAGCGCATCGAGAGCGCCATAGTCACAACGGGAAAGCCTGGCACAATACCAAATTTAATAATTGATGTCACGGGAACGACTCACCAGAGCTGCCTGCAGCCAATCCATCCCATGGAGGGAGATCGAGGGATCACGAGAACTATGGCACGAAGTGCAGGTATCCCACTGCACTGGAGAACCACCGAAAACTCGAGTTTTATTCCGTGGAATAAAACTCGCACCACACGGTCACTCAACGTATTCACTATACGGAGTTTGGCCGGAGCACGGGAACTACGCGAAGACGCGCGCGCGAGCGACAGCAAAACTGTCAACACGGGAACGCTTACCGAACTCGAGGCACCTCGACGGTGTCCCGAGGAAGACTGATTATTTCAAGTAATCACCGAGAACGAATCATTATTACTATTCTGATATCTCAAATACCCTTACCCGAGAACTACTGCCCTCTCCTTCGAATTAGTTCATAGCGATAGCGGGAACGCAACTTGTGCCGGTAACATAGCAGAGATCTGTACGGTCGCCTGCCTTAGTTCATTGCGTGAAAACGGGCCTTTACTAAAAAAAAAAAAACAATTGCGCTAGGATACCCCATCCTAGGCCAGACCTAACATAACTCCACCCGTTCTCCAACGCAATGCACTGTCACTGTAGGGCGCCCGATTTTGCCGGTCTGCAACTAACCGCCAAAACTCATATGGGTGACTCTCACCTGCCGGGCTGCTCGATTCGTTGAGCTCTCGTCCTCGCGACAGATTTGAGTGCACCAATCTCCCGTCTTCTCTCAACACCAACAACAAAAAACAAAAATGGCCAACAACTCTCCATAGCCAAACGGTAGAATTCAAGGAGAGGAACGTCGAAATCGCTAGACATAGCTAACTCGATAACATTAGACCTTGTGATCATCATTTAGTAAAAAATCACGTCACAATTCCCCACCCCTTACGGGTGTTTACGGCTTAGGGATTGATAACGGTAGCTTCGCAAGACCGGTCGTAACCACGACTCGTAACCGGACTGGAAGTTTCTGTTTCCGTCGAAACTGCACGGGTTAGGGAACTATTATCGTGGTTTATCGTGAAAATTTTTCGGGATCTACAACCAGGAACTGTTTGTCGGTCGCTCATTCATTCTTACCCACGGGTTACAGTCGGTAACTAGTGATGGTCGTGGGTAATTCGGGATCAATTCGAGAGCGTACTCAAGCAGCACGAAAAGAAAAGCTTAGTTCTCTATCTGACCCCGTTTTGTTTTGTTTCTACGGACGGACAGACAAAGAAACATATTGAAAGAGAGCTATACGATATCAGTGTGGATGTGGAGATCCTCTGGGTAGTCGTTCATACGGTGGTACTCTGCTAGGTACGACGAAAGCGGTAACCTCCCGCGAGGCGGGATCCATCGGGACCTGCCAATACGCTTGACTCAGATCAAGCGTCCAGATGTAGTGAGCTTGCCCTAGCTCGTCGAGAATGGCTGTCATGTTCATGGGGTAAGCATGCTTCTTCGTGTCGGCGTTAACTTTCCTGTTATCTATACAGAAACGGTACTTACCCGTCGGCTTTTTGATCATGACTACGGGACTAGCCCAGTCACTACGCGAGGGTTCGATAACATCGGTCGTGAGCATCCGGTCAACCTCCGACCACATGATGTCGCGGATCACCGGAGTTACGGAATAGGGTCTTTGTTTGACCGGTCGGCTATCCCCCACCTCGATGCTATGACTCACGAGGGTGGTGACAGCTGATTCATCCGACTCGGGAGGTAAGTGAGCGTCGAGGAGTTTCTTTAGGCGTTTTGCCTCGCTGGTATCGGGGGTGCGAAGCCCACAGCACATGGAAATGCTGGTTACGCCCGCTTCGGGAACGAACGAGAAACGGACCTCAGGGTTCTCGCGGAAATACCACGCTTGGGCATAGAAGTCAACGACCATCCGTGCCTGACGTAGGAACTCCAACCCGAGAATCAAATCTTCCGAGAGCGATGACAGGTGGTGCGCGAAGGCCACGGTGTGTCGGTTATTCAGGAGGGCTGGCACCTGCGAGGCCGTGGTTATCGTCTCCACCTGGCTGTTCGTGATGACTACCGGTCGAGGCGGAATCTGGACGGTAACTATCCCAAGCTCCACTAGGAATTTGACGAGATCCGGCCCGATAAAGGTTCGGGTCGCCCCTGAATCAACGAGAGCTTTCACCGGGCGGCCAAAAATCAGCAACTCTACTCGGAATGCTATCACCTCATCGTCTGAGGCGGCGTTCACGAGGACCTCGTCCCGGAGGGACTGGAGGGCCGTAACCGGCGTATCGGTAACCTTACCTGTCACCTTTCGCCGCCGCCGTGTTCTCCTCCGGCCGGCGACAGGCTGACTCGGCACCGGTAAACAGGAGCGTATCGGAAACGGGACCGAGACGGGATCTTGGCCTTCCCCACGAGGCGCGGAGGACTCACTCGTGCGCCTCTTTCGGCGTTTCCCTGGTTGCAGAAGTTGCAACGGGCGGTAGTTACTCCCGAGACCCCACAACGATGACAGAAGAGGCGCCGGGGTTCCGGGCACTCTCGGTGATGATGACCTGACTTGCGACATTTCCAGCAGTCAGGGGCACGTCTCTCAACGGCAACCGTGCGGGAGGTACCTGGCGTAGCTCCCGGCTCTGCGATCGGTAGCGGGAGCGCTTCCGCGATCGCCTCCGTCGGCGCCGCTGTGGCTCGAGTCGAACTCGGACCAGGCCGGGTTCGAAGGGTTGAACGTAAATTTGGGGGACCATGCGGTCTACCCCCGGTAACTGTAAGGCGTCGTGCTCGACTAGGCGGAACCGCGTCGAGCAACTCCGGTGGGGGGGGGGGGGCTCCCTCGCCACCACCGGTCGAGAGCTGATCGTCACTTACGTCGTCCAGATCGTGAACTGCACGTAGTTCTACGCGCCGAGATGATGTCTTCCGCTCGAGCGGGTCCCAATATGCGAACCCCGGGCAGAGGGATGCCTCTGGCCTCGGTGGAGGGCGTCGAGTACCCACAGTCCGCAGGATCTGCTCCTGTCGGGCAGCCGAGCGTTCGAGATCACGCATCGTTACTCGATCGTGTATCGGGATCACCAAGCGGTAGGCTGGGAGCATGTTCGATGGGCGTATCGGACCTTCTCCCATTCCGTCCAGGTTGGATTGAATCGGGAGAATAGACCGTTCATGCAGCCTAAATACACGAGAACTGATTCGTGCTCCCCTTGAGTCCAGCTCGAGATCTCCTCGCGAAGGGCGATTTGATAGTCGGGATCGGAAAAACGTTCCCGCAGGGTGGCCTTAGCGGCTAGCCAATCCGGTAGCAAGGCGCGGATCTCTCGGTACCACGTCCGAGCAGCGCCCTTTAGACAGAACGAGATCGTGCGAAGTAAATCTTCGTCCTGGATCGGGATCAGGGAACGACCCTCCTCGACGAGAGAGATGAAGTCCTCGACATCCTTTTCTCGTCGGTCCGAGAACGAGAGGTCCCACCGACGGACCTCTTGGAGTACCCGGTGAGGAGATAAGAATCTCCGCCGGCGTCGCGGGAACTGTTCCTCCTAGGACGTCGATAACTCACCCTGACGTGGTCGGACCTGCCGACGGGGGTCGATAGTCGGGGGCGCAGCTTCCATGGGAGTGTTGGCTGCGGACCGCGGAACTTGGGAACTGTGTCTCAGATTCCAACCTTGGGCCCACCGTCGCTGGGGTAGCGCCAGCGAGGCATTACTGGAGCCCGGTCGCGCCTCAGGTACCTGAGCCACCTCGCCCTGACGAGGGGGTGGTGTCGCGGTTCCCTGTTCGGCCGCCCGTGAACTATGGGATCCCCGATGGGGATCACACTTCGGGACCTGAGCTCTCGAGGTTTCGGCTCCTGATGACTCGTCATCCGCCTCACTCGGGAGCATCTCTTCCTTTTCTCTCGCCGACATTGGAACGGTAGATGCGGTGGCGGGACAGAAAAGAGAACAAATCGCTACTTCCTCGGGAATCGGCCCACTCCGAGGTGGCACGGGATCCGACGGTTCACCAACCGGTCCGAACGAGATCAGTTACGGAGAGTCCACCGGGAGAGAAAAAATAAAAAATAAAAATAAAAACAAAAAAAAGAGAAGAAGTGGAGAAAAGAGAACCAAAAGGTTAACCGAGAAGAAATCAATCGGTGTAGACTCGTAATCGGGATCACGCGAGGTAACGAGCACTGGCGTCGGTGTTCGAGAACAATCTCGAAGTCCAGTAACGGAATAGTCAAAGACTCGGAAATCGAAAACACGAAAATATATTCGAAATTAGTACGAGTCGGGAGGCCAAGTGCGATTCCGGGATGCGACTGTAGTCGACGAAGGCTCGTAGTGAAGTGAGCGATCCCTCGCCTCGCACTGGGGTGGAGAGCGGTCGGAGACCGTAGTGTGGGGGGGGGGGGGGGGGTCCTCGGAATCAAGGGCGACCATTGGTCCTGCCCGATGGCGTCAGCGGGAGTTGTAACGACCAAAGTAAAAAAAAAATTTGAATGAAAAAAAATAAACTTAAAAAAATAAAAAATAAATCAATTCAAAAATAAAATGAATGAATATATTATTATCGGGATCGTAACGCGAAGAACGAGAGCACATCTATAACAGGTGGCACGTAAATCCAAAAAAAAAGGAGGATCCCCTCCAGGATTTACCCGCCGGATACGGGAACCACTGGTGGCACTAGCGCTAACGAATAAATTTTTGTAAAAAAAAAAGAAAAAAAAGAAAAAAAAGCACAAAAGAAAAAAATTATGCTCATAAAAAAAAGAATTAAATGTTAAGACCAAATTCTTTAACACCGTATTTTAATCGGTAGCTGTACGATTGTCTCGGATTTCGAGCGGAATATTCAATTCCGCACGATCTGTTCCGAGAACGTACGCCGGTAGCTCGAATGTACTCTCACAGAGGACGTCCCGAATTCGAGATCCATTATTCGTCGATAAATCGATGGGCGATCACAAAATTATTGTAATAGAATGAAATTCAATAAATTAAGAAAATGAATCGAGATCGTAGCGGTACTCACGTGATTTTCGAGTGAAATATCCTCGTAAAGTCGCACTGTGCGGAAGCTTTCCGAAATTACGTTGAACCGTACACGGCGATAATTCAAGGCAAAGTGAGCTTGAAATCGCCAAATTTCGGTTATCGAGAGCGAAAGGGCCTAAGGTAGGAGCTTTCCGAGAACCAAAAAAAAAAAAATTGTTTGTCGAAATTCCAAGATCACTCATCGAAACGGCCGAAACCGCAACAATAGGGTGATTAGCGGTATCGCCACTCACCCGTGACCGTGCTTAGCGCCGCGGGGAGAGGCGTCGGGAGCCAGAAATTTCCGAAAAATAAAACATTCGGAATTTCACAAAAATGCTAGTCGAAATCGGGAGATTTCAAAACAATGGAATATGCGGAAACTTCCTCCGAAATCTTGAAATTTTCAACAACAAATAAAATATTCGAAAATTCGACCCGGAATCTGAAAATTTTCGAGAGAAAAAAATAAAAAAATAAAAAAATAAAAATAGTCGAAAATTTCATCGGAAATCTTGAAATTCTCGAATAATAATAACAATATTCGAAAATTTCAGCCGAGATCGAGAACCGAAAAGGGAAAAAAAATTAAAAAAATACAAAATAAATAAAAAAATTCCAATTAAGGTTCACGCAAAAAAGTTACCCACGAGAACCGCTATTTATTGGCGTGGACCCACGTTGGGCGCCATTTGTGACGTATTTTTTGGTAACAGACCGATTAATCGGTCTTCTGGTCGAGAGCACAAAACACGCAAAGTAAAGAAAAATCGGGAACCGTCACCTTCGGCCGTCCACCCTCGCTCGCGCATCCGCAAACCCGGTGGGCGCCAGTTAATTTTTGTTTCACCGGTATTAACGAACCGGTATGTCCGAGGGATCGAGTGGGCGGCTCAATCCCCAAACTCCAAATCGAAAGTTTGGGATAAAACTCGCGATCGGGATCAAAACCGAACTAATCGGTAGCTTAGTTAATTTTTGAGGTCGCGTAAAATCAACAAACGCAACTGGATGCACTCGCGGGAGCGAACGGTTGCGTAATAGCACGGCCGCTCAGTCTGCTTGGTTTGGTAGAGAGGGTCGCGGTAAGGTGCAATAAAGAGCCAAGAATCGTGATGCGAATTTAATCAACGAAAACTAATGTCCCGCGGACAAAAATTGAGAGCGGGCATCGATAACGAATTCGCATTTACGAATGCGCGAGAACTGACGAAGCGCATCGAGAGCGCCATACTCACAACGGGAAAGCCTGGCACAATACAAAATTTAATTTATTAATGTCACGGGAACGACTCACCGGAGCTGTCTGTAGCCAATCCATCCCATGGAGGGAGATCGAGGGATCACGAGAACTGTGGCACGAAGTGCAGTTATCCCACTGCACTGGAGAACCACCGAAATCTCGAGTTTTATTCCGTGGAATACAACTCGCACCACACAGTCACTCACGTATTCACTGTACGGAGTTTGGCCGGAGCACGAGAACTACGCGAAGACGCGCGCGCGAGCGACAGAAAAACTGTCAACACGGGAACGCTTACCGAACTCGAGGCACCTCGGCGGTGTCCCGAGGAAGACTGATTATTTCAAGTAATCACCGAGAACGATTCATTATTCTTATTCTGATATCTCAAAATCCCTTACCGGAGAACTACTGCCCTCTCCTTCGAATTAGTTCGTAGCGATAGCGGGAAAGCAACTTGTGCCGCTAACATAGCAGAGATCTGTACGGTCGCCTCCCCTAGCTCATTGCGTGAAAACGGGCCTTTACTAAAAAAAAAAACAATTGCGCTAGGATACCCCATCCTAGGCCAGACCTAACATAACTCCACCCGTTCTCCAACGCAATGCATTGTCACCGTAGGGCGCTGGATTTGCACCGGTCTGCACCTAACCGTCAAAAACTCAATCGGTGACTGTCATCTGCCGGGCTGCTCGATTCGTTGAGCTCTCGTCCTCGCGACAGATTTGAGTGCACCAATCTCCCGTCCCCTCTCAGCAACAACAACTGAAACGAAATCGCCAACAATTTTCCATAGCCAAACGGTAGAATTCGAGGAGAGGAACGTCGAAATCGCTAGACATAGCTAACTCGGTAACATTAGACCTTGTGATCGTCATTTTGTACAAAATCACGTAACAGCACATATTATCGCTGTTACGTCCTAGTCAATTTTCCAACGATCTATGGCTAACAATTATTAATTCAAATCCTTCATATAAAACCCCGGCTAAACGTTTTACTCAAACTGTCTGATGCGAATCTCTCGGTCACACCGGACGACCATCTCGAATTTCTGCTTTGTTATATCCGCTCGCGTCCGTTCGCGATCAGCAATAACTGGCCGCGCGTGGAACGCGTGATCAGTAGCCTTGAGCCGCGCCTTTGCCACCTAAAATTACCCTTCTTTAATTACCTTCCTATGCTTCTTCCCCTCATAAAACAAATTCTTAGTTCAGTCTTTATTCTGCATCCAAACGATAATCTCCAAGTGAACATACCGCGAATCGCGAAGTACTTCGTGCGTTAGAGCCGTAGCTCCGCCATATATCCATAAACTTATCTATTTATATTATTGTTAATTCGAGTTCGCGTCGAGATAATCCGCGTCGTAATATATATACATTGTATTGCTAATTTGAGTCCGCATCGATATAATCTGCGAGCCAATTAATCCCTATGTGTTAAGTTGCATTCTTATTGCGTGACTTGTTTAATCTGTTTGCCTTAATTGTATCAACATTATCTGCACCTCGTTTATCACTACTATTATTGTTCATTGCTTACGGGAAATTGGTGTTAATGTTCAAGCCAATACAATTTGAATAAATATTATTGTTTATCAAAAATCTTCTTCGTGTAATGATTTAAAATCTGAGATTTTAATCCCTTAATTGAGCAACGATCCCTGTGCACGCCTTCGCTTGCGTAGCACAGTTTGAATTTATTCAACCGAAATAGTTTTATCGGCGTAACACGAGAACCTCGTGGCGAAGCGGGTTGTGGGTTGCTCGAAGAAACAGGTAGCACACATGAGGTAAATTTGTATAAAATAAAATCTCTTTATTCACCGTTGATCGGCACGAACGATGGAAAATATTATAATCAATGCGTAGCAAAGATTATATACATTCAGATGCACGAGTCAGTTATTACGATTGACTAAATCCCGAGTCGTAAATTCGCGATTATGTTTCTCGTTTGTTAGAGACGATACCGAACGCGTGTAACGACGTCGGTGATCGAAAAAGAACTCCTCGCGACACCGCAGGTGTCTAAAATTGGTGAGTAGCTAATTAAGCGGAAACCCGAAGGGTTTTCGGTTGTCTCGCGCACCCGAAGTGGTGATTGCGTGACGTCACTCAACGGTACCTCGTATACTCAATTCGTAATAACGCTTGTGGCGTGAACATTCCGCCCCCCTCGACTGGCAGGTCGAAGTTACAATGTTCGGTGTACACAGGAATTGGCGTGTAACGCCGCCCGCCGTGATCGTTTCGCGTGATGGTACCGAGAGTCTGAGATGTTTGTGACTCGTGAATGAGAAAAAAAAAATTAAAAACTATCTTACGTCTAGTATGTACAATATTTACAGTGAACCGCCCGCCGTGGAACATTGGCGGGTTCGCTTGGTTCTGGTTACATGTCTATGAGTTTTGTGTCTTTACTGTGAGAACTCGTAGCACTGTAGCACTTTTCACTTTACATCGAGTAAGCTTATAGCGAATGTTAAGTACTAAATTACGGTAGCTACGTTGTGAGCCTCACTTCGCCGCGAAACCTGAGGGTACTTATGGTACCTGTATGCTTAAATCGACAGTAGTAGTCGGTGACGACGTTTCGACAGTCTCACAGCTTTGGAACTTGGTCAAGTTCGTCGATGTGTTAGGGTCAGGAAGAGTAGTTAGCGTCATGTCAGGGTCAGGCACGTCGACTGGAAGAAGGCAAATTTGTGAGATTGGTCGTTTAAGATGAGTCGTGGCCGTACGTACAGTGACGACGCGTACACGCGAGTCTGGTCCTGGATGCGTTTCGACGACTCTCCCGAGCACCCATTTCGACGGAGGTGCTAGATTGTTCCTTAGTAGGACTAGATTTCCGACGTCGATGTTGTCTTGCTTGGTTGTCCACTTCGTTCGAATTTGCAGTGAATGGAAGTATTCGATGGACCAACGCTTCCAAAAGCTTTCTAGCATTTGCTGTACCAGTTGCCATCTCGATAGTCGGTTTACGTTGAGCTCAAGTAGTGACGGTTCTGGTACGCTGATCAGAGGAGCTCCTGCGAGAAAGTGTCCGGGTGTTAGTGCCGCGAACTCGCACGGATCCGTTAAGTTCGGCCCAATTGGTCGCGAGTTTAGGCACGCCTCGACTTGAGTGATAAGGGTATTGAACTCCTCGTAGGTGAGCGTATTGGTACCAAGAACTCGTTTCAAATGATGTTTTGCGCATTTTACGCCAGCTTCCCACAAACCCCCGAAATGCGGAGCGCCGGGAGGAATGAAGTGCCAAGTGGTACCGTCGCTTGATATGAGGTTTCCGATGTTTAGGTTGTTTACCGCATTTTTGAAGGCAGTTTGAAGTTCCTTTTCTGCCCCTTGGAACGTGGTCCCGTTGTCGCTGTATAGATCGGATGGTAACCCGCGACGTGCTATAAAGCGACGATACGCTGCGAGAAACGCGTCTGATGTATAATCCGAGACAATTTCGAGATGAATGGCTCGAGTCGAAGTGCACACGAAGAGAGCGAGATACGCTTTGTGCGACTTATATCCTCGGCCTTTGCCAGTTCTTACGAGAAATGGTCCAGCGTAATCGAGCCCAGTGTGCTTGAACGCACGATGTGGTGCGCTTCGAGCAGTTGGTAGGTTACCCATGATTTGGGTTGGAACCTTGGCTCGTTCTCGTACGCATGGAACACATTTGTTTATAATGTTTCTCACAAACGGTCGATGGCCGATGATCCAATACCTTTGTCGAAGTATGCTGATTGTGAGTTGAGGACCTCCGTGAAGGCATCGTAGATGCGCGTCTTCTACGATGAGAGTGCTCACTCGGTTTTTCGGTAAGATGGCAAGATGCTTTTCTTCGAACGTTAAATTGGAGCGTTCGAGACGACCACCTACGCGAATGGTACCATTTTCATCCACAAATGGTGTGAGATTTCGCAAAGGTGAATGACGCGGTAGCGGTTGCTCTGCCTTGATCGTTTTGATCTCGGCGCCGAAGTGTTGACGCTGGGTATCATTAATCCAGAACGTCTGTGCTCTGCGAATTTCGTCGCCAGAGAGGCGCAACTCCTTTGCGATGTTGCGTCGTCGACACTGGTCGATGAATCGCATGCAGTACGCTGTTACGCGTACAAGTTTGTTCCATGATGAGATTTCAGTGCAGAGTTCCCAGTGGAGAATTGTGTCTACAGCAACGTGTACCTTAGTTGGTAACAATGATGCTTCGACAAGCTCGGACTTTGGCGGTCTTGGAGAAGTGTGTGGCCATTTAGCTTCAGATGACTTCAGCCACGGTGGGCCTTGCCACCACAATTGGTGTGCGCACAGCTCCGTAGCGTTTAAACCGCGTGATGCGCAGTCTGCCGGATTCTGTGCCGATGGTACATGTCTCCATGACACGTCTTGAAGACGGTGTTGAATTGTAGCAACCCTATTGGCAACGAATGTTGGCCAAGTCGATGGGTGTTGCTGTAGCCATGCAAGGACGACACTTGAGTCAGTCCATGCGTAGGTTGTGCAGTGTTGTAGGTGCATTGCTTTTTTTACGAACTCGATGAGTTTTGCGAGTAGGACCGCTGCGCAAAGTTCCAATCTTGGTACGCTAACCGTTTTGATCGGAGCGACCTTTGATTTTCCGATGAGTAGCGATACCTTAGACTCGCCATCTGAGGTGACTGTGCGTAGATACACTACAGCAGCGTACGCTCGAGTTGAAGCATCGGCGAAGCCGTGGAGCTCACACTCGTTTTCGTTTGATGTCAAATGATTCCATCGTGGTACCGATATGGCTTCAAGTTCGGGGAGTTTTCTGCAGTAGTCATCCCATTTCTCAGCTACGTCGGCTGTAAGTTCGTCGTCCCAGTCAACAGATGCAATCCACAACTCCTGCATTATGATTTTTGCTGTGACTATCACTGGGGATAGCCACCCTAGTGGATCGAATAACTGCGCTGTGATGGACAGTACCGATCTTTTTGTGTTGTTTGCACGCTTCGGTGCTATTACGTTAAAACAAAATGAATCCTTGTCTGGTACCCATCTGATGCCAAGAATTTTCACAGCTTCTGACGAATCGAAGGTTCTTGTTTTCGTCTTTTCCTGGTCGGATTCCGGAGTGTCCACGAGAAGCGACGCGTGACTCGACATCCATTTTCGCAATGTTAATCCACCGCGCGCTAGTAGATTGTTCAACTCTGTACGCAGCGCATTTGCATCTTGTTCGTTTTGAGCTCCGAATAACACGTCGTCAACATAAAAGTTCTCGCGAATAATTGTTGCTGCGTTGGGAAACTCCTTCTCCTCGTCATCAGCAAGTTGTTTAAGAACTCGCATTGCGAGATATGGCGCTGATGCGGTACCATATGTAACGGTGCGGAGTTTATATGGTGTTATCGGAGACTCAGGAGTTAAACGCCAAAGAATCTGTTGGTACCGAGTGTCTTCCGGATTGACCAAGATTTGTCGGTACATTTTTTCAATGTCGGCAGTCAACGCGTATTGGTGCTGTCGCCAACGTAAAATCGTAGTAGGCAAGTCCGATTGTAGTTTTGGTCCCACCATGAGATGATCGTTTAATGAGGTACCATTCGACGTTTTGCTTGCAGCGTTAAAAACTACTCGCAGTTTAGTTGTACTGCTGTCTTTGAATACCGGATGATGAGGTAGGTAAACAGCAGGATTTGAATTAGGGTCGTCGAATGTCGTCGGCGTCATGTGTTTTAGGCAAATGTACTCTGTCATAAAGTCATAGTACGGTTCGAGTATGTCAGGATTGCGTGTGAATCTACGTTGTAATTTCGCGAGCCAATCCTTCGCGATTTGGCTTGAGGGCCCGATGTTGATCGGAGTCGTAGTTTTAAACGGTAATTTTACGCAATACCTTCCTTCTGTTACTCGTTTGTGTGTCGCGGCGAAGTGAGCTTCACACGCGACTTCCTCCTCGCTTAGAGGTTTGCTCGTTGGAACTTCTTCGAGTTCCCAAAAGCGTCGAAGCTCGTTGAGGAGATCTGAACTATCGCAGGCAAGATTTGCCGTTAACGTTGTTATTTGATTCGAGTTGCCACTGGTTGTTGGTCCCGAGAGGATCCAACCTAGTGTGGTTTTCTGAGCGATGGGTGACCCGATAGGTCCCCTTTTAAATCCTTCACGTAGGATGTTCGCATACACGTCGGCTCCGAGAATTAACTGTATAGGCTGAGCGCCGCTGGGATCAGGATCTGCCATTTGAAGGCCTTCTAGATGCTTCCACGACGCTTGACAGAGCGATCGCTGAGGCACGTAAGACGTTAATTTTTGGAACACGATCGCGGAGCATTGGACCGATTCGTTGGTACCAATGCATGAGTTTAATGTTAGGGAAATGATTGCTCGGCCAGTGCCGGCATCAGTGCCGCCAATTCCGGTAATTGCAGTGCGTATTTTGGTGCGAGAGGCTCTTAACGTCTGAGCGATCGATTCCGTAACGAACGACGATTGAGACCCCTGATCCAGCAGCGCTCTTACCTTAGTTTGACGACCTTTATCCGACGAAACCAACACCCAAGCAGTCGCAAGCATCACTGTTGCAGGAGATGTTTTTGATTTAGTTGCGTGAAGCGCTTCGGCTGCTGCCGCAACATGTTGACTTGTACTAGTCTGCACGGGAGTGCTTGTACTTGTCGCTTGTATCGGTGACGAAGTGTTGACCGGAGCAGGTTTCCCAATGGTACCCCCGCCCGGTGAAAAGGCTAACTTTTCGCTTTTTCCCTTTGCATTGGGATGTAGCATCGTGTGATGTCGTTTTTTGCAGTGATAGCATGAGTACTTACTTCGGCATTGGTTTGTCGGATGCCCTGTGTATAAACAATTGTGACACAACTTTTGTTTTTGAACGTGTTTGAGACGTTCTTCGACGGATTTCGCTTTAAATATCTCACATGAGCGCAGAGGATGATCTTCTTCACATTCGCATAACTTTGGTACCGATGACACGTGTGATTTTACTGAATTATCGTTGTCTTTTGGCTTGTTTAAATTCTTTTTTGACGACGATGAAGCTATTGCTTCTAACGCTCGTACTCGGTACTCTAAAAATTTGTGAATTTCTTCGTATGTAGGAAACGTAGTCGTTCCACCGATTCTCATTTCCCATTCTCTCCTAGAAACTGGATCAAGTTTACGTACGGTCATGAATGTAAGGAGATCATCCCACTGGTCTATCGGTCGACCGAGATTACCTAACGAGCCGACGGCTTCATGGGTTTGATCGCGCAATCGTTCGAGATCTTTTACGTTTTCGTTTGTTACCGTGTTAACATCAAAAAGCTTTGTGAGGTACGCATTTATAATATGGCGTGAATTTTCATATCGCTCTTTTAACGTGTCTCACGCTAATTTGAAGTTCGCTTCCGTTACTGGTACCGATTTCAAGAGGGAACTCGCCTCGCCTGTTACACTGGTTTTCAGATACTGCAATCTCTGTACATCTGGAATTGACTCATTATTTATTACGAGGGATTGGAACAAATCTCTGAAGGAGATCCAATCATTGTAATTTCCTGAAAAGGTTGGCATATTAATTTTTGGCAGAGGCGTGAAGCAAGTGTGAGTTCCGTCGTGAAGCAGGCTATGACCAGTCGCTGTCGAGTTTGCGTTTAGGGCTGTAATTCGCGGATTAAGTACATTGACAATATAATCGCTAACCTCATAATATGTTGCTTCGACTTTGCTGATCTGGTCTTCAGTGAAGTACGGAAGATTCTTCTTCTGATCTGCCGTAGATGCTCGTCTGATTGCGGTGTGGATATCTTGGCATTTCGTCCACATGATGTTGAGATTTGTGAGGCGCGTGTTGAGCGTTGACGTGGTGAACTTGCCTTTTCCCATCTTCTTCAGGTTGATGAGCAAGCTCGCCATTTGCCTCTGCTGATCGCTGAGATCCTCGATCAACGTGTTGATTTCCGCCATGTTGTTTATAGCACGGTTCCGACTGCGTGGATACCGTGATTTAAATCGTGTAACTGTCCGATTTTTTCAAGGCCCCGACTGCGTGGGTACCAAGTTTGTTGAATGTTGACGATATTTTAATTTTATTCGATGCTGATTGTGGTCGAATAATAATCGTCCAATTATTGCGATCGAGAAAACACTAAATTGAATTTTATTCGTTGAGGTTTAATCAACTGATCGAGTTCGAAAAAACACGAATGGGTTTAATTTATTCGACAATTGTTTTACCCGAATAATAGTGTTCGAAAAAACACGAATGTCGATTAATGTTGTTTATTCAATCAATTAAAGATCGTTAAATTGTGTTTGGAGAAACACGATATTTATTTAGAATTAATTCGATCGATTGAAAATCGTCAAATCATTCTCGTTCGAAAAAACACGTAATTTCGAGTTTATTTGACCGAGTGAAACTCGTCAAGATATGTTGTGTTCGAAAAAACACGAGATTTATTTTTGCTTTTAATAACGATAATTAAATTGACACGTAGTAAACGAATTTGAATTTATCGAAATTATGTCGAGTCTATGATTTATTCGGTGCTCGTTTGACCGGATAAGAATTTCACGTAAACACGAATAATTGTACACGATTCCCGAGAATGTGAGGTAATTTGTATGATTATCGTTATTTTCACTCGCGATTTTTCAACCTTGGTTGATCGTGTATTCTGTTTTATTTTTGTTGTTGGAATATTACGTTGAATTGTCAATTTTTCCACTGGTACCGTAATTGACAGGCATTCACGATTGCGTACAAGAATAATCGCGTCCGATATTTCTTGACTCTCGGTTTGCAGTGTCCCGATTTACCGCGTTGAAATATGAAAATTGTTCGTATATAATTCCAATGAATATTTCGCGAGAACTCGAAGAAGTTACTCACTTATTTACACGTTCGACGCGTCTATTGTTCGAACGCTCTGCTTCGGCACTGCTGTGACGTCATCAATAGGGGAAGGCTCGCGCGACGCTCGACTCCGTAGGATGTTTCTCAAGCGCGCGTAACTGCGAGATCTGCTACTTTGAGTACGCGTGTACCGAAGTTTTTCTCGTAGAGAAAATGATAATCGATGTAATCGACTATGTAGATGTTCTTTGACTCCGCTTTCGTTAATATGGAACTTGTTGAGTCCGCTGGTACCACGTTTCGATGCACGAATGTGAATGTTAACAAATTATAAATTATCACACACTCAATAATGCACTTTTCCGCTAATTTCTTTCAAGACATCCGGCTCGAAGGACCAAAAAATGTGCACGCCTTCGCTTGCGTAGCACAGTTTGAATTTATTCAACCGAAATAGTTTTATCGGCGTAACACGAGAACCTCGTGGCGAAGCGGGTTGTGGGTTGCTCGAAGAAACAGGTAGCACACATGAGGTAAATTTGTATAAAATAAAATCTCTTTATTCACCGTTGATCGGCACGAACGATGGAAAATATTATAATCAATGCGTAGCAAAGATTATATACATTCAGATGCGCGAGTCAGTTATTACGATTGACTAAATCCCGAGTCGTAAATTCGCGATTATGTTTCTCGTTTGTTAGAGACGATACCGAACGCGTGTAACGACGTCGGTGATCGAAAAAGAACTCCTCGCGACACCGCAGGTGTCTAAAATTGGTGAGTAGCTAATTAAGCGGGAACCCGAAGGGTTTTCGGTTGTCTCGCGCACCCGAAGTGGTGATTGCGTGACGTCACTCAACGGTACCTCGTATACTCAATTCGTAATAACGCTTGTGGCGTGAACAATCCCAATTCCTAATATAAAGAAACATTTGATTGTGCTCACTCCTGCCTACCAATTAGCCTGGACGTGACAATCGCCTATATTTTTTTCACAGAATATACATATTATAAAAGTGAATCCAATCAACGTTATCAGAGTTTTATTGGCAACATTTGAAGCCATGAATATTGCTCAAACACCCATTAACGGTTAAGAAATCGAGTTGAAAAAATAAATTGGGAAGAATTTAGTTGATTGCATGCAAGATTATAACGGAGTGGAATTTGTGGACGAAGAATCGCTGGATTTTCAAGAGCCATTCAAACAGTACGAAGTTAACGCTGTTGAAGAGAATGCTTGGGAAATAGATATTGCAGTTTCAGATTTAGATAGTTGTTTCGAAGACGAGGAAGATTTGCCTTATGTGTAGTATCCCGGATTTTTCGTATTAAAATTTATATTAATAAATCGTTGGAATTCATTGCCGTTGCGAAAATAATTCCATCAGTAATCATTTTCGCCACGAGTTTCGAGCACGCAAGGTGTCAATGCACTCGAAGCTGAATCGGCATTTAATTATGCTGACCCAGCAATTGCGGGTCGAACGGTCTAAATCGGCTCTCGATTCAATCAGTCTTTAGAAAATCGGAGTAACGATCGGTTGGACTCGTTGTAATCGCAATTAGCGTAATTACGACTTAAGAAAACCAATCGTATCCTATTTTAACCAATAAAACCTTACTTTCGCGTGAACTCTAGTTCTTTAATCGGTCCGATCCCAAATACTATTTATAAAACAGCCGGAAACAAGACGATCTGATTACTTGTCTCAATTTCGGGCACAACATTTTGGTGGCAGCGGTGGGATTCACCGTAAGCGCACCCCGAAAAGTAAGGTATACAAGAAGAAACCCAGAGTCAAACCCGACTCCAAATCGTTGGGGTAAACGTCTTGGTGCGATTCACACGCAGTCGTGAATCGTCAAAGAAGACGTCAGTCAGGAACCACTGACAAGGAGTCAACCGAAGGACGAATGTCCAGCCAACCGAAGGACGAACGTCCAGCCAACCGAAGGACGAACGTCCGCCAACCGAAGGACGAACGTCCAGCTAACCGAAGTACGAACGTCCAGACAACCGATGGACGAACGTCCAGCCAACCGAAGGACAAACGTCCAGCTAACCGAAGGACGAACGTCCAGCCAAACGAAGGACGAACGTCCAGCTAACCGAAGGACTAACGTCCTGTCAACTGAGGGACGAACGTCCAACCAAAGAATCGACTACGCCGGGAAGGGCGTACTCATTGACCAGCAAGGTCAACACGACACCGCAGTCGGGGAACAACGTCAAGGTCATCACGACAACGGAGACAACAACCTCGAAATCCAGCTGCGCCATGGAAGGGATCTGGAAACTGTAAGTGGCGGTTGCCAAAAATTTTTATTTCTGCATGAGCCTACTAGTCCGGGCCAGAAAAACGGGTTAAACAATTTGTAAAGATTAAGGCATTATATCCGTGGGACTGAGCCCGCGAGCCTAGATCTCTCGTTAAAAAAAATCGATACCCTTACCGGAAATCGTTGCAAGTTTGTAGCAACCTGCAAGGATTTGCGGTATTAATTCGCGAAAGGCAGGAGGCCAGGCTAACACCAACCACTGTCCATCATAACAAAAAGAATTTTATCTATATATAATTAAAACCCCTTTCGGAAAAGGGAAAATAACAAAAATTGAAAACTGCCCTATTCGCGATAAAATTAAATTTAACCGTTGCGTCATCGCATCACATGCCGCGAGAAGACGAAAATCGACAGTGGCGGAGAGCGAGCTCTGTGGACACAATGATACATGCCGACGGCGTAGATATCACCACCGGCTTAGAAGAAGCGGTAGGCTTGACGACGCAACGCGCCCTTAGGAAGATTTCGCCGATCGGCGGAACACCCGGCACGGAAGAGGCCCGCATAGCAGAAAGTTCAGTAAGGGAGTTCGGCGTTAACGTGAGAAGAGGAACCTCGTTCGGTGAAGCTACGTACATGGACCGAGAGGGGAAATTCAAGGGCGAGGGCGCCAAGGCCATCGCCACACTAGATACAGACGCCGAGCTGGAAAGGAGGCTCCGAGACACCGGTCTGGAAGGACAAAGGGGAGCCATGGAAAGGGCCAAATCCAAGAATCCAGGAAATGGCAGAGGAACAGTCCCTAAGAGTACCGCTAGGGGAACGACACAGAGGGACGACCGAATGGAAGAGGAGCCCTACGAGTTACTAGCACCACCGCCATGGAATGCTGCCTCCCGGAACAGCGCTCAAGGTCGTCTAGAAACACCCCACCGTGGAAATAACACTATATTATCGAAACATTCGCAGGATACGTCCGAAGATCTGGTGCATACCGTACACGAACAAGCTATCCAGTAAGTGACTCAAATGGATCTCGTTACTACACTTCAGATGCGGCTGGAAGAACTCATGTTGGAGTTTGCCAGGAAAAAGCAACGACAAGACAAAGAAACTCCAGCCAAACCCCCGACACCTTTGCCAAGAAGAGTGTCAGGAGATCCGCCTGGAGGCCCCCGAGAGAAGCCGCCAAAACGACCACCAGTACCGTCGAGAAGAAGTCTGGGAGTAGGACTCCCAAAAGATCCTAGAGGAAATCCTCCTCATCGGGGATCCGGAGGAGAGCCTCCAGGTGACCCTCAGGGCGGTAGACCCTTCTATGACGGCGGTCAAGATTTGAAACCGCTCGAGCTTAGCCTGGGTATCCAATTTATCAGGTATTTCGACGGAAGCGATCCGGGAAAACTCGACGCGTTCCTACGCTCGTGCGACACGGTATTCTCAAGAATAAAGGCGGAGGACTATGATACTCTACTCGCTTTAATACTGAGTGGCAAAATTGAAGGAAGAGCAGCCGAGGAGCTGAGGTTCCAGAACATTTACACACTGGAGCAATTAAAAACGGAGCTTGAATCGCGTTTCGGCCGCCAAAGATCTCTGTCAGCCATGCAAATGGAATTCCATTCCATGAGACAAGGACTGAATGAGGATGTCACCGCGTACGTGACCTGAGTGGAAAAAATCACCACGAAAGTGGTGGGAAAAATCTGCGAGGAGGTCAGCAGCGATGAACAGGCCCGGTTTGTAGAATGGATAACACGGAAATCTGCTCTAACACTTTTTGTGGGTGGATTGCACGGCCAAGTGCAAATTCTGGTGCGAGCGCGGAACTGCACTACCCTGCATGAAGCAATAAATGCGGCTGTGGAAATTAATAACCAGACGCACCCGCATGGAGCAGCGAAGAAAACCCAAGGAAGTCAGAGAAGGTCGCTACCCGCTCAGCCCGGTGAAAAAACTTGTTATAACTGTGGAAACAGCGGGCATATGGTGCGGGATTGCACCCGCCAATCAGGCCGATTGAGCCTGCCTGCTCCCAGCCACCCGAGAGGAATCAATCAGCTGGAAATAGTATGCACCTACTGTAAGTTTGAAGGACACTCGTGGCAAGAATGCAGGAAGAGATTAAAGAAGAAAGAAGTAGGTCAAGGATCTGCACCACAACAGCGGGGAAGTGGAGACAGGCCACTGAGTCACGATAAGGCTCTGGAATACTGCACCGCAGTGCAAACCAACGCCTCTACCAAGGCCACGCGTACGCTAGGAACGATAAACATATTGAAACGTTTCGCGATTTTGAGTCCCTGTTCGGGCGTTAATGAAATGTTTCGCAATTTTTTTAATCCCTGTTCGGGCGCCAATGAAACGCTACGTTTTTTTTCGGTTGTTTTAATAAATTAAATAATTTAATTTTAACCCAGAATTGGGTGTTCGTAGTCCCTAAGAAAGGGTGAGGGTTCCTTGAAAACCTGACCTTTGAATTATTTTTATACAAAATCGCGATGTATTTATTATTACTTGATACCACACGCGCAAGTGGTGGCGTTCAGGATTCGTGTTCAGGACTCGAATGATCTACTGGGAAATCGGAAGTTGGAGGGGTTTGTGGTGTTTTATTGATGCCTCAGATTAGGTTAAATTTATTGTTCTCTCATGTGTCTATTGACGAGAGTTTGCCTTCATCATCATAGGCTCTCCGAGGAGAATTTTTGTGAAGGCGGTTCGGGCGAGGAAGTAGGGGATTGTACGAGGGGAACCAGGATACAACGGGGTTACCCACTACTTGCGCTTGTCCTAACCTGGGATCGTTAAACAGGAGTATTCCTGGATAAATTTTATCCTACGGATTTTAAATTCACACGGTCGGAGGTACTTCCGTGTGGAGTTCTACACTCAACTCACAAAAAGAAAGGGGTTGCAAAAGATTGCGTCTATCGGGACGCATTTAAAACTACGTAAACAGGCTATAACCTGAGTTATGATTTCTTTTACGGATTTTGAATTCATACGGTCGGAAGTACTTCCGTATGGAGCTCTACACTCAACTCACAAACGGTTTGCAAAAGATTGCGTTTATCGGGACGCACTTAAAACTACGTAAACAGGATAACTTCCTGAGTCCGTTATTTAAATGACGCCATATTGGCACGGTCGGAGGTGCTTCCGTGCGGGCTTTACACCCAACTCGCAAAGATGGTGATGAATTGATTGATAATGCTAATACTGGAGATGAATTTTGTGTCCCGGTGGTCGGACACGACTACGGTGTCCCGCGACTGTACGCTTTGTAGCCTAATAACAACAATTCGAGTGTTTCGCGCCACTCTCTCTATTGTTACTAATGATTTATCCTCATACACAGAAACACATTGAAAAATCATGAGATTCTTCCGTGTTCTGTAGTTGTAATCATTGGATACTTGATTCTCCAATTTATGATTTATAATAAACTCGCGAATTAGTTTACCTGCGCGGAGCTCGATCGTTGTTAATTGAGCTATAAGATCTATTGATGTGGCACAGCTAAACGCTAACGGACGGCTCGTCTCGTATGTCGGTACAGTCCGCGTGAGTAGGCCTACTCGATAGTCGTCTGTCTGTGTCGCGATCCCTAAGCTATTGTTTATCTAGACACAGATGGGCTCCGGTGTCAGGTACTCCTTCCTTGCCCCCTTGTATGCTTGATTTTGGTGATCGCCAGATACTCGGCCCACGCTCTCAATCAGCGCTTCTTAGAAGAGTGCGGACTAGTTGCGTCGATTGTACTGGCGAAAGTGCGTACCGGGTGTCTTTTTTAGCGTAAGGCACCGGGATGCTCAGGGTTCGCAGATCACACGCCCAAACCAAACTTTGCGAGGCTCGTGTTAAGCACGATTCGCGCCGGGATTCAAGTATGGGTGAGAAGCACCCACACTTGTGTGCCTGTTATCTACCAACGATGAGGCGTTCACACTCCGTGTTTGGGTGTGAAGGATGGCTCAAGGTCGGAATTACCTACGAGGTCCAAGTTCGCAGATTCTATACGACCAAACCAAACTTTGCGAGGCTCGTGTTAAGCACGATTCGCGCAGGGATTCAAGTGTGAGTGAGAAGCACCCACACTTGTGTTCGTATTATCTGCCAACTGAGAACTCTTTACACCGAAAAGATCTGTGGGAATTATTGCAAGCCGATGCGCAGTGCGCGGGGTACAATAATTCCTATTTTAATTGTTCACTTTTCGCAGAGGATAGCCACAGCGCTGTGTGTTGGGATCTGAATACGAAAGAGTGGCCCTAATACAGACGTATTGTGTCTACGCGCTGTGCGAGGGAGACAACAATACGCCGAATTTCCTTAGTTTACTCTTGGACTCGATAGCAAGAGTGCAATGTCAGCGGACCAAGTTGTCTGAGTAAACTGCTGTTTGGACGCTACTTTACATTTATTTTACAAAACAAAACGAAAATATGACTGTGCTGAGAAGCAGCAGTCCGTGACTTGGACTTGTCGAATGACTTTGTTGATGGAAGAGTGTGGCGAGCTGTCCGCGGTGGTCGCTTATATACCCGATCGCCGTTGGATGGACGGGGCGGTGAAATAGTACGGTTTCGGGGCTTTCCGCGTGGCTGGAATTAGCGTTGGTGGCCGTCACGTGACTATCGCATGATATAGATTGCGTCACGCGTGCTGACCACGTTTTCAGTTGCTCGAGGTTCCATGGAGATTCCTGGGAGGTCGAATCTTGTACATCCGTGCTATTGCCCGTGCCTCTGTAGGTTTAAAATTGTCTTATGTTTAAATAACAGTTTCTTGTTGAAACAAACTATTGGCTTGTTGAACGTAGGTTGCCTCCATGGTTTTTTCGGTATGGTTTGGTATTTTCTGTGGTTTGTTCAGGAAATATTTAACAATTCGTCTTGCATTGTTAACTTGTTGAATATTTCCTTGGATTACTTAATCTTGTTAGTCATATTTTCATAAAAGATGCCTCGTGATCTTCTCTATTTTTTGGATGTTGATGGTGCTCGTTAACTATTATTCTTAATGAGTTATTAATTAATTATTTCGCGTAGGGTGAGAAAGCTCTGTCTAAGGGAGAGCGAGTGGCGTTGACATAGCTCGGAGTCCGGAGCAGCGTGCGCTCACTCCCACTATCCCAAACTTCATCGGTGATAGTCGCCTGAGGTAGCGTGTGCGCGCGTAGTAGTCTTGGCTGGAGGTACGGCGGCTCACACCCACCTGCACGGCTCTTGTGCGTGTGGGCGATCCTACGTGGTCGCTGGCGCCGTAGAGTGGGTGTTGCTGTTGTTCTGTCTCGCGCCTCGTTGCTTTCGTGTGAACACGCGCTGAGTCGAAATATCGTCTCAACTACAGAAATATTTTGTGTGTGAAGAGGATATTTCGACAGATTATTTTAAGTTAGTGATTCGAATCGATTTTAATGCTCTTCAGCAGGTGTTGGCGTGGAATAATTAGTCTGAACAGAATTATTCCTTTTGTAGCGGTACAGTCGCGAGACGTTCCGTTACAATATATTGTAAGGAATTTCCTTAGCGCAACTCGAAATCGTACTACTCAGCTAAACCGCTCGAAACTCAACGTTAATCATTTCAACACTCAAAACTCAATATGATTCAGGGATCCATCTCACTGGCGACTAAACGCCAGTTACCGAGGTATCGCCGACCGCGAAGCGGGGTCGCGCGAGGACGCGCTGAGAAGCCACAAGACACGACTAACTCATGCTCCGTGAGGTGATAATATATGGTAAAGGGGCTGGACGAAATGATAAGGCGACAGAATTACACTTACATGAATTATTTGGTTTATTAATGATTTTCCGGGCGTCACTTGAACAAGGTCAAGGCACAGTTACGATGACATGATGGTGGGCGAGAATGAAAATAATACTACGATATAGAATAAATATACAATAGGTAGCATAAATGACAACAAGTTTCATAATATCACAGGATAAAATCTGCAGAAACATTACGAGAATAAAAAAGCTGTGAATGTTCGGTGAGAAAACATGAAGATAGTAAGGTTGTTTAGAGGCGGTAGCGTGAGCCGAACAATACGCGTGAGACGTAGCCACCCCACCGGTCCAAGTGACCTTCGGCGAGTAACCCAACAGCAGACAAGTAAAATATAGGAAGCTACGCATAATAAATTCACGAACATGAAATATTTCCGCGTACTAACGCAAATGACATGATTTCCGAGAGCCAAACTAATGCCATAATTTAGACGATCAGAACCAAAACGCAAAAGAAGATATTGAATACTATTAGCGTAACTATAGCACAATTCAATAAGTACCCAGCAAGTGCGATTAAACAAATATTTTTCCCAATTTTCTTAACAAAAAACACAGAACTAAATAAATTAACCATGAAGCTAATTAAGAATTTACGTGATCAATTAACTGTCGAGCACTCTTTGCTCCCAGTATGTTGCCGCGGGGTTAGTGACACGAGTCCTCAGTGAGCAACTCCAATTAAAATTCTCAATAATCGATATTGACTAAAAAAAAAGGTAAAAACTTCCTCACGGGGGCAAATCACTAATTCCGAAAGAATGCTCGACTCACAGAAGTCGAGGGTGGGCTGAGTCTCACCGGAATCTCCGCAGCATCTCGATGATCGTGATGTCCAAAATTGATTCCTTAACCCTTTAACGGCTGGTGGGACGCATCCGTCCCACCTACTTTGAAAAATCGGAACTTCCAGAAAAATGAACATATCGACATCGTTAAGATCGCATTATGAAGATGAAATATGCATCTAATCACGAAAAATTCGGCAAAGGCAAGAGTTGCACTCCTTCAGTTTCACACCCTCTCAAAAAGTGCGAAATTGCGAAAAAAATTAGTAATGAGGATAACCTTCAAGCAAAAATTTTATTAGAGTCGCGATCTCAAGTGTGTGCATTGAAATATCATAAAACATTTTTAGTAAAAAGGTCCAGAAAAAAAACCACCCATAAAAGTAATAAAATATCGATAACCATCCCTAGCAATTGTGATACGCCGAATATAGCACTTTCATTGATGTTCAGTGCATTCATATTTTTGAAAACACATGAAAAATTTGTAGCAAGATTATCCGAATGGAAAACTATCCATAACAATAACGAAACATCAAATACCATCCCTAGAAATGGTGATACGCCCAAAAATGATGTTCAGTTCATATATATATTCGAAAACGTATGGAAACTGTGTATCAAGAACATCCGATCCAAAAACTACCCCTGGAGCTATTAAAACATCAAAAACCGCCCCCAGCAGTGGCGATACGTCAGAAAATGTACTCTTATTGATGTTCAGATCATATAAATTGTTGAATACACATGAAAAATTTGTAGCAAGAAAATTGGACTCGAAAACTACCCCCAACAGTAACAAAACATCGAAAAGTATCCCTCGAAATTGTCATGCGCCTAAAAATCAACTGTCATTAGTGAAGTCTGGGTGCTTTTTGAACGTGAGTCCCCTTGCCTCTCATGAATCGGGGTGCTTTTTGAATGTGAGTCTCCTTCCCTCTCACGAATCGGGGTGCGTTTTGAACGTGAGTCCCCTTGCCTCTCACGAATCGGGGTGCTTTTTGAACGTGAGTCCCCTTGCCTGTCACGAATCGGGGTGCTTTTTGAACGTGAGTCTTCTTGCCTCTCATATAATATCATAGGAAATGAGTAATAATGTTTTATGCATTCCGGGGAAATTCTTCCCAACTGTAGGGTTGTTGATAAGGCTTCAAATTATCCGTAAGTCCTTCAGAATATGTTTATGTGTTCTGGAACACTTATATTTCGATTCAGATCAGAATAAAATAACACAAAATGAGATGATAACATTTTATCTATTGAGGGGTGAATTTCTTTCAATTAGGGGTAGTTTATAAGGGTTGGTTGATGCATCAGTTCTTCAGAATCCCACTACGTGTTCTGGAATGACATTTCCTTAATTTCTGGCAGAACTGAACGATGGGAAATGAAATTAAGATGTTTTAAAGCGATTGGGGTGGTTTTTTCATTTGGGGGTAGTTTCTGAGGGTATAAAAATTTTCGAATAATTTTTTTTCCTCATTGGGTGCTCATTAATTCAGATTCACCATGTACCAACTTTGCCAAATGCTCCGAAAAAACTCGGCTGTTAAAGGGTTGGAGCGATGTTCTGATGCCCAATTTTCCGATGTATACTCTCACGAGGTCCAACAGCAGAGTGAGTGATCCCTCGATCGATATCCCCACTCCGCTTGCTCGCCGGCACCGCGGAGCACACGCGCTCAGGTATAGCGTACCTCCCAAGATCTTCGGGAATCGCGGCGGCGCACTGCGAATCTCGCGCACTGGCGTGCGTTTCAAACGATCGTTTGATATGCCAGCTGCATTTTTTTTTGACGTGGAGGCTCGTACCGTTAGTATCCTCATTTCCCTCCAATTTCTTCTGCAGCAAATTAATACTGGAACGTGGGTGTCTTCCTTTCGGATCCGGTGGCCACGGTGGAAGAGTGCGGGGTCCCTCACGGCGGAATTCATGGCCAAGATGCTTCGGCGATATTGGACCTACAATG
Source organism: Clistopyga incitator (assembly GCA_947507545.1). Lineage (NCBI taxonomy): Eukaryota > Metazoa > Arthropoda > Insecta > Hymenoptera > Ichneumonidae > Clistopyga > Clistopyga incitator. The sequence goes on from OX382191.1 coordinate 6,176,534, forward strand.
AAAGGGCCTAAAACTGCTATTAACTTTCTCCACCGGTGCTCCTAGGCCCTTTCTTCGTGGGACGCCGGTTGAGACGGACCATGACGGTTCAAGTTTCAAGGGATGGTCAACCGCCGGGCTGAGAAGTCGTAGGGAAGCGGGTGGCACAGAAATAAATCGGCCCATTTTCCAGCGCGCTCCCTGAGCATCCATAGTCCACGAACACGGTTGTTCGGTGCCCGCCTACCATTCTGACAATCAGAATGAAAAAATTCCAAAACTGGAGTCTCGAACAATATCCCATACTCCAAACAAATATCCAAAAATACTCGAAATTCCTCGGTGTAGGAAGGCTTCGAAAACGTAAGAGAGCGATAGGTGACGGCACGTGTGGTCGAAGAGTGCCCTGGCGTTACGTTGCCGTTTGCAAGCGGAGGGTTTCTATCTCGGTGGTAGTAGCTATTCGTGGCGAGACTCACAAGGAACGTCACTTAAGTGTCCCTCTCCGATTTCAATGAAACTCAACTATGTTGTAGCCCTTGAAAAACTACGAGACATTTTTTTTTATCTGCGGAAAAACGGTTTTAGGGGGTGAAATTAACCCCCAAAGTTCAGCATTTAGATAGGTGATAATACAGTTTCACCTAGAAGGGATCGACCGATTTCAATGAAACAAAAACTAAAATGTTTCTCATCACGAGTAATGAATACTTCACGTGAAAAAATAAAATAAAAATTCTCTCTTGTGGGGGTGAACTGCCCGTAAATTATCTTTTTTCCATCCTATTTGAAATACTTACCTATGGAATTTCATGAAACTGGTATCATTTGAGAGGGCTAGTAAAATTAAAGTTTACGTGTTTTTGCATTTTTGCGGGAAACCATGATTAAGAGGGTAAACCACCCCCTTCATATCAATGTATGAATTTCCATATAGAACCTCATCTCGCGCAATTTTCAAGTGAATATTGATTTGAAATATTCTCGTTAGTGAAAATGAATAACCAGTAAATGAAAATTGACGTATTACCGGTAATTAAGGGAATACACTGTCTACCCAATTCGATCGCTTTTCGGATCTATTAACACCGGACCGGAGAGACAGCAATCGCCATCTCTAGTGGCGATCCACCATCAAGGGATGGGTATCCCTCCGCACCGCGCCGACCTTCGCTTAGAACCGCGTGATCGGCACGCGCCGAAAAATCGCCACTTGTTGGCTGGATATGATCGACGACACATTGTGAAACAGATAGTAAAAAGTATAAAGAGAAACAAAGACATCGGAAAGGAAGCTTGAGAGTAGACAGTAGACAGAGAAGGAAATACGACAGTTTTTCGGTCGCTGAGGGATTAATCGAGGTGGGCCTACAATATTTTATTAGTGAGGTGCTGTGTGCACCCTTAATTTAATAATTAGTGTTGAACATTGTGTGCGGGAGGAGACACTTCCCATCTCCCCCCGTCAAAACCTGTGTGTTCGAGTCGGCTTGATTCGACCTCGTGTGAAAATTTCGGTTTGCGTAGACTCAGTTGTGCCAAAGAGCACGGATTCCCTTTCCGGGAATCACCTACATGTGTGTTTATTTTTATTTGATTAAAGTGTCATTTTTTATTATAAACAGTGGTACGTTATTCGCGGTTATTCGCGACACTCTCCCCTCTCACCCCCCACGACTCGTTCTACCACTCGTAGCCGAGCAAATTTTGGTATTTTTTAACAGTTTGTTTATCCGCTTGGCCCTTCAGGCTTATTAGAAGGGCCTGGCGCTTTTGAATACAGTTTTGGTATTTCAAGGTGTTGAATTTGTCGAGCGATTTGCCGAGATAGATTCCCGAATTTTCTCTGAACAACGTATCGTGTCACAGTATTTACAAATATTCAATAAAAATTATGTTCACTGTTAAATGAACCTCGGGATCGACACGCGAGCATTATATGAGAAGGATAGCAGGCGACGCCACTGTCAACCCTCTACCGTCTACAGTTCTACAGAGTCAGGTTGAACCGTTTTTACAGCTCAAATTTTATAAATTGACAGAATGGAATCCGAGATTTCAGTTTCGACAAAAGCGATCTGACTATAAATAGGCGCAATCGAAAGTTTATATCAGGATTATATTGTAAACATTTCATTGCAAATGCGATCCGTATCTTAGATGTGGACTGATATTGATCGAAATTCCGCTGTTAACATTCTCCAACATAATTACTTGTAGTTTTTCTCTAATTCTTTTAACGTCCTTGGCCCGAAGAGATGGGTCCTACATTTTTCGCCGGACTTTACTCTTCCGTGATATATCGAATTGAAAAGAAACTCCTTTTCAAAACGAGTGGATCAATAAATCTGAAGAAAATTTTGACGAGTAGTTCTGAGCAGTATTAATATATGGTTAATAATCAAACAGATCCGAGAGCGTAGAGAAAAAAGTGGCAGAGTTGGCGAAGAGTGCCTCACATTGTATATGTAGTACTAATTGTCAATATGTTTATAGCTGTGGATAATGATACTCGATTATCATTTGATCTTCCATATCGGACATACCTACCTATCAACATTGAAGGGACGGAAATATACGCTTTGATATATTTCTATCAGTCACCCATGGTGTACCTCAACGCAGTTCACACTGCATCAGTTTGCTTACTTATAAGCTTAGTTCTCCACGTATGCGGCAGATTATCTATACTCGCGTATAGGATCAGGACTATTAGCAATTCCATAGGAATCTCATCGTTCACTGATCCTAAAGATGTTTTTCGAGACATCGTGAAATATCATCTAGAAATTATAAGGTGAGTTAACAACTACAGTATATAAAAAATTCTTTATAAGCTGATGTTAATTAACACGTTGAGAGCCACGTCAGGCACCGGTAACTGACACCGACGTTTCCGTTCCGACCGCGTCAGTGACCGGTGAATGACATGCCATTGCTATACTACGATACCCCTGCACGCGCGGCCTGACGGGGAAGTCGTTATAAAACCGCGTGGCACTCAACGTGTTAATTGCACTTTTCGATGAACTAGGAAGAATTGGAAGGTACGATATATACTACACTGTACTCAAATTTATAGTTTGTCATCAGGTAACAAATATATAGGTGTCCAATCTGGGTATTAAAAGCCACCTGTTGCTTAGGCAGATTAACACTAGGTTTAATGACGTTTCTTATATACCTATAAGACAACGCATAACACGACCCACTACGGCACCCGTCACATTGACGGGTGAATAAAAAAACTTTCTTTCTTTAAAAAACCGAGTTTTGCAAGTTAACTACAAATTGCACAGTATTTGCCTTCACGTTCAAATAATGTATCAAGAAATAAAAAGTCCTTTGAAGAATGTCATGGAAATAAAAACAATAATACTAACGGGTAATCTTACTTCGTCAGTACATTCTTTACAGGTATATTCCGTTTCGCCCGTGCATTTTTCGCATACCACTTCTTTGCAACATATGCCACAGTTACTGTTTTTATTTTTATTGCAGTATCCCACAACTTTTTCGCTCTTGTAATATTATAGATGATGAGGAAGCACCAGATCATTGGCAAATGTTCTTCTTTTTGTCCGCATTTAATTCCTCGACTAAACTAAACATGCATTGTTTCCTGGATATTGTGGCTCCGGTGCACTGTTTATATAGTATCCACGCATTCATTACTTTCAAATCTAATATATTGTTAAAGATTTGAGAAGGCCATCGGAGATTGCCTGCTTTTACGCTATATTTGCGTGCCATCTGGTCAACGACATCCACTCCGAACTTCGTTTTATTATAATTTCAAATAGATTCTGGAAGACGTTTGTGGTTATCTTCTATCTGTACGCCGATATGTCTGGTTTGCGCTATTAGATGAATTTATCCCAAAAAAAAAAAATCATAAATTTATGTATGGGTCACACAAGCCGTTGATAGCCTAACCGTCAGTTGTTTGACGCTCGCTTCGGTTCGTACACCGAACGAACTCAGCACTGACTGTCGATTGTCTGACTACAATAAAGCAAAGTATATCGAAATTCTCTGTTTTTATTGGAGCCACGATGCCTCGGCTAAAGCTGTGCTCTGATTGGCTGTTGCAGAGAATGGCTGTATTTTCGAAACTACTGATCGTACAATAAAACGCAAAGTAGTTTCATATTCGGGAGACCAAAATACTCTTAGAAATATTAACCGTGTTCGCCACTTAAGAAACACCCTGTATGTTTGTCAATTATCAAATCAAAAGCACAAAGCATGCAACCCATCATATTATTTCTTTTAGCATAGGCACATATCCTTGAAAATCATACGGATGGGCGTCCTACCTTTAAATCCGCCTGGTTTCAGTTTTGTCTATCGTGTTCCGACAGTTGCAGTTTCGATATCACCTGCTACATTTTGTGATGTACTGGGTAAGCTCGTTCTCTCATGCTCAGAGTCAGAGCTACGACGGACTGTAAATAAATTCTCCTCTTCACTATCTGAAGATAATTCTGTCCATCCACTTACAACAGATTGTCTAGTTTTACTTTCGGGTTCACTTTTGCCTAATTCACATTCATTCTCTTCAGAGGTATCCTCGGAACAATCCTCATTGCTTTCGAGGATTTCATCCAATATGTCATCACATCTTTTGGATTTACGAATGATTACTACAAAAAGGGGTTTGGCCAACACTTAAAAAAAACTGTGTTTTAATTTCATTGCCGTATTTACCATATGGTAAATAAGCGATGACGCTCTATATGAACTGTAACCGAGAAAATGATTCTCCGGTACCTTCGTCCTGTTTTCCGCGACTGTCTCCGCGGGCGCCAGCCGCCACGAGACGGCCCTAATGAAATTTCACCGATTTAACTCGGCCACTAGCTAAATTCGACAGCGCAGGAAAAACGACGGTCATTAGCCGCTAGCTCAGGAACTTACGGTAGAGGGGCGGGGCCGACACGCACACAATAAATGGTCAGAAGACAATCACTCAATTAACAAATTAGAAGTTTTATTTACTAGTGGAAATGGTGAATAATGAAATGTGAATTTTGAAACAGAAAAATAAAGAATTATAATTTTGGCAAGTGAAAGTTCCAATTCTCGTAGGAACAAAAAAATAATACGTCGCAAGCAATAAGGAACGCTGTTCCGGCAACAATGACAGCGATAAACCGACAATTAAATTCGGGCTCTCACACTTTTGAGAGCTTCCTCTCACTTCTCGACAACGTAACTGAATCGCCGAATAATTATTATTAAGGAACTCAAATAACAGAACTAGAGAATTTTCCGAGAATAATTTTTCGCAATAGTCGCCACTAACGTCGACAGTGCACAGATCGGCTCGACTCTTTATCGGACAAATAAATACGTAAATAGAACGGACCAACACTAACTGACTCCGCGGCAAGACTCACGATCGCTCTCTTCTCTAAAGAATCGGCTGGAACTTAATATTACAGTCGCGTAGTTCTCGTAGGAATAATCTCCTAATGCGACAGCGCGAATAACGATCCGACTAATACTTGTCTCGCCGCTCAACTCTCACTCAAGATAGCTCATACGAAAACTCAATCCTTTTCGTAAATTTAGTTTCCCGAAATCCGGCTTAGGACGGCAATACTAAAACACCGGTATGCTCCAAGGAGACTGAGTCCGGTACGACAGCACGGCAATCTCGGGAAATCTCTAACTTAATTCTCATCAATACTCAAAACTCAATACTCACGAACTAACTCAGTTTACATCACACTCTCAAATTACGATAGTTCTTCCGAAATCTCAATTCTTTTCGGAAGTTTAGATTCCCGAAATCCGGCTTAGGACGGCAATACTAAAACACCGGTATGCTCCAAGGAGTCTGAGTCCGGTACGACAGCACGGTAACCTAGGGAAATCGCTAACGTAATTATCATCAACAAATATTCAACACTAATTCTCGACAACACACAAGACAAAACGAGACAAGTAGCACCTTCGCGACTCCTGCCTCTCGTCCAGGGCCTTAAACTACGCGAGATTCTCACTCGGTGATAACGTAAATTTTAATAAACCCTATAAATTGTACTCTTTCAAATCACAGTTTCGCTAATGACAGAACAAATCCCGGGATACGGGTACTCACGGCCCTCACTGGTTCTGAACCTCGACACTCTTCTGAATCCTCTCCAGGAAGTCTGGTAGCTGTCCCCGAGCTTCTGAATTTCGGAAAGCACCGCGACACGTCCGTTGTCGATCACAGGTAATCGCGAAGAGAGTCCTCGATGGTCCTTTGTCTTGCGACAACTCGGACAACTAATCCCCACTTTCGGCCCTCGATTGCCGAAATTTAACGATGCGTGCCGATCGTCTCCCTTCCTCATCAAAAGTCGTCGCTCATTTCTGCTCTTCGTTCCGCTGACTCTAACTAAATAAAAATGTTGTGGAGTTCTCCACACCCGACAGCGGAATAAATTATCTCAGCTCCTTATGCGAAACTGATAACGGATCACTAGAAGGATTTTAGTGTGATCCTTCCTCATTCATGAGGCTTTTCGCTCATCGGGAATTTCCGAATCTTCCGACAACCTTACGCGGCCCCGCCTCAGCCTGCGGTGCGGTAAAAACCGTGTACCGGCCAACGCTGCTCTTCCGCATATCCCGTGGGCATCTCAGATGGTGGAGGTGCCGCCTCACGGCTCGAGAGCGCTGCGGGATGGATCTGGTACGGGGGCATCATAGCGTCCTTGGACCTAGAGAGAATCCACGGGCTGCTCCGGGGCATTTCGGAGATTTCCCACCAAGCATCGGGTACCTCATCTTTCCTTAAGTTGGCGGTTAAATGGTGGAGGTCCGTAGCTCTAAGCGGGCAGAGCGGGGGCGACGGTGGTAAGCTTCCAGCCGTCCGCTGCCCTCTGCCTCAAATTTGTGGATTCGTTGACGAGGTGGACGATCTCGCCGAACAATCCAACCTCCACTCGGCGTCCACTCCTCGTGAAGGTGAGGACTAATACCACCCCGCAGGTTCCTCACGTCCTGCGGAGCTAATGCTGTCCCTGGAAACACAGGACAGCAGGTCGCCAGCGACGAAGACGCAGACCCCTCAGGCTCATTCCATCGATGGTCGAGATGTGGGGAACCCAGTGAGGTCGGACCTTACAAAATCTTACTTATAACTAAGACACAAGCACACAAATACGACACAAAATTGTTTCTTAAACTAACTTAATTCTAATTCTTTGCCCTGGAGAGAGCTCGACAGCGGACGGTGTGCCAGATCTTAACCTACGATATTCGACAGCAGCAGTAACGGGGTGTGCAGAAAAAACACCACGTTACAGAACAGAAACTACTTTACATTGTCTGTCTGAAACGTTCGTACACTGTAAAAGCAGCATTTATACTGAAAGTTTTTTCTTGTTCTTGATATTTTTTTGGCGATAAGAAATAACAATATCGTAGCAGACCAAAATAATCAGTCAGGTAAAACGACCCGCTTTAGTTTGCACTATCGAGGCGCGATTGAGATAACAATTGGAAACGGCGAACATAAAGACATTGCTTTCACTCTTGTATTTCCTACTGCATGAATGATGTGACGAACAGAGGAAAAATATATGGATTATTTTCGAGATAAGCGTACTCGTAAATCTGACGGATCTCGTAGAAATAGGTATACCACAAATGAATCTCACGAAGTAGAAGGCTTAGGACAACAAAAAACCAGTGTGTATAAATTCTTTGGATGAAATATTTCAATTACGATGCAAAGCGGTTGAAATCGATCTAATGGTTTTGAAATATTTCATTCCAAAGTTTGAGTTCCGTCAAATTAACGGGTTTCGTAAATCTAGTATTACATCTCACCACATTTCTATACATAACAAACTAGGTCCCTTATTTTAATAGTAAGCCACCATTAGGATATCAGTCAGCAGAAAACCAATTTCCGACAAAAGTATTTATAGAAAAACGATCATCCAGAAAAAGTTCATTTCACTTCCAAACGGTATTGGGGATAAAAATCCGTTATATTTATGTTGCAAAATATTTATTCAAAATTAACGTACCATGCGTATAGATCACTCGAAAACCACCTTCATGCATCCCAATTGCAAATAAGAATCAACCTTGCACACATTCAATCTTAGATGCACTGTGCATAGATAGACTATATGTTACTCAAACTTCAAATTTGAACATGATTTTCGAAAACTCATTGCTACTAAATTTTTTATGTTCTCATCACATACGTATAACAAGATAAGGATGCAAAGTAGAACCTTGTACATTGCTTCCTCATTAAATTTTCCTCTTTACGAAGGAACGTCTACAAAGAAGTATTGTAATTGATTTTGGCTTCCTCGTAGAGGAAGCTCTGTCAAGAGCAAAATTTAATGAAGACGCAATGTGCAGGGTTCCAATTTGCATTCTTGTTTTGAATAAGTAAATGAAAAACCGGTACATCTCATTTTTAATAGGCAGAAACTTTTATCCTACTTTTAAGGGTTTGAGGAAGGTATAGTGAAAATGTATATTTCTTTCAAATATTCAAAATTATGTAAAATTTGAACGACTCTTCTGATCAGCACTAAATTTGGTACATAGTAGTGGTGTATGTTATTTCTCGTTTGTAGAACATTTCAGTTGATTTGTTAAGATTCGATATGATTTATAGCAAAATTCTATAAAATCCGAACCGCTTTACCGATTTTGTCGAAATTCAATACCGAACAGCATTTAACGTGTCTCTAGTTATGAAGAACTATTTAACTATATCGTTTAACTTTTATGAAAATTAGAGATAATACGACATAAAAAAAAGTTAAAAATTCTATATAATCAGTATACATATAAGGTTGGGGAAAAAGAAATCTATTATTTTTTCGGTAGGTGGCTGTACTGATAGATTTCTCAGAAAGTATCGATCAAACAATTTCAAATTTATGCTCGTTGGAAAGGTGACATTTCACAGTAAAAGAATTCGTTTGCTGTTTTTTGTTTGGTGCATTTAGTTGTGAGTTACAGGGTGTTAAAAATGGAAGTAAACAAAGAGAAAATTCGGTACATTTTACAGTTTTTCTATGACAAAGGCGAAAATGCAAGCCAGGCGGCTAAAATTGCGAATGGTGTTTATGGTTCCGATACTGTAACACCCAATTATGTGCAATTTTGGTTTCGTAGATTCCGATCAGGAATTTTTGATGTTAAAGATGCACCTCGCACAGGTAGGCCGGTCGTCGAAAATGTCGATAAAATCGGAGAAATGATCGAAGTTGACCTGCATGTTAGCAGTCGTAACATCGCCCAGGAACTAAAAATCGACCATAAAACAGTTTTAAACCATTTACACAAAGCTGGATTCAAAAAAAAGCTCGACGTTTGGGTGCCACACCAATTAACAGAAAAAAACATGGTGATGGTGACTGGAGATGAGAAATGGATCACATACGATAACCCTGTGCGAAAACGATTGTGGTCAAAGAGCGGTGAAGCACCTCAAACGGTGGCCAAACCATGACTAACGGCCAAGAAGGTTCTGCTATGCATTTGGTGCGACTGGAAGGGGATTATTTATTATGAGTTACTTCCATATGGCCAAACGCTAAATTCTGATCTCTACTGTCAACAAATGGACCATTTGAAGATAGCGATTGACCAGAAACGGCCAGAATTGGCCAACAGGAGAGGTATCGTGTTCCACCAGGACAACGCTAGGCCACACACATCTACAGTGACTCGCCAGAAACTTCGAGAGCTTGGTTGGGAAGTTTTAATGCATCCGTCATACAGTCCGGACTTGGCACTAAGCGATTATCATCTTATTCTTGCATTGCAAAATTTCTTTAATGATAAAAAATTGGCATCTAGGGAGGATTGTGAAAATCGACTACTAGAGTTTTTTGCAAATAGAGACCAGGACTTCGGTGAGAAAGGCATTATGAAGTTACCTTTAAAATGGCAACAAATCATACAACAAAACGGTGGATATTTGACCCAAATCGAACAATCCGAAGCATGTTAAATAAAGTCCTGAAGTTCATATAAAAATAATGGATTTCTTTTTCCCCAACCTAATAGATATATTTCCTTAAAAATTCAAGCGATTTTAAAGAGGAGTTACTGGTCTAGTTGCGTGCCAAATTGGAGCCCGACCGATCGTGCCATTTGTTTTTGATGATTCTGAGTATTCTGACATGAAAATCTCGAAATAAAAACGTTTCATAAAAACAAAGCTTACTCTATGAGGAAGTAAAGAGAACCGATTTCGTAAAAAAATGTAAGCTCTGAAAGGTAGGGGCAAGAGACACTGGGCGAGCTGGTAGAGGTGATGCCAGAAGCCACGGAAGCTATGTGCAATAAGTTAGCTCGTTAGAGTAAACACATTGAATTTATTTGAAGCCAAACAAATATCGTCCAGAATATAAGCAGCATAATAGGCAATTACCGAACACGCGATGCAGTCAAATTGGAATTGTAGTTCATAATATCGAGATGGCTTATTGTACGTGTCAGTCAAGAGCTGAGTTTCGAATCTCCATTACTTAATTTGATCAATATGCGGCAGATAGTCTCCTTAGTAGACATTATTTTTCAACAATAATTTGCAGTTTCTATAAATGTGTATTGAAAGGGTTCAACAATTGTAGAAAACAGATTTTCATAACGAACCATCAATTTTTTTATGAAAAAATCTGACCATTGTGACAGGAAATCGTATTTCAATGCCTCGACGTCGGAAGCCCGAACGGACTCCTCGACAAAATTAGCGGCGAAACAAAATTATTGTAAATTGACGTCCGAATCGATTAATTAAGTTTGGTGAATCAAGCTGTCGGTACGTCGATGTCTTGCGCATCCATTCGACATCTTCGACCGCGTGGCGAAGACGCTGGCTGCGACGGCGCGCCGCAGTCAAATAGATCACCAATATCGACCAATTAGGTCAAAGGGACGGGTCGAAGCGCGTCACGTGGGACACCCAGCCCTACGCGATCGAAGCAACGATCGACACTTGCCCGTCGACGTCTGTAACGGGAAGTCACGTATGTCCTCAAAGGAGTCTCACTCTTTTGCCAACCTTAATTGTTTGATTTTATAAAGAATTATAAGTGTTGTTAGGCGACCGCGATCGTCAATATTTTGCGAAAATAATTTGGACCGTGAACCATCGAAGCTTGAGGTGAAATCGAGTCGACAACCACGTCGAGTGTACTGGTTGATTTAACGAATAAAAGCAGCAAACGTAAATTATAAATCTGTCACTGAATTTCTGTTCTTTCTCTCATCTTTGCAAATTCCCTCGGGTCCTCCAACAGAATCCCATGCGAACCGCAGTTAGCCGAAAAAAAATATGTGGTATAAAAAAGTTTGCTTTTTCATTTAGGAAACCGCTTCAACGATATTTTGCAAAATTTGTGGTTTTAATTTTTAATTGAAATTGAAACCATATAAATAAACATTTTTATTATTTTTATCAAGTTTTACTATCAAAATAACTTACAAAAAAATAGAAAATAATTCAAGCGTGCACACTTTCACTTTTTTTTTTATGTTCATATATACTATCTCTCATTAAACCCCAAATATGCCGTTGGTCACCGCGAGTTTGTCTGGAACGAAGAGTCGCGGTTCAGTTCGCACATTATCTTCGCATCCTTCTGCTGGGCCCGTTCATACTTCGGCCCCCACTGCTGCTTCTGGTGTGAGTGGTTTGGAAGACCGCAGTACCGCTCGTAGTCGCTCCACCACGACAGGCCGGCCGACTGCTTCATCTTCGCCTCACCTCCCGGATGCTGCTGCTGCTGCCTGTGACCCTGCTACAGGTGCTGTTCCTGGGTTTCGGATCGACGGTGATGCCTCTGAGTGCGCTGGGCGTGTCCATGCCCCGACCACCTCCTTCCTCGATGATGACTTCGATGACTGCCAGGATGGCAGTGTATCCGACCTCGTCTGAGCCGCCTACGTCCGGGAAGCTGCGGATCTGTCACGTCAATGCCCAGTCCCTGCCTGCTCATCGTGACCAGTTTCTTGACTATTTCCATAATAAAAACTATCATCATATATTTGTGTATGTCGCCGCAGCCTTACGCGGCCAGGCCTGAATATTTGATTTGCGAAGTGCGGCTTTCGGGGTCTGTTAAGGTATTGATGTGTGTAGTGTATCGCGCGCCGCACCTTGGTCATCTGTGCGTGTTCGAGGACGAACTATCGAATCTCCTACCCTTGTATCCGCACACTGTAGTTCTTGGCGACTTTAATGCTGACTTGCTTAGTCAATCTTTTCACGCGCTGCATTTGAAAAAGTTCCTCCTCGAATATGGCTTTACTTTAGTGCCCTTTCAGGCTACCCATCATGTTGGTTCTGCGGGGACCTGGCTTGACGTTTGCGCGGTAAGCGACCTCTCTTTTGTTATTCGCGGCTCGCAGATGGCGGTTCCGTTTTTGTCGGCTCATGACCTAATCGAGATTTACCTTGATTAGTCGGTCCCCCGGCCGCAGCGTCGCGTATTCTCGTATCGTGCGCTAAATGCTATTGATGGGGAGGAGCTCGCCGTGCTTTTGTCGGCCCAGGACTGGTCAGGTTTTGAAGCGGCTGATTCGGTCGATGGTAAAGTCGACCTTCTCACTGCACATATTCCCGATGCGGTGCTTGCGCCTGCACCGCTTCGTACGGTGAGGCTCACTCGACCGCCTGCGTCCTGAATCAGTCCCTCGGTGCGAGGAAGGATACGGGCCCGTGATAGGGCTTATCGCCGCCTGCGAAGATGTCATCGTGACTCTCCTCTTTGGCTACTGCTTGTGACGACATTTCGGCAGCTGCGTGATGCGGCTCAAGCATCTCTTACTTCTGCAAAACGGGACTATTTGCGCGCTAGGATTGTTTCCTGCCGGGGCTCGCAGCAGGCCTGGGATGAGTTGCGGCGTTTGGGCCTCCTGAGGAGTAAGCGTGGCGGGGTTACTATCTCATTTTCGCCTGATGAGCTAAATGCAGAATTTTGCTCCATTTTACCACCTCGGCACTCTCCCCTCCTACTTTGCCTCTCTCCGTGGGTCCTTCGTTGCCGCTATGTTTTCCGCATTTTGCCTTCTCCGCTGTTTCACCTGCTCAACTCTCAACTCTTCTCCCTTATCTCGAGTTCCTCCTCGAATTCTATTGGCGCAGATGGGCTTCCTGTGTCTTATCTTCGCCTTGTATCCGGCTTTCTCCTTCCCCAGTTCACCTGCCTCATAAACTTCTCGTTCTCCTCCTCTATCTTTGCCTCTGCCTGGCTCCGGTCGCTCATAACACCCCTCAACAAAGTACCTACCCCGTCTGCCCCGCTAGACTTTCGGCGCATCTCCATCCTTTGTGCATTGTCGAAGGTTGTGGAAAAACTGGTATACGTGCAGCTTTTGGGTGGTTGCTCGCCATGGCCTGCTTGATCCCCCGTAGACAGGCTTCCGTGAAGGGCACTGTACTCAAACGGCTCTCCTAAGGTTCACTGATGACGTCAGGCTCGGCATGGACAAGCGGCTTCTCACTAACGCCGTATTTTTTGACTTCAGTAAGGCCTTCGACACGGTCTGTCATTGTACAGTTTTAAACAAGCTTTCCTCGCTGGGCTTTGCGTCATCGGCCCTTGCATGGTTCTCGTCGTACCTTAGCGGAAGGTCGCAGGCAGTTCGCTTTCCGGATGGCCGGTTGTCTGAGTGGGCCCCCGTTACCTCGGGTGTACCTCAGGGAAACGTGCTAGGCCTCCTGCTTTTCTCTCTTTACCTATGCGACCTGCCTGGGATCTTCTGCAACAGTCGGTACTTATTGTATGCAGATGACCTTGTCATCTACCGCCAGTGTGCCGCGGACGAGCTTCTTGCCTCGCTAGCGCTGCTCAACGCTGACATCGCACGTATACATGACTGGGCGCATGCTAATTCGCTTTCGCTGAACGCCTCGAAGACTGACGCCATGATTCTTGGTACGGCAAAGTTTCTTGGTCGAGTCGACTTGGCTTCTCTCCCCCTTCTCAGCGTATCGGGTCAACCAATCCCGTTTGTGTCCTCCAAGCGATACATAGGGCTTATAATTACGCCTTCTCTTGGTTGGGGCTAGCAGGTCTCGTCTGTTCGGCGGCGTGTCTTCGGGGCGCTCGCGCAGCTTTCTCGCTGTTCAGAGGTAATCGACGTTTCTACTCGGGCGTAGCTCGCGCTCACGCTAGCCTTACCTCACCTCGACTACTGCTCAGCCGTGTTGTGCGATGTTAGCGGTGAGCTTAATCTGCAACTGCAACGTGCATGTAATGCAGCTGTGCGCTTCGTATTGGGGATTCGACTACGCGATCATGTTTCTGGGGGTCGTCGTCAGCTCGGCTGGCTGTCGGTGGCGAACAGGCGGAACTACTTCGTTGCAGCTCTATTTTTCTCGCTGGTCCACTCAGGGGAGCCTTTATATCTCGCTGAGCGTTTAGTGCCCCGTATGAGGGCTGATTCGCGTGCTGCTCGGGGTTCCACCTTCTCGCTTTCGACGCCCGTCCTGCGGACGGCGGCCTACCAGAAGTCTTTTACGGTTTACGGCACGAACGTCTGGAACAGCCTTCCGTTGGCCGTGACAGGAGCTCCCTCACTTGCCACTTTTAAGATGCGGCTCATGGAACACTTGCTTCTCTCTCTAGCGCCCGGAGGGGTGATCTGGTTTTTCCTTGTGAGCCGCGCGCTTCTGCTTTGTTTTTGTTTGTTTTTTGATTATCTTTCTTTACAGTTAAGCCCATTTTTCATTCTCTTGACATTGTTTCACCCTATTTAGTGTTAGATCTAGATTTTACTCTGTACTCTGTGTAATACCTGTATATTTTGTTTTTCAGCTATTTTTGTCTTGCTCTGGTTCTTAGGGGGTTTTAATCCCAGGACCCAATAAAAAAATACTCTACTCTACTCTAAAATATAGTCTCCTATCATGTTTTCATTATATTGGCCTTGATAACATTGTTCGAAGCTCATAATGTCCTGGTGAAAGCGTTCTCCTTGTTCTTCTGAATACGCCCCCATGTTGTTTTTGAATTTATCTAAATGAGCATGCAGCATATGTACTTTCAATGACATCCTGCAGCCCATGGCCTCAACATTTTTCAGCATATTTTCAACTAGTTTTTTATAGTTTTCAGCTATGTTATTTCCTGATAATCCAGAAACGACTGCTTTAAAACTGTGCCAACTCGCTTTTTGAGTATGATTCAGCAACGTTCGAAATTTTTCATCGGTGAAAAACTGTCTGATTTACGGACCAACAAAAACTCCAGCTTTAACCTTTGCTTCTGATAACTTTTTTTTTTCTCCTTTATGGACATTCTACAACTGTATCCAATGGTACAACAAGCAGAGTTTTTTTTTTTTTTTATATATATATATATATACATATGAACATTGACTCGGAAAGTTTGATAGAAGCGTTATGTAGTGCCCTTCTTAGCATGAATATCGTGGTTTTTTACATGTTCGCCCACTTCAATTTGGTGTGAAGAGATCTCGCGGCCAGCGACGTTTCAGTCGGCGTTGGGGGTTTCTTGGAATTGAGCGTGATGACATTTCCTCAATCAACGGATTTGCATGCAGGTTTAATTTTGCGTGATATTTGTTATAAAGGTCTTCAATGTAATTTTTCACGTAGGGGATATCGAGGTCCTTGTGGAGACTCTCATTTGATACGTAGAACGGTGAGTTAGTGATTTTCCGTAGAATTATGGATTGTAGTGTTTGAAATCTCTCAATGTTTGTCTTCTTTGCTGATCCCCATATTTCCATTCCATACGACCACATGGGTCTTATGATAGTTTTGTATACGAGGAGTGTGTTTTCAAGGCTAAGGCTCGATCGATAATCCAGGAGACGTGATAGTATTCTATAACGGGTCATAGTCTCAGCTCTTTTCATTTTTGTGTGAGGATTCCAGGAGATTCTCTTGTCCATATGGATTTCCAGATACTTCACAACGTCAGCTGATGGAAGCGGGATATCGTTGATTTCAACTGGAGGGCATATACCTCGGTTCAGCGTGAAAGTCGTGTGTATGCATTTACTTTCGCTTAGTTTGAGCTTCCAGTTTTTGGCCCAGCGCTGTATTAGGTGTAAGTGCTCCTGTAGGTAACGCGATGCTTTTATCGGATCTTTATGCGTGGATAAAATCGCTGTATCGTCGGCATAAGTGAATAAATTCGTACGCGGATGCGCAGGCACATCGGCTGTGTAGACAGTGTAGAGAATTGGCCCAAGAATACTTCCTTGCGGTACGCCAGCTTTAATTAGTTGATAATCAGATTTGGCTGAATTTACAACAACTTGAAAATATCTCTCGTCGAGGTAGGAGCAGAGTAACAAATATAATTGATCGGGCAGGATCCTTTTTAATTTACACAGAAGGCCGGAATACCATACTCTATCAAAAGCCTGAGCGATGTCAAGAAATGCTGTAGTACAGTATTGCTTCCGTTCAAAACTTGCAGAGATTTTATCTATAATTCGATGACATTGTTGTATGGTTGAATGATGCGAACGAAATCCAAATTGATGGTCCGGGAGAATATTCTCTGGGTTGGAGATAGACATGGTTCGCTGCAGAATAAATTTTTCAAGAATCTTTGAAAAGTTCGGTAGTAGACTTATTGGTCTGTATGAGCTGGGCTGGTGTTTCGGCTTACCCGGTTTATGTATCATTAGAATTTGAGACAGTTTCCATTGAATTGGGAAATATGCCTGCCGCAGAGTCGCATTATAGATCTTCGTTAGGAATATTGTCGCTTTTTTGGTTAAATGAACTAATACTTCAGCCGTAATCAAGTCATATCCCGGACATGTTTTCTTTGCGAGCTTCCGAATTATTATTGTTACGTCTTCCGGGGTGATATGTGCAGGGGGCAATGACAGCTGTAGTGGAGAGTCCAGCTCTTGAAGAACCTTTTTTTTGTGATTATCATCTTCAATGTTTTCATGCGGCACAAAAGTATTTGTAAGATGTTGTGATAAAATCATTGCCCTGTCCTCGTCAGATCTAGCCCAGGAGTTGTCCGGTTTTCGTAGAGGAACTGCAGGTTCTTTATACGATAGCAGTTTCTTGGTAGCGGTCCAGAGAGAATTATTTTCGGTGGTGAGAGAGCGGGTGTAGTTCGCATAGGAATCAACTCCGTTGTTCCATAGGGCTTTCCGTAACCGATTATTGAGCTGATTGTATCTTCTTTTATCCGAAGGATATCTTGTTCGTTGCCATTTCGCCCGCGCGCGTCTTTTTTGCATAATTAAGTTTTTTATGAGCATAGGTACGTACGAGTTTGATCTTTTCTCGGGGGTAAAGATATTGGCAGTCCAAGCAGCCTCCTGGATCCGTGTGGTGAGCAGTTCGACAGCTGAATCTATTTCTAATGGTGACGTCATAGGCAGATTGAGTGGTATATTGTCGTCAAGAGTTTCTTGGAAGAGATTCCAGTCCATTTTGCCGTGGATAAGAGATGGTCTTGCTTGTTTGAGAGGTGGGACAGCGTTTATCATCAGCAGTACTGGACTGTGATCCGATGATAAGTCGTCTATGTTGTGTATGGAGCACCACGGACTAGCACCTTTATGCGTAACAAATATATCTAATATGTCCGGCAGCCTCGTTTGGGCTGTTGGCCAATATGTTGGATTGTCAGGTGCTATTATTTCATACTTCTGTGCATGAGCAACATTTAACAGTGTGCGTCCTCTCGGATTATCAGCTCGGCATCCCCACTGTTGATATCTGGCATTATAATCACCGCCAGCAAGGAACTTTGGACTTATTGACTCAAAGTATTGCTAAAGCTCGATTTCCGTTATACGTTTGTTTGGAGGACAGTATACAGCAGAGAGATTCGTGGGAGAATTTGATATATTGATAGTTATACCTGTGGACATGAGCTTTTCTGATGCTACCCCTGGCATAGGATAGTGAGCCACGGTATTTCTGACTAGTATAGCTGTTCCTCCATGCGCCGTGTTGTCGGGATGGTCAGTCCTATATGTTATATAGTCTTTGATGTAAAAGTTAGATCTACTTGTGAAATGCGTCTCAGGTACGATCGCTATGTCTATTCTTTTGTCATGTAGAAAAATATCTAGCTCTGCTTTATGCTGGTTTAGACCGTTAGCATTCCATAATAATATGGCGAGATTTTGATGCACTGAAACGGTCATTTCGTCAGCTGAGGTAGCAGATCCGAGACTAGCTTTGTGAGTAACTCGATGAGAGGACTAATCGTTGATCTGAATTCATGCAAAAAGTCGCTTAGTTTGGTGTTTAAGGTCTCCGTCGGAGGGTGAATCTGGCTATCGTGAGACGAGTTTGCCGCGTGAAAATTAGTTCGAGTGGCACTTGCGTATGTTCGGTTGGTGCGAATGTTGGAAGCTGTTTGTTGAGCAGTAGATGTAGCTGGGTTATTTGAAACAGCTGGCTCATTGCTCCAGTCTCCGTATGATGCGCCACTCGGCTCTGCTGTCGGAACCATCGTAACCGATCTCCTTCCAGTGGTGTTGCGTTGAGGTCTTTGTAGCTTCCGCAGATCTTTATGCACTGTGCATCCTCTGTAGCTCGCTGGATGGTTCCCTCCACATAGGGTGTATTTTGGAGGAGCATCCCTTGCTTTTTGGCAGCTTGCTGTTAGGTGATTGCCTGCACACTTGACGCATTTAGGCGGGTGATTACAGTATGTTTTCGTATGATTGTACTGTTGACATCTATGGCACTGTATCGTTTCTCTGCTTTTATGCGGTTCTTCTACTATGATGGTAGTATAATACAACCGGGTAACGTTGAAGATTTCAGAATTGTTTGGACGTGGTTCAAGGTCCACAAAAAAGAGTGGTAGCGGCACTTTTTTAATTGGGTGCATTACATTCTGTACGTTACGAACCTCGTGCCCGAGTTCCATGAGTTCGTCCTTGATAACACTTTCTGGTGTAGTATGGTGTAGATTCCGGATGACAACGCGGAAAGCTTTTTCAGTTTTGAGCTGAAATGTATGGAAGTCAGCGTGTTTTTCTTTCAAATAGTGAATAACTTTTCTGTAGTCGTCACTTGTGTTCGGAGCGATAACTGTATCACTTAGTCTGGCTGTGCATGTGAAGCTGTTTTTCCCTATTAATTTGTCAAGTGCACAGCACATTTGCTGGTAATTCTGTACATTCGATACATAGATTTTTGGTAGCTTTATGATTGGTTCTATAGGTTCATGCTCCATGTCTGGCTGATCCCAGGTTAATGGATCGAACGGGTTAGATGATTCAAAGCTTGTTGATTTATCTTCAGTATTTCCTTGGTTTGACGTCTCTGATGTCTTATTCGTTTGTGTATTATTATTCTTAGGAGCCATGTTTATATCAACGAGTTTGACGGCACACCGCCTAGCGGTAGCCCTTATTGTATATGGGGTATGACGATGCTGGGATATTCGTGATGCGTGTGCGCTTGGTGTATAGCCGCGGTCACTATTTTTTGTCACTTTTTCACTCACTTTGAACTCGTTAATTGATATATCAGATAATGTCCCACATTGGGCAAGTTGTGAGTCACTATTCGCTTTACGCAGTGTAACTGATTGCTATTTACCAGTGGAAAGAAAACACAGAGCGCTCGCTCTAGACACGTCCGTTCTCTCTCGCACCTAACGCGCGACCTCTCTGATAACTTCGGAAAAAATGTTCTCAAGTATTCTGAAGCTTATGAGGTTTGATCCAGTTTATTAACAAATTGTTTCATCAACCCTAATTTAATGTGCAGAGGCGGCATTAACAGTTTTTTTCACTTCAACCATTGGCTCAAATTTTACGTTTTCTTTTCCGACACAAAGTTCTATTCTTACAGGCCATGACCGTTGGGTATAATGCTTAGCATCCGCTCTGCTATCCCATAAGCACAAATAATACAGATACTTTGTATATCCGCTTTGAAGTTCCATAAAAAATGCCACCATTTTAAAATCTCCAATGAGCTGCCAATTATACTAACGGTACTTTATACTTTCAAGCAAAATTTTAACACTTTCATAATTTTCTTTAAGATGTACTGAGTGATCGATTGGAAGAGATGGGAATTTTCTTCCGTTGTGTAATAAGACAGCTTCTAAACTTTTAATAGAGCTGTTAATGAATAATCGCCATTCGCTAGGAACACAAGATATGCCAATTTCTTCGAACATACCTTTTATGTCATTGCAAAAACAAAGTCCATATTCTTTTGCGAAAAATGTTGAGAATGTTTCATGACTAGTCCGCTGATCCGCGATTTTAACATCATCAAGTAAATTCCACTGCTTTAAGCGAGAGCCTAAAAGATCTGCTTTACTTTTTGGCAAATTTAAATCTCTAATCAAATCATTAAAATCATCTGTGTGATGAAATGATATTTTGCTTATTCTGGTGTCGGTAAAAACTCCTTATCGGAATTACTTTTATGAGAACTAAGAGATGAGCTACTTTTCTGCGTTAATTTTTTCGGTGGCTCAGGTACTGGTCGTGTCAGATCATGTGTGACTGGAGCAGAAGAAGATTCACGGTCAGGATATTCGATAGTTCGTATTTAAGATCTCGAACTTTAATAAATTGCCCACATATATAGCAAAATGCATCAACATTATATTTACACTTTCGCGACGATATTTTAAGTTATTCTAGACTTGTACAAAACGGCTGCTCGTTGTTTATCACTCGAGAGCCACCTATCGGCACTGTATGAACGTTAAAACCCCACTCCGATTGCGCAGTATTTTTTTAATGTATTAAAAAAAATAAAAATTGATAAAAAATTAAAAAATTAGTATTATTACTATAACAATTACAAAAGTAAACGTAATACCAGAAGGGGTATTTTCTTTTGGTTTTCGTTTACAATCAACCAGAAAATTATAAAATGAACTTTAGGACAATGAACAAAAATTATTTTGTAGAGTCGTGTAATCGGCAGGTTTTGAAAACAGGTGGTCGTATATCTCGCGACGCTACCGCATTATTTTCACTCGCGACTTTTCAACCTTGGTTGATCGTCTTCGTTTTTCAATTATTGGAAATTTCACAAAAAATTGTCACTTATCGCGTCACTGGTATCATGAGAGACTCGAGAGATATTTCTTGACTCCCGATTACCGTGAGGAGATATGAACATTGTTCGTCTACAATTCCTTGATGGATATTTCGCGAGAACTCGAAAAAGTTGCTCGCTTGTATACACGTTCGAAGCGTCTATTGTTCGAACGCGCTACCTCGGCACTGCTGGTGTAATCGATGTGGGGGAGGGCTCGCGCGACGCTTGGATCCGTAGGAGGTTGTTTTAGTGCGCGTAACTGCGAGGTCCGCTGCCTTGAGTACGCGTGTACCGGGTTTTCCCTCGTAGAAGAAACATAATCGATAAAATCGAATATGATGATAATTTTTAAAATAGTATTCCTGAATGTTCACGTGGTATAAATATCGTTGAGTTTGCTGGTACCACGTATATCGATGCAGGGGTTTCACTGTCAATCCTTTTAGACAATATTACACACTCGAGAATGCACTTTTTTGCAAGTTTCTTTTAAAAACCGGCTCGAAGGACCAAAAAATATGTTCGCCTTCGCTTGCGTAGCACAATTTGAAATTAATTTACCGAAATCGTTTTATCGGCGTAACACGAGGAACTCGTGACGAAAAGGCTTGTGGGTCAAAGAAATAGATAGCACACATGAAGTGAATTTGTATAAAATAGAAAACTCTTTATTCACAATTAATCGGCACGAATCGTGGAAAATAGTATGATCAACGCATTGCAAAGATTTTATACATTTATTATAAAATCACTATACTCTCTTTCCTACACCATAGGTGTCAAAAACGGTGAGTAGCTAGTAAGCGACGAGTTTCCTTCCATTTTACTACAGATGAGTTTGTAACGCTGGGAGTCAAAGAAAGTACATTCAACCGAAACGACAAGCTAAAATTTCAGCCGATAAAAATACACCTCGATTAAACCACTATTCGTTTAAATTCGACTGAATCGAGATACGGAGAGAGAGACAGAGAGAGAGAGGAAGAGAAAGAGTGAGGAGTCATGTAAGTATCCTTGAGATACTTACATCCCGATACACGACTCGCTCTAATTGAGCCCAGACACAATACAAAGTCCTAATATAAGGCCAATTAGAGCATTTGTATGGGCTCTAACTGGCCCGATACAAGATCTCGAGATACACCTCTGTCGTTTTAATGTTGATATATCTGATTTCGTAATTTCACCATACGACAGCACTTTAAATGTCCCTTTCACATAAACGAAATGACGAAGCATGTGACGTCACGAGAATAACAAGTTTATCGAATAAGAGAATATCATTGTCCACACGTCGAAATCGAAAAATGTGAGGTGGCCAATATTTGTTATTTATTTTTTTCTTTCTAATGAATTCTGTCGCTAAAAAATCTGTTGTTTTAATGTTAATATATCTGACTTCGTAATTTCGCCATACCACACAACTTTAAATGTCCCTTTCACATAAACGAAATAACGTAGCGTGTGACGTCACGAGAATAACAAGTTTTTCGAATAGGAGAATATCTCCACCCACACGTCGAGATCGAAAAATGTGAGGTGGCCAATATTTTTTATATATTTTGCTTCCTCATAGAGAAAGCTTTGTTTTCGTGAAAAAAAATTATTTCGAGATTTTAATGTCAGTATGCTTAGAATTACCTAAAACGTCTAAAAAAATGGTTTAGAAAATATGTCCGTATGTCCATATGTCCGTATGACCGTATGTCCGTGTGTGTGTGTGTGTGTGTGTGTGTGTGTGTGTGTGTGTGTGTGTGTATATGTATATTCCAGGGACCTAAAATTCAATCGTCCTAAACTCGCGAATGGCACGATCGATCGAACTCAAATTTGGCACGCAAGTATAGTATTAATTCCTCTTCAACTTCTATAATTTTTGAGAAAATATGTCTATGTATACTGATTTTATAGAATTTTTAATTTTTTTGAAAAATGTCGTATACTCTCCAACTTTCGTAAAATCTCGCCGATATGGCTAAATAGTTCTTCATAACTAGAGACACGCTAAATGCTGTTTGGAATTAAATTTCGACAAAATCTTTAAAGCGGTTCAGATTTTATAGAATTTGTAATTCTTGTAAAAAATAAAAATGTTGCTATCAGTCACGTCGAATCTCAGCAAATTAACTGAAATGTTCTACAAACGAAAAATAACATACACCTTCTCTGTGTACCAAATTTGGTGGTGATCGGTAAAGTCGTTCAAATTTTACACCATTTTGAATATTTGAAAAAATAGCGATTTTCGCTATAACCTCCGCAAAAGTTAATAAAGTAAAACAAATGTTTGTGCCCAATAAAAATGGGATGTGCCAGTCATTTATTCATTTCTTCAAAACAAAGATGCAAAGTAGAACCTTGCACATTGATTCCTCATTTAATTTTGCTCTTCACAAGGCTTCCTCTATGAGGAAGCAAAATGTGGTTAAAACAGTAAATATTGAGATCCTATTATCGCATGGCACTTAAAATCATATTTTAAATCATAAAATCAGTGTGAATTTTTTCAGATTTTTAAAACGGCGTTTTTAAAATGGGTTTTTTTCGAAGATTCAAAAATGTTACTGGTGGTGAATAAATCTGAAAAAAACCTCCAGGCCTTTATGAGTCGGTAATAACATCATATTAAAAAATGAACAAAATCGATAAGGGTGAGGGTCAGGGCCTGCTGATTTAACGTGGAATGCCCCCTATATATCAGTAACTTTAAAGTTTGCTTTGCATTTTTCTGACGTTCTGATTTTCAGAAACACGAGAAATCCCCCAAAAAATGTTTTTTAAAAACAATAATTGGACCCCAAGTGAAAAAAGGGATGTACCGATCCCTAAACCAAAAAGATATCGCTTTCGAACAACAAATTCCTTCTGAAAATATTACAAATCCAATATATTAGCCAAGTAATAAAACTTTCTACAAAATACTTGGCGTGCCTGCGATTAGCTCCTGTACATAGTCCATTGAAGTAAGAACAGAAGGACAACGAACTTCCAATTATGGCTAGCTTTTTTTTAAAAACTTAGCATAAGTGTATGTGATTGTTAAGCCTACCGTTTAAATAAAAGAACTTTGCTTTCGTAATGATAGAATAATCTTCCTGTGGTATTGCGTTCTGCTATCAAAGATCTATTTCGTAGAGTATATCTGTTTCATACGAGATGCATCTGATGCATCGTGGATGGTGTGCGCTTCGACCGCCTCATCGACTCGCGATAAGGCTTCGTCTCTCCCTGCCCCTCGCGGTGAGACGCGTCGCGGATCGAACAATGATCATCAGAAGTCGTTTTGATGTGATCGAGTGCAGAGGCCTTATTTGCCATAATTAGGTGCTTTGTTAATCATAAAAAAAAAAAAACAATAACAACGGAATAATAGAGACTCTATGGTTTATAACGTGACAATAGTGCACAAAATAATAATAATACTACAGAACTATTATTTGTATCCGACAAAACAACAGTGAATAAATCAGTGTTCGCTCATAAATCGTGATCCTTCTCCTTCGTGTAAAGCCTGAAGACATCTTCTCCATTGCAGAAAGCTCTGATTCTTCGCCTGCTTCACGTCGTATTCTTCGAGGTTCGTTACTCGTTCTCTGTTGGGATCACCTGTTTGCTGTAACGAAGGTCCAAGGAAACGAAACCTTTGATCAACATCTTGATAAGTATACTCATACGCACTGTGTTCGACTCGCTTCTCATATTGGTCCTGACTATGATATTCGAAGGAAGATTGCTATGTCCATAAAGACACCGTTCTGCCACAGACCTATTGTTGCGCGTATTACCATCTAACGTCGTAATACAGCCTTGGAAGGGCTTTACCAAAAACTTAACCTGGCGATTCGAAAACCTTAGGTTCTTTATAGTGACGGGTTACCTTGTGACGTGTATTTTGTGCAAGGACAGAGTTAATAACGATTGCTAGTTGGATTCGAGTTATTTTTAAGCCAATTGCGTCACATAAAATTGGCGATCCTGCCAGGATGCGAAAAATCGTAAAACCAAACAAAAGTGAAAATATAAGTTGGTTGCCGAAAACTCCATGCTGGAGGGTGTAAAACTACGATACCTGTGCACGAGTGAACGTTGAATGCACATTCAACTTAGTTAATTTTGTGTTGACGGAAGAGACATTGCTACGCTGAATTTTCCGTAAGTGAGCCACGAACGACTGTGCATTGAGAGACTTATACGTACCGAGCATCTACAAGACTTCGCTGCAGAAGCACGAGCACGGGAAGGTTTGAACTAAAACTGGGGGAGACACGCCTTCAGAAAATAACCTCAACACCGACGGTATGCTGGATCATCAATCGACGCGAGAAGTCTACAACCGATCGTTGTAACAGCGCCCGCCGCTTCAAGAACATCGAGAACATCATTCGACCAATATTGTATGCGAGCGCTGAGTAGAAAAAAAGAAAGAAAGAAGAAAAGAAAAACAAGTTCTTGGATTATGGTAGAAAATCTTGAAGGCACACAACATCGCTCAACTGAAACGTATGTATATGTATCTAAATATATATCTAAATATAAACTAATATAGTAAGCAACATTTTGGCAAAAATTCTTCGACAAGAAACACTATTAGCCGACCCTTGCTTCATTATTGTTTCATTTTATTTGCAAAGTTTGAGAGCAAAAGATTCGATCAGTAATAGATATCCATTGGCACTACAAAAAATTGAAAGAAATAAAGGGTAATGTCAACATCAGAAAAGAGTATATCTGGAAGAAGTATAATAATTCAGGAGATACCCAAACACGTAAAGGAGCTTTCGAAAGAAGTTTCGGACATTCTATCCAGCTATTTTTTCTATTACAAAAATCACCCCGAATGGAATCCTAGAATAGACTTAGCAACATTTAAAAAATCTGAGCGCATAAAATCAGAAAATTGGGATTTTCATAAGGATCAGAACAACCATGCACACTTATTAGCTTATCACGGAGCACTTCATACCCTAGATTACATCCTCGTAATCACTGGAAAAAAGAGTATCGACGAAGTTAGCCAACAAAACCTCGCGGTGGCATTACTCCCGGAAGATCGAATTGCTAGTTGTGGTCCCAGAAAAATAGAGTCCGAAACATCCAGTAGTATAGAGCGCAAACCACCTCATAAAAAACAACTCGTTGAAAATTCTAGAACATTGAAAGAACTCGTAGACACTCAACGAACTAACAATCAACTCGCGCTTTTGGTAAACAAATACGCAGACGAAGGACTTGCACTGAAAGACAGAGCGATAGAAGAAGTAGAGTATCGAGACACGGAAATTAATCAGTTGCGGTTGGCACTTGTAGAATCAGATATCGAAAAAAAACACTCTGTAGACAAAATAAAACAGCAAAAAGAACAGATTGCTCAATTTACTATCGAGAAAACAGAACTTGAAAGAAATCTACTCAAGTTAAAATCCGAACTAATAAAGTTACAGGAAAAATACGATTTTAACGTCATACTTTTTGAACAGATAAGCCAAAAGAATACCGAACAGCGCGATCTCATTCACACGCTTGAAAAGCGAAGTTTGCATCTTGGGAATGAATTTTCAACCGCTTTACAAGAAAAGAAAGTAGAAATTGCAAAAAGACACAACGAACTACACGAACTCAGACAGACTTTACAACGCATTCAGACCGAAAAACAAGCCTCAGACAGTGACATTGTGAAACAAACAACTGAACTTATAGATTTGAGAAAACAATTAAACGCTGCCAATATCCAAATCCAAACTTTTCAGGAGAAAATCAAAACTCTCGAAAATACAAATTTCTCGCTACGATCTCAGGTAATAACCCAACAAGAGTACCTCGATAAGGAATCCATCGAAACACAAGATTACTTTAAAAAGCTTCAGCAACAAAACGACGAAAATCAAAAGCAATTAGTTATTGATTTGAAAAAAAATTACGACACTCAATTCGACCAGCAATTAGAAGAACAAATACAAGAATTCAAGAAGACTGAAGATCAACTCAAACGCGAATTTGAACAGGCTTTACTACAAGAAAAACAGCTACTACAAAAGTCTACAGCGGACTTTCACATCGCGCTTGACGAAAAAGATCAACAAATTAGAAATCAACATCTTACGATAGAACATCTGACTCAAACACACCGACAAGAAATGGCTACTCGAGCAACTACAGAAACTCAAATAAATAACGAAATGGAAACATTGAGGACGGAAAATTCTCAGCTACAAGAAGAACTACATCAAACACGAAACCAAATGCGAAAAATGCAGGCTACGATGGAGAAGCTTCTCCGGTCACAAGAATCTTAACGTGACGAAAATCCACGTGTTCACATCAGAGGACCGTTGTATCCAGGAAATCGCGATCAAAATAATCCACCACCGGGAGGAAATCCAGGTGACGATGATCCCGATGACTTTGATGATGATGATAATGGTAGCGAAGCTAACAACAGAAGAGACGATCTCCTTAGGCGACGAAGAGAATTACCACCTCGAGACCTACTTCCGAGCGAAGAAGCACCGGCAAAGGAAACTATAGACATAGTGCCTATCTTCACCGGTGACACTGGAGAAGGAGCAGTAAACATATCGGAATGGATATCAAAAATCGACCGAGCTCGACACTGGACATTGCGAAGCCAACACGGACTTCTCTTGGAAAAAATATTGACCATGAAAATCAAAGGAAGAGCGCAAAATTGCATATCGAACGTAGACATCCGCACGTACGACCAACTCTGAAAGATGTGTTAGTAAAGCGAGTCAACCCTATGAAATCATCCTTGCTGCTTATGAATGAGATGACAGCATGTGTCCACGCTCAAGGGACTATCCAGGAACACAACATCAGGTTCCGCAAAATTTATACATCTTGGTTGAACGCGAAACGCCTCGAATTAAAGCAAGGTCATCAAACTGACGAAGCAATCACCATCTACTTGCAAATATCTGACAAAGATGTCATTCAGACCTATCTGCAGAATCTCAAAGAAGATACGCGAGCGTATCTCCGAACAAAAGACATCTATTCACTCGCACAAGCCGAAACGACTGCCCAGGAGCACGACTTCAAAAGAAGTATTCAAAGACAACGAGGAATGTTTCACGAGTCTCACTATCAACGGAGATCGGACCAGTCGAAATTCTCGCACGAGAAGTCAAAGACTAATAGTAAATATGAGAAGAGAAATGTGTTCTCTATGAACAAACCGAACGTTCACCACACCAGGGACGAATCGTCTGATAAAGAGGAAGAGAAGCAAGAGCAGATAACAGAAGAGGAACGACAATACCAGACTGATATCCGACAGTTTGATTTCGATTCGATAAACAATATAGATCAAATGAAGGAGGCATTTGAGTACGTCATGGTGATGAATCATCCGGACCGACAATGCGCTTACTGCAATCGACGTGGACACACTGAGATGTACTGCAACCAGAAAAAACAAGACAAAGGTATACCGAGCACCTTCAACAAAAAACAGGAACAGAAAAAGAAGAAAGCTCAGAAAGAAAATCGAAATTTTCAGAAAGCTCCGAATCGGAAGAGACCTCCTCATGAAAATGTGAACGTGACGAACGAAAATCGAGAAAACACAAGCGACGACGAGAGCATCTGCGACGAGAGCGGATCTCAACAATAGATAAAGGACATCTATTCACGGCAAAATTCGAATTCGGCAAAACAACATTTAACATCTTGACAACTTTGATAGACACAGGAGCATCTATTAACATTATTAAAGAACACGAAAGCGAAAAATATAATCAACAAACCGATTACTTTCAAAACTGGAAAAAAGACGAACAGCACACGCGGGTTTACTTTCATCAAATGCAAAGGCAATTTGAACAACAGACACGACAAGTTCCACATAGTCCCGTCCGACTATCCGATACGAGAGGATTCGTTGATAGGAACACCGTTTATCTTGAACAACGACATGATGATTGATTTACCACGAAATAGAATAAGAGTCAATAAGAATTACCAACAAACAGAATCGTCTCTATTCACCGTCCCTGCCGGACATTTCATCACTATCCCCGTCGAAGTGGACAAACAGAAGGTATTAGTAGAAACACCTCAAGGAGAAAGCATTCATTACATAAAAGAGGGAATCGTAAACATTCCGTTAGCCAACGAAGGAAAAAAGAATCTGACTTTTCAGACAAGAAACATTCAGATTTTCGAAGTAAAACCAAGATTGATCGCCAACAAAATTAATCAGAGTAAGAAAAGAATCGAAGAATTAAAAACCAAGATACGATTAGATCACATTCAAAGTACCAAAGAAAAGAGTGAAGTGTGGAAAATAATAGAAAATTATTCTGATCTATTTCAACTCGACGACGATGAACCACCAAGTACTAAACTCGCGGAACACATGATAGTCATCAACGAACCAACGAGACCAATTAACATTAAATCTTACAGACCGCCCAACATCCATCAAGATGAGGTTGACAAACAGGTACAAGGGCACCATTCAATGCACCCATTTGGATCGTACCAAAAAAGAAGGATGCGTTAGGAAAGGCAAAGTGGAGAATGGTGATTGATTATCGAAAATTGAACGAAAAAACGGCTCAGGATTCATATCCTCTCCCAGTTATCGAGGACATTCTGGATGAATTGGGAAAAGCATCAGTTTTCTCCGCATTGGATTTAAGCGCGGGATTCCATCAAATACCTATGGAAGAAAAATCAAGAAAATATACCGTTTTCAGTACTCACCAGGGACATTACGAGTTCTTACAGATGCCATTTGGATTGAAAACCGCGCCCGCGACTTTTCAACGAATGATGAACACCGCATTGAGAGGATTAATAGGAAAGATTTGCTTCGTGTATCTCGACGATATAATTGTCTTCGGAAAAACAATGGAAGAACATAATAAAAATTTGACGATCATCTTCAATCGATTGAGGGACACGAATCTAAAGCTCCAGCCAGATAAGTGTGAGTACATAAAACCGGAACTCGAGTATTTGGGACATATAATCACACCCGACGGAGTGAAACCGAACCCCATAAAGGTGAAGGCCGTAAAAGAATTTCCAACACCTAAAACAGCAAAACAGATCAAATCATTTTTGGGGCTCGCAGGTTACTATCGAAAGGTTATCCCAAAATTTTCAGCAATTGCTAAGCCATTGACCGATCTTACAAAAAATTATCAGAAGGATAAAACCAAACCTATAGTGTGGACCGATAAATACCAAACGGCGTTTGACACACTTAAGAATATTTTGGTCAGCGACCCTGTGTTGAGATACCCGGACTATACTGTGAGGAATTTCCCTGGCGGGACTCACAACCCCGGCTCCCCTCCCCTCGTCACGACCCGCAACTCGAAATCATCCTAAGACACTAAACCGCTTAAAACTCATCCTTAATTTATTGCCTAATCTCAAAACTTAAAATGACGCGGATCCACCTCACGGCCGACTGGACGCCAGGTACCGAGGTACCGCCGATTCTCATCGACTTTTATTGTCGCCAATGAGGTGGAGTCAAAAGCGGGGTCGCGCGAGGACGCGGTGAGAAGCCACAAGGCACACGACTAACTCAGGCTCCGCGAGCTGATATATGGTAGAGGGGCTGGACGGAATGAGGTGACAAAACTAGAATATTAAAGGAATTATTTGGTTTATTGACCAGTTCCCGGGCGTCACTTGACCAGGTCAAGGCGCATTTACGATGACATGATGGTGGACAAAATGAGTGTAATACTACGGGGACTCGATATAAAATAAATGAAAGAAACCAAGCATACAAATTATTCACGTGAAGTTAAAGTAGCGTTAACTTGAAGCGGCGACTCAAGCCATAGGTAGCGTGAACAATTATAATTTGGATTACTAAATAATAGCCGCAGAATAAAAGGTAGCTTGGAACAAATAATATTTAAAAAATCGCGGAACATAATCATAATAAATCATCGAAGGTGGCTTAGATACGAGAACGAATTCGGGAAAGAAAAACATAAGCAGAACAAATAATTTACGCAAACTAAAACGGCAAATCAACAATCAAAATTAACAAATAATCGCTCGCACGGAGGATCGGCAAAAATCTGAAGGAGGGGCAACAGATAAATCTCGAGTCCTGAAAATATAGCTAACGCAATAGCAACATGATAAAATAACAAAATAGTAATAATGTAATCATAAATTACAAGTAACCGACAAAACGCAAGTGTCGAAGATTATAAGCGGTAGTATAGGTAGCATACTATAGGTAGCATCAACGACAGCAAGATTCACAATACCACAGAATAAAATATACAGAAAATTTACGAGAATCCTAAACTGTGAATATTCGGGCAGCTCAAACAAAGATAGTACGGTAGCATAGGGGAGGTAGCGTGAGCCGAACAATACGCGCGAGATGGAAACAACTCGCCGGTCCCAGTGACCTTCGGCGAGTACCTCAACGGCAAGCAAGCGAAAGACAGAAAACTACGCATATTTAATTTACACGCCTGAAATATTACGGCGCAGTAACACAAAATTAACATAATTACAGAGAGCCAAACTAATACAATAATTAAACGATCGGAAAGGTAACGTAACTCAAAATATGGAATCTTAACAGCAAGAAGATAGCAAAATTAATTCAGTCAGAAGCAATCGCGATTAAACAAATATCTGTAACCATTAACTTAACGCAAAACTCAGAACAAAATAATTCAAAACGGAAGCTCATCAAAATTTACGACCAATTAATTGTCGGGCGATCTCTACTCCCGGCACGCCGCCGGGGAAGGAAGCGACCCGAGTCCTCCGTGAGTAACTCCACGCAACATACTCAAATACAAAAATCTCAAATACTAAACTTCAATAAAACCAAAAAGCAAAACTTACTCACGGGGCCGAATCACTAGCTTCTAAAAGATCGCTCGACTCACAGCAGTAGAGGAGGGGCTGAGTCTCACCGGAATCTCCTTTGTCCCGACGATGGTCGCGAGGTCCTGATTGCCGAAGATATCGATGTTCCCGTGCACGTGGTCGGCAGAAGAGTCTTCTTGACGGGTACGTAGTCAGCAGCGGAGTCCTGAATTTTGGCGATCCCTCGTGGGCCGTGGATCGATATCCCCCACTCCGCCCGCTCGCCGGCTATCGCTTGCGCACGCGCTCCGGTGCAGAGTGGCTCCCACGGTGTTTGGGAGATGCGGCGGCGCACTGCGAATCTCGCGCACTGGCGCGCGCTTCAAACGATAGTTTGAACTCTCCGCTGCATTTCGGTTGACGTAGTGGCCCGCACCGTTGATATCGCCGTTTCCCTCCAATTTCTTCATGCGGCCAATTAATACTGGAGCGTGGGTGTCTTCCCCTCGGATCCGGTGGCCCCAATGGACGAGTGCGGAGTCCCTCACGCCGGAATTCGTGGCCACGATGCATCGGCGGTATTGGACCCACAACAAAAGGCGCAACACTGCAATTAACTCGTTCCACCGGTGCTCCTAGACCCTTTCTTCATGAGGCGCCGGGTTGGCCGGACCGCGACAGTCCAAGCTCCAGGGGATGGTCCAGCGCCGGGCTGGGAAGTCGTGGGGAGGCGGGTGGCACAGTAATATTTCGGCCCATTTTCCAGCGCGCTCCCCGGGCATCCATAATCCACGGGCACTGTTGTTCGGTGCCCGCCCGCGATTCTGATCCTCAGAATTCCTATATCCAAAACTAGAGTTTCGGGCCATAATCCATAACTCAAGCCAATATCCAAAACAAAATACCTGAAGTCCCTCGGTGTAGGGGCACATCGGAAACGTAAGAGAGCGATAGGTAACGGTACGAGCGGTCGGCGAGCGCGTGGGCGTCAGGTAGCGGTTTGCAGGCGGAGGGGTAGTCCATCGGTGGTCGTAGGTAGCTGGGGTGAGACTCAGTAGAGGGGGAACAGAGCGGTCAAAACAATACTAAATCTAAAGAAACTAATTACGGTCTAATAAAACGCTTAAAATTCCGATCGCCAGGTAGCTCTGACGAAAGTCAGGTAGGGAGCGAAAATAGAGAGCGACTCCGCTGTTGACCCGCGGTTGGTAGAAGCGAACGTGCACCGACCCAAGTGTCGTAAATCCGACACTCCTCGCCGTTTACACTTCGCGCAGGTGGCGTGGCAAAAAATCAATTCACAATAGCAAGAAATATGTGTTGATGACGGACGCGTCTTATCAGGGACTGGGAGCCGTCATGTCGCAGGAAGGACATCCCTGTTCTTATATATCAAGAACGTTAAATAAAGCTGAAGTCAACTATACAACAACAGAAAAGGAGTTGCTTGCAATAGTTTGGGCAATTAAACGATTCAGGCAATATTTACTCGGAAGAAAATTTGCGATAAAAACTGATCACCAAGCCTTGAAGTGGTTAGCAAATAAACCTGATCCCGCATCCAGACTATTGCGATGGAGACTCAAACTTGAAGAGTATGAGTTCGACAATGAGTATGTCAAGGGAAAGCACAATACGGTAGCTGATACGCTATCTAGAGAAGCATATATTGAGGAACCCAAAATAAATAGCACTTTTGGTGAGCATAACCAAGTTAATTATAATTTACGTTCAAGGCCGACTATTGTTGAGAAAGATTCAGGAATCTCCAGCGACACTGACGCTGATGAAGATAAAACTTCAAAACAACCGGAGGCGAAACCAGACGCCTGTACCGAGATCGAGTTGCCATTTGACTTCTATCAATATTCTACATACAAGCTTTACAACCCAAACAATCTTGGACACCTTTTCAAAGAGAAACCTAATATCAGAGGGAAGAATTGGATAAAAATAAACTCACCAACTGATAATGGACCTCAAAGTCTGTACTATCAAACGCTCAATAAAGTAAGAACAAGATTGACAATTAATAAAATCAAAGATACTAGACACATTAAAGTTTGCACTGACAACTTAATGACAAAAGCCGACAAGGAAGAAATTTTGTCGATATTAAGATTTTTCAGTGTCAAAGATCCTGAAACTCAGTACGAATATTGTTTTTCAACGTTCGAAGAACCTGAATACACAGACAAGAAGAAGATTATAGCTGAAAGCCACGGAACTAATTTGAGCTCACATTTTGGTGAATATAAAACAATACAAAGAGTCAAAGAACACAGAGAATGGGAAAATCTCCAGGAAGACGTAAAGCATTACATCAAAAACTGTAAAATTTGTCAGAAATTTAAAGCTGTAAGAAACCGAGAAATAGCTCCCGCCATCGTTCCCGAACTGCCAGAGAAGCCTTTTGAAAAAGTTGCGTTAGACATATTTGGCCCACTGCAGAGATCACGATCAGGTCATGAGTATGTTCTTAGTATACAAGATTGTTTGACTAAATATCTTGTGCTGTGCCCTTTGGAGACTAAGTGGAGTTCAGAAATTATTCAGGCACTAAACGATGACTTTGTGTTGATTCATGGAGCCCCCGATGTTTTTCACACGGATCAAAAACAGGAATTTAATTCAAAATTGATGTGTTGTGCCCTAAATTGAGACGAGTGATCAAATCGTCTATTTTCCGGCTGTTTAATAAATAGTATTTGGGATCGGTCCGATTAAAGAACTAGAGTCCACGCGATTCCCGAAAGTAATACAAGGTTTATTGGTTTGATGAAGTACAATTGGTTTCTTATGATCGTAACTACTCTAATACGACGGCAACGAGTCCAACCGATCGTTACTGTGATTTTCTTAAGACTGACTCAATCGATAGCCGATTTAGTCCGCTCGACCCGCGATTGCTGGGTCGGCCTAATTGAAATGTCGACTCAGCTTCGAGTGCATTGACATGCTCGCATGCTCGAAGCTGGTGGCGAAAATGATTGCTGTTGGAATCATTTTCGCGACGGCAATGAATTCCAACGATTTAATAATTTAAATCATTAAATGGAAAATCTGGGGTAATACATCCCTCCCCCCTTAAAAAAGAAAAAATTAAACAAAAGAAATTTTTTCTTTACTGATTCGGTTGAACTTGTTTCTATCGCCTTAAATGACATGTTGTACAACAGTTGTTTTTATCTCACTAGCGCCAAGCCTTGGCCGGGTACGACAGTCGCACGCGATTGTTATCTCTCTCCGAGCATGCTCGCTGGAGTTCCGAATGTAGTCTGTTTTCTTGCTGATGCGATAAGGCATCCACGGCAGCCGGTGACTCTGGGGTCGCCGACTCACACGTGCTAGCTGGTGTAGGATTACGCTTCAGCCTCAGCTGATATAATTTGTAGACCGCGTAACTGACCAAGGCTATAGGCGCGATCGCACTTAAAGAGTAAAAGCTAACATTGTGATAGAACTGTGCATTTTCTTTAACGTCTTTATCGAGGTTTTCACCTATTTGTTTCACGCGAATTCCAAGGTTTTTTAATTCCTCGGGATTTCGCAACACATTTGACAATTTAAAATTTTCACTTTCACTCTTTCCGCGAGAATGGTATTTTTCGTCAATCTCCACTAACGTGAGATTATATGACGGTAAATAATTTTCGTTTC
The DNA here is from genome assembly GCA_947507545.1 of Clistopyga incitator. NCBI lineage: Eukaryota > Metazoa > Arthropoda > Insecta > Hymenoptera > Ichneumonidae > Clistopyga > Clistopyga incitator. The sequence continues at coordinate 6,212,022 of OX382191.1, forward strand.
GCACTTCGGTAACCCGTTTCAGAGTTCGCACACTGAAATCTTGGGCGGTTGCCTCGCATGAGCCTATTAAGGCCAGAATTCCCGAATTTTTTAACGTTTCGCGGTACGCGGGTGTTTTCTCGCACGTTATCGTAATTAGATCTTCGTATGGTGCGATATACATCCATCTTCCGTGTTGTTCCATGGGAATTACCATAGTGCTGGTGAGAGTCAAGGCTCGTTTTGGGCAGTGCCGTCCATTAGCAGTGTCGCCCTTCACATATGTGAGGATTTCGCAGGGCGCGTTCTTAGTAATTGGCGTCGACGGGTGCGTTGGCGAGCAGACGTGGGTTCTTCCAAATTTTTTGCAATTTCTCAGGTCGATTGTGGACATTCGTAAGAAATTCCTATTTGCTTGATCAACCACCACTAAGTCTTCAGTGGTATCCAGATAATAATACGTGTTGTTTGTTCCTTTCGTTGGCACAGGGTATACATGGCTTATCGTGTACCTCTGCGCTCCAACCAGCGGGATATCCAATATCAGCATTGCTGCTTTGCCGTCACTGTAGGCTCGCGCGTCGGTTAGACTCATGAGTGTGTTGGCTTCGCTGCGCATTATCGGCACGGGGAATCCGGTGCCGGCGGGTAAGTGTGGTAGAGCGTCCGTGAGGTACTCCACTAGCTTGCGCGGTGGTAGTATCGCTGCGCTTACTCGTCCCGTAGAAACTTCCGCGAAAAACAACACCAATTCCTTCACGTCGGTGACTAACTCCTCTACCACTAGGGATATTACGATGAGGCTTTCATCAAGTTTTTGGCGTGCGAGCAGCTGATCTTGTTCCCCGTGGAGGTTGTAACCCAAACGCTCTACGAAGTCGAATAATTTTTTCTCGTTCCCGTTCATCCTTTCCGCGGTTTCGTTAAAGATCCGTAACGATGATAAGACCACTTGGAGTTGATCCTTAATGCCCTGTTTTAGTCCACGCTGGTTGGCCTGTAAATCGGATATCTGCTGGTGGATTTGTTCCGCGTCCGCTGCGTCCATATTTCCGGTGATTGATTTTATTATTGACCCCATTCCATCAATGAGGCCTCGCCGCTTACGCTGTTGTTCGGGTTTTAAATGGATTAGGTCCCGAATAGTTTCCATGTTGTCGTCGATCCTTGTTGTCATTCCGGTGACATATTTCCCAATTGCGGAGCAAAGGTCATTGGTTTCGTTTCTCTCTGCGTTTTTGCAATAAGTCCTTGCCCTTCCGAAGTGGAATTTTAGTGTGTCCTCCCGCATTTTGATGTACGAGAAATCCATTCGAATTGCCAGTCTCCATGTAGCTCTCGTCTCCATAAGGTTTCCGATTTCTTCGTAGTAGATGCCGGGGTTGTTGATGAAAGGTGACAAGGAATACACCTCGCTGGCGGTGTATGTGTGTGCGAAACACACGAGGATCAGCGTTCTGAAACAGAGTCCGAGAGTTAGAAGGACTCTAAGACCGTGGGACTGCTGATGTGGCGAAAAGTCCCACTTTGCTGGACGGTGGCTGGTGCTAGTTGGCCACCACCGGCTCACTCGCTCAGCAGCAACAGCAACAACCACAGCTACGAATTTTCAATCTCCTCGTAACTTCGAATCAAAAATGACCAGACACGGCAGCTTGGTTCTGGATGGGTCCAGAATGACCCGCCGCCTGGCGAACTGGGCAGTAAGTAGCCCCTCTTAATTATTAAAAAATTTCTCCTCTATTTTTATACCTCCATTATTTGTCCGTTTGTTTAATTCTTAATAATTCATCTAATAATTTATCTAATTCCAGACGTCGGTAGTATACGTTCCGGGAACAGCTCGGCGCCTCCGAAACCCCGGGTGGCTCCGAACCTTCATCCGGGAGGCGGCCCAGGTTCGGCACCGTCGCCGTCTCCTACGTGACACGGCGGCTTACATTTGGAGCGGCGGCGACCGCCTCGACGATGGAACCGCCGATTTCTTCGGTTTCAGGCGGTTGTTTTCTGAGGGGGATCATCCATGCCCCCTGTGCGGCCGCCCATATTTTTAAGGGGTTTTTCCCGATAGTAAAACAATATAAATAAAAACTCTTTTTAAATTAAATCTCTGGTTTGTGTTTTTTATTCTACTTAAGATCCGCCCGCGACAAAAATAGCGGAAGACTCTTCCAAGCCCTTGTTAGCTTTATTATACTTTATGTTAGGTTCGGACATATCCTCTTTTAGTTTTTTATTACATTTTTCCTTCGTCGGCCGCCACCTATCTTATCTTGTGTGATAAGCGGCTAGTGCTCGATGAAGGGCCGCAAGCGGTTCGCATGGACCGTTGCGGTCTTCCGTCCTTTCTTTATTATGTAGGTGACAGAGCCTTGTCGTTCCATGATGGTGTGGGGCCCCGTCCATGCCGGTGTTAGTTTCGCTGACCGCCCTCTTCTCACCGTCTCGTCGTGAAGGAGTACGCGATCACCGACGTGGTATTCCTGCTCTCTCGCTTTGACGTCGTAATTATGCTTCGCCCTCTCCTTAGCGTCGCTCAGGCTACGTCGCGCTACCGACCATGAGGCCCGTAACCTCTCACGTAGCTCGCTCGCGTAGTCTGCATGTGTGTATGTGGCCCGCGGTTCTTGTTTCACCGCGGTAGGCAATTCTGCCTCGCGCCCGAATACTAACACATAAGGAGATAGGCCGGTAGCCGTGTGTGGTGTGGTGTTATACACAAACATAGCGTATGGCAACCATTCATCCCAATTATCTTGGTCTCCATTTATAAAATTCTTTAAATACTCCGCCAAGGTCCGATGTGATCTCTCCAAAGCTCCATTGCTTTCGGGGTGGTATGCTGTGGTTTGGATCTTCTTGATTCGGAGGAGCTTACAAGCTTCTTTAAAAGTCGAACTCAAGAAGTTGGTACCTTGGTCGGACAAAAGCATTTCAGGTGTTCCATATCGACAGATGATTTCTTCCACCAAAGCTTTGGCGACTGTCTGAGCTTCCTGGTTGGGAATAGCCACCGCTGCGCTGTATTTGGTTAGCGCGTCCTGGAACGTGAGAACGTATCTGTTCTCAGCCCCTGTCAAAGGTAGTGGTCCAACTATATCGACAGCTATTTTTTCAAAAGCCTTGCTGGGGGTGTCGGTGATGACCATTGGTGCCTTTATTCTACATCGTAGCTTGTTTTTTTGACATTTTTCGCAAGCTGCAATGTAATTCTCTATTTCCTTTTTCATGCCGGGCCATTCATACTTGGTTCGGACCCGTTTTAGCGTCCTCTTTGTACCCTGGTGCCCACCGAGGGGGGCATCATGGTATTCCTTTAGTATTTTCCCTCGGTCCTCTAGAGACGGGCAGGTTACGCCTATGCTGCAGCGACGCTTGTTTATTGTAGTGGCTTCCTCGTCTTCACTGGAGGAACTCTCTATCTCACTATTCGCTCCGCTCTCCGCTTCCCCGGGCCCGCCTGGCTGATGGCTGTTCGCTTGGCCAGCGAGTTGGTCTACGTAAGCTTGGCACGGTGGAGTATCGGCGTCCTTTTCGCTCCGCAGTGAGTGGCGTCGCTCCGTCCCTCTCGCTGCACTCGCGCTATCCTCTACTCCGGTCTCGCTCTCCTCGCGTCTACTCTTTGTGCCGTGCTTCGTAGCTGGAGCGCCCCAACCACACGGCTTGCATGTGTTGGTGCGGGCGTTAGTGTGTTTGGTCGTTCGTGAGCCATCTATTTCCTTCTCCTTCTGGCTCGCTGCTTGAGCTCTTGTGGTAATAAAAATACGGCTTAGAGCATCCGCGTTTGTATTTCTCTTCCCAGCTTTGTATTCCACATCGAACTCGTGCTCTGATAACTTTATTTTCCACCTCATCAGGCGAGAACCCGGGTCGGTTATCCCAAATAGCCAGGTGAGTGGTTGATGGTCGGTGATGACCTTGAACCGGGTTCCGTATATATACGGTCGGAATTGCGCTATGGCCCACACTATTGCGAGCAACTCTTTCTCCGTTGTCGAGTAATTAATCTCGGCCTTCGAGAGTGTGCGACTCGCATAGCATATAGGCAAATCTTCGCCGACCGTGCCTTGAGAGAGGATCGCCCCGATTGCCATTTTAGAGGCGTCTGTAGTTACCAAGAATTGACGGTCGAAGTCGGGGTATTGTAGTACGGGCGCCGTGGTTAACGCTGTCTTCAGTTCTTCGAACGCGGCGTCGCATACTGCAGTCCACTCGAACTTCGTCCCCTTTTTTAATAAGCCGGTTAATGGTTTTGCTACCTTTGAAAAATCTCGAATAAATTTTCGATAGTAGCCAGCTAATCCGAGGAATGATTGCACCTGTTTGACAGTTGTTGGTGCAGGGAAATTTTTTACGGCGACGAGTTTCTCCGGGTCTGCTCTTACTCCCTCTTCCGAAATGATGTGCCCCAAATACTGCGTTTCTTTCCGTAGGAATTGACATTTCCCTGGTTGTACGGACAGTTTGGCCTCATTTAGTCCTGGAACACTTCCTCTAACCTGTCGTTATGCTCTCTCAGCGTTTTACCGTATACGACGATATCGTCGAGGTATACATAACACTTGACTCCCTGTATGCCGGCCAGTACTGAGTTCATTAACCTCTGAAACGTGGGAGGAGCATTTTTTAATCCGAAAGGCATTCGATTGTATTCGAAATGTCCTTGAGGAGTCGAAAATGCTGTTTTCTCCTTGTCTTCTTCCGCCATCGGGATTTGATGAAATCCGGATGCGAGGTCAAGAGTTGAAAAATAGCGGGCTTTTCCCAGCTGGTCCAATATCTCGGTGATGTTGGGCAGTGGGTAGGAGTCCCCAATGGTGGCTTCGTTTAATTTTCGGAAGTCCACCACTACTCGAAGTCGTTTTTCTCCCGTTGCGTCGGGTTTTTTGGCTACTACCAAGAGGGGTGCATTCCATTGGCTCCTGCTTGGCCGAATTATCCCATCTGCGATCATTTCGCTAGTTTGCCGTTCCACTTCCTGTTTGTGCGTTTCAGGTAGTCTATAAGGGCGTATTTTTGTGGGTTGTACGCCATCCTTTAGGGGTATGCGATGTTCCACCATGTGCGTACACGGTAACTTGTCTCCCTTTAAATGGAAAATCTTTTCATATTTTCTTATCAGTGGCAAAAGGGATTTTCTTTCCTCGTCATTTAAGTGGGTCATGGCGAGTTCTCTTTCTAATCGCTGGAGTCGCATAGCTCCCCTTTCTTCCTTGACGGCCCCTACTTGCAATGTTTCCGAGTTGTTCTCGAGCTCGTCCGATATCTCGACCGGCTCAAGTATCACCGTCGGGCGATTGACCACTACCACGCTCTCAGTAGTGTTCATGAGGCTCACCACACAGCTATTGCCTCGTGGCGGCGTGTAGCACGCGCCGATTGTCACACCTGACTCTATCTCTTTCTTTGAAAGAATTCCTGGTGTGCCGCTGCACGTTGCTACGTAAGCTATAGTTTCGGAGCGTGGTGCGAGAATGATTTTTTGACTTCCATCTAGTAACGGCATTCTGTGCCCGTAGAGACGGAGCACTTCTCCTCTCAAAATATCTACATGGTGCATCTTTATGAATTCCATGCCCAGTAACCCCTCCACAGCTATCGGCACGTCATCTTTTATTACGTAGAACCAATGCTTTATTGTTTTCTTTGTTGTTTTCAAGGTGATCTCAGCCTTACAGACGGGAGAAAATTTACTGCCCTCCGCACCTTGAAGTACTGCATCACTATCTTCGATTGGCGTGTCTGCCTTCAACTTGCTATATTTGATTAGGCTGCACTGAGCTCCGGTGTCGGCCTTCAGCGTGAGTATTCCTCGCATCGCGTCGGGGCTCGCGATATCAAAATCACTGGCCGTCGAGCTCTTTGATGGCACGGTAACTTCGAAGACATGCATCTCCTTATCCTCTTTCATCAGACGGTCGATGGTCGTAACTCCGGGGTCAATGCTGCCCAGCGTACGCGTAGTAGTAAGCGTAGCATTACACTCGGCTGCCACTCTGCACATTTTTCCTTTATCGCGCTCTCCCTTTTCGGCCCCTTTCAACGGTCTACTCTCGGTGACCGTATGTATGTTTATTGTGCCTAGCGTACGCGTGGCCTTGGTCGAGGTGCTGGTTTGCACTGCTGTGCAGGATTCCAACGCTTTATCTAGACTCGGAGGTCTGTCTCCGCTTCTCCTCTGTTGTGATACAGATCCTTGACCTACTTCCTTTTTCTTTATTCTCCTCCGGCATTCTTTCCACGAGTGCCCTTTTAACTTGCAGTAGGTGCATACCATTTCCAACTGATTGATGCCTCTCGATTGGTTGGGAGCGGGCAGGCTCAATCGGCCTGATCGGCGGGTGTAATCCCGCGCCATATGCCCGCGGTTTCCACAGTTATAGCAAGCCTTTCCGTTGGGCTGAGCGGGTAACGACCTTCTCTGACTTCCTTGAGTCTTCTTTGCTGCTCCATTTGGGTGCGTCTCGTTACTAATTTCTACAGCCGCATTTATTGCCTCATGCAGGGTAGCACAGTTCCGCGATCGCACCAGGATTTGTACTTGGCCGTGCAACCCACCCACAAATACTGTCAGAGCAGATTTCCGCGTTATCCATTCCACAAACCGGGCCTGTTCATCGGTGCAAACCTCCTCGCAGATTTTTCCCACCACTTCCGTGGTGATTTGTTCCACTCGAGTCGCGTACGCGGTGACATTCTCGTTCTGTTCTTGTTTCATGGAATGGAATTCCATTTGCATAGCTGACAGAGATCTTTGGCGTCCAAAACGCGATTCAAGCTCCGCTTTTAATTGCTCCAGAGTGTTGATGTTCTGGAACCTCAGCTCCTCGGCCGCTCTTCCTTTCATTGTGCCACTAAGTATTAAGGCGAGTAGAGTACGTTTTTCTTCCGCCTTTACTCTTGAGAATACCGTGTCACACGAGCGTAGGAATGCGCCGAGTTTACCCGGATCGCTTCCATCAAAATACCTGATGAATTGGATTCGCAGGGCACGCTCGAGCGGTTTCGAATCTTCACCGCCGTCATAGTAGGGTCCGCTGCCCTGAGGGTCACCTGAGGGCTCTCCTCCGAATCCTCGATGAGGAGGGTTTCCTCTAGGATCTTCTGGGGGTCCTACTCCTTGACTTCTTCTCGGCGGTACTGGTGGTCGTTTTGGCGGCTCCTCTGCGAGGTCTCCAGGCGGATCACTTGACACTCTTCTTGGCAAAGATGTCGGGGTTTTGGCTGGGGTTTCTTTGCTTTGTCGTTTCTTTTCCCTGGCAACCACTTTCGTGAGTGCCTCGAACCGTGTCTGTAGGTCGCTTATGAGCTCCAATTGAGTTTTTAACTGACCAGCTTGTTCTTGCACAGTTTGTGCCAGATCTTCTGGCTCATCTTCCTCATCCTTCGATGACGTGGTATTAATTCCACGGTGGGGTGTTTCTAGACGACCTTGAGCGGTGTTCCGAGAGGCAACATTCCATGGCGGTGGTGCTGGTAACTCGTAGGGCTCTTCTTCCATTCGGTCGTCCCTCTGTGTCGTTCCCCTAGCGGTGCTCTTAGGGATAGCTCCTCTACCATTTCCTGGTGATGGTCTTCTTATGGTGATGCCGAACTCCTTTACTAAACTCTCTGCTATTCGGGCCTCTTCCGTGCCGGGGGTTCCGCCGGTCGGCGAAATCTTCCTAAGGGCGCGTTGCGTCCTCAAGGTGATGTCACCTACCGCTTCCTCTAAGCCGGTGGTGATATCTACACCGTCGGCTTGTATTGTCGTGTCCACGGAGCTCGCTCTCCGCCGCTGTCGATCTTGATCTTCTCGCGGCATGCGATGCGATGAGTCAGCAACGATTTAATTTAATTTTATCGCGAATAGGGCAGTAATAATTTTTTGTTATTTTCCCTTTCCGAAAGGGGTTTTAATTATATGTAAATAGATTTTTTAATTATGATGGACAGTGGTTGGTGTTAGCCTGGCCTCCTGCCTTTCGCGAATTAATACCGTAAATCCTTGCAAGTTGCTACAAACTTGCAACGATTTCCGAAGGGTATCGATTTTTTTTTTAACGAGAGATCTGGGCTCGCGGGCTCAGTCCCACGGATTTAATGCCTTAATCTCTAAAAATTGTTTAACCCGTTTTTCTGGCTCGGACTAATAGGCTCATGCAGAAATAAAATTTTTGGCAACCGCCACTTACAGTTTCCAGAACCCTTCCATGGTGCAGCTGGCCTTCGAGGTTGTCGTCTCCGTTGTCGTGTTGACCTTGACGTTGTTCCCCGTCTGCGTTGTCGCGTTGGCCTTGCTGGTCGATGAATACGCCCTTCCTGGCGTAGTCGATCCTTTGGTTGGACGTTCGTCCCTCAGTTGGCTGGACTTTCGTCCTTCAGTTGGCTGGACGTTCGACGTTTAATTTAAATTAAATCGTTGCTGAGTCATCGCATCACATGCCGCGAGAAGATCAAGATCGACAGCGGCGGAGAGCGAGCTCCGTGGACACGACTATACAAGCCGACGGTGTAGATATCACCACCGGCTTAGAGGAAGCGGTAGGCGACATCACCTTGAGGACGCAACGCGCCCTTAGGAAGATTTCGCCGACCGGCGGAACCCCCGGCACGGAAGAGGCCCGAATAGCAGAGAGTTTAGTAAAGGAGTTCGGCATCACCATAAGAAGAGGAACCTCATTCGGTGAAGCCACATACATGGATCAGGAAGAGGAATCCAAGGGCGAGGGCGCTAAAGCCATTGCCACACCAGATATCGATGCCGAGCTAGAAAGGATGCTCCGAGACACCGGTCTGGAAGGACAAAGAGGAGCCCTGGAAAGGGCCAAAACCAAATCCAAAACTCCAGGAAATGGTAGAGGAGCAATCCCTAAGAGCACCGCTAGGGGAATGACACAGAGGGACGACCGAATGGAAGAAGAGCCCTACGAGTTACCAGCACCACCGCCATGGAATGTAGCCTCTCGGAACAGCGCTCAAGGTCGTCTAGAAACACCCCACCGTGGTATTAATACCACATCATTGAAGGATGATCAAGATGAGCCAGAAGATCTGGCACAAACTGTGCAAGAACAAGCTGGTCAGTTAAAAACTCAATTGGAGCTCATAAGCGACCTACAGACACGGTTCGAGGCACTCACGAAAGTGGTTGCCAGGGAAAAGAAACGACAAAGCAAAGAAACTCCAGCAAAAACCCCGACATCTTTGCCAAGAAGAGTGTCAGGTCGCCAAAACGACCACCAGTACCGCCGAGAAGAAGTCAAGGAGTAGGACCCCCAGAAGATCCTAGAGAAAACCCTCCTCATCGAGGATTCGGAGGAGAGCCCTCAGGTGACCCACAGGGCAGTGAACCCTACTATGACGGCGGAGAAGATTCGAAACCGCTCGAGCTTGCCCTGGGAATCCAATTCATCAGGTATTTTGATGGAAGCGATCCGGGTAAACTCGGCGCATTCCTACGCTCGTGTGACACGGTATTCTCAAGAGTAAAGGCGGAAGAAAAACGTACTCTACTCGCCTTAATACTTAGTGGCAGAATTGAAGGAAGAGCGGCCGAGGAGCTGAGGTTCCAGAACATCAACACTCTAGAGCAATTAAAAGCGGAGCTTGAATCGCGTTTTGGACGCCAAAGATCGCTGTCAGCTATGCAAATGGAATTCCATTCCATGAAACAAGAACAGAACGAGAATGTCACCGCGTACGCGACTCGAGTGGAACAAATCACCACGGAAGTGGTGGGAAAAATCTGCGAGGAAGTTTGCACCGATGAACAGGCTCGGTTTGTGGAATGGATAACGCGGAAATCTGCTCTGACAGTATTTGTGGGTGGGTTGCACGGCCAAGTACAAATCCTGGTGCGATCGCGGAACTGTGCTACCCTGCATGAGGCAATAAATGCGGCTGTAGAAATAAGTAACGAGACGCACCCAAATGGAGCAGCAAAGAAGACTCAAGGAAGTCAGAGAAGGTCGTTACCCGCTCAGCCCAACGGAAAGGCTTGCTATAACTGTGGAAACCGCGGGCATATGGCGCGGGATTGCACCCGCCGATCAGGCCGATTGAGCCTGCCCGCTCCCAACCAATCGAGAGGCATCAATCAGTTGGAATTGGTATGCACCTACTGCAAGTTAAAAGGGCATTCGTGGAAAGAATGCCGGAGGAGAATAAAGAAAAAGGAAGTAGGTCAAGGATCTGTATCACAACAGAGGAGAAGCGGAGACAGACCTCCGAGTCTAGATAAAGCGCTGGAATCCTGCACAGCAGTGCAAACCAGCACCTCGACCAAGGCCACGCGTACGCTAGGCACAATAAACATACATACGGTCACCGTGAGTAGACCGTTGAAAGGGGCCGAAGAGGGAGAGCGCGATAAAGAAAAAATGTGCAGAGTGGCAGCCGAGCGTATCGCTACGCTCACTACTACGCGTACGCTGGACAGCATTGACGCCAGAATTATGAGTATCGTCCGTCAGAAGCAAGAGAATAAGGAAATGCATGTCTTCGAGGTTACCGTGCCGTCAAAGAGCTCGACGGCCAGTGATTTTGATATCGCGAGCCCCACCGCGATGCGAGGAATACTCACGCTTAAGGCCGACACCGGAGCTCAGTGCAGCCTAATCAAATATAGCAAGTTAAAGGCAGACACGCCAATCGAAGATAGCGATGCAGTACTTCAAGGTGCGGAGGGCAGTAAATTTTCTCCCGTCTGTAAGGCCGAGATCACTTTGAAAACACCAAAGAAAACAATAAAGCATTGGTTCTACGTAATAAAAGATGACGTGCCGATAGCTGTGGAGGGGTTACTGGGCATGGAATTCATAAAGATGCACCATGTAGATATTTTGAGAGGAGAAGTGCTCCGTCTCTACGGGCACAGAATGCCGTTGCTGGATGGAAGTCAAAAAATCGTTCTCGCACCACGCTCCGAAACTATAGCTTACGTAGCAACGTGCAGCGGCACACCGGGAATTCTTCCAAAGAAAGAGATAGAGTCAGGTGTGACAATCGGCGCGTGCTACACGCCGCCACGAGGCAATAGCTGTGTGGTGAGCCTCATGAACACTACTGAGAGCGTGGTAGTGGTCAATCGCCCGACGGTGATACTTGAGCCGGTCGAGATATCGGACGAGCTCGAGAACAACTCGGAAACATTGCAAGTAGGGGCCGTCAAGGAAGAAAGGGGAGCTATGCGACTCCAGCGATTAGAAAGAGAACTCGCCATGACCCACTTAAATGACGAGGAAAGAAAATCCCTTTTGCCACTGATAAGAAAATATGAAAAGATTTTCCATTTAAAGGGAGACAAGTTACCGTGTACGCACATGGTGGAACATCGCATACCCCTAAAGGATGGCGTACAACCCACAAAAATACGCCCTTATAGACTACCTGAAACGCACAAACAGGAAGTGGAACGGCAAACTAGCGAAATGATCGCAGATGGGATAATTCGGCCAAGCAGGAGCCAATGGAATGCACCCCTCTTGGTAGTAGCCAAAAAACCCGACGCAACGGGAGAAAAACGACTTCGAGTAGTGGTGGACTTCCGAAAATTAAACGAAGCCACCATTGGGGACTCCTACCCACTGCCCAACATCACCGAGATATTGGACCAGCTGGGAAAAGCCCGCTATTTTTCAACTCTTGACCTCGCATCCGGATTTCATCAAATCCCGATGGCGGAAGAAGACAAGGAGAAAACAGCATTTTCGACTCCTCAAGGACATTTCGAATACAATCGAATGCCTTTCGGATTAAAAAATGCTCCTCCCACGTTTCAGAGATTAATGAACTCAGTACTGGCCGGCATACAGGGAGTCAAGTGTTATGTATACCTCGACGATATCGTCGTATACGGTAAAACGCTGAAAGAGCATAACGACAGGTTAGAGGAAGTGTTCCAACGACTAAATGAGGCCAAACTGTCCGTACAACCAGGGAAATGTCAATTCATACGGAAAGAAACGCAGTATTTGGGGCACATCATTTCGGAAGAGGGAGTAAGAGGTGACCCTGAGAAACTCGTCGCCGTAAAAAATTTCCCTGCACCAACAACTGTAAAACAGGTGCAATCATTCCTCGGATTAGCTGGCTACTATCAAAAATTTATTCGAGATTTTTCAAAGGTAGCAAAACCATTAACCGGTTTATTAAAAAAGGGAACGAAGTTCGAGTGGACTGCAGTATGCGACGCCGCGTTCGAAGAACTGAAGACAGCGTTAACCACGGCGCCCGTACTACAATACCCCGACTTCGACCGTCAATTCGTGGTAACTACAGACGCCTCTGATAAGGCAATCGGGGCGATCCTCTCTCAAGGCACGGTCGGCGAAGATTTGCCTATATGCTATGCGAGTCGCACACTCTCGAAGGCCGAGATTAATTACTCGACAACGGAGAAAGAGTTGCTCGCAATAGTGTGGGCCATAGCGCAATTCCGACCGTATATATATGGAACCCGGTTCAAGGTCATCACCGACCATCAACCACTCACCTGGCTATTTGGGATAACCGACCCGGGTTCTCGCCTGATGAGGTGGAAAATAAAGTTATCAGAGCACGAGTTCGATGTGGAATACAAAGCTGGGAAGAGAAATACAAACGCGGATGCTCTAAGCCGCATTTTTATTACCACAAGAGCTCAAGCAGCGAGCCAGAAGGAGAAGGAAATAGATGGCTCACGAACGACCAAACACACTAACGCCCGTACCAACACATGCAAGCCGTGTGGTTGGGGCGCTCCAGCTACGAAGCACGGCACAAAGAGTAGACGCGAGGAGAGCGAGACCGGAGTAGAGGATAGCGCGAGTGCAGCGAGAGGGACGGAGCGACGCCACTCACTGCAGAGCGAAAAGGACGCCGATACTCCACCGTGCCAAGCTTACGTAGACCGACTCGCTGGCCAAGCGAACAGCCATCAGCCAGGCGGGCCCGGGGAAGCGGAGAGCGGAGCGAGTAGTGAGATAGGGAGTTCCTCCAGTGAAGACGAGGAAGCCACTACAATAAACAAGCGTCGCTGCAGCATAGGCGTAACCTGCCCGTCTCTAGAGGACCGAGGGAAAATACTAAAGGAATACCATGATGCCCCCCTCGGTGGGCACCAGGGTACAAAGAGGACGCTAAAACGGATCCGAGCCAAGTATGAATGGCCCGGCATGAAAAAGGAAATAGAGAATTACATTGCAGCTTGCGAAAAATGTCAAAAAAACAAGCTACGATGTAGAATAAGGGCACCAATGGTCATTACCGACACCCCCAGCAAGGCCTTTGAAAAAATAGCCGTCGATATAGTTGGACCACTACCTTTGACAGGGGCTGAGAACAGATACGTTCTCACGTTCCAAGACGCGCTAACCAAATACAGCGCAGCGGTGGCTATTCCCAATCAGGAAGCTCAGACAGTCGCCAAAGCTTTGGTGGAAGAAATCATCTGTCGGTATGGGACTCCTGAAATCCTTTTGTCCGACCAAGGTACCAACTTCTTGAGTTCGACTTTTAAAGAAGCTTGTAAGCTCCTCCGAATCAAGAAGATCCAAACCACAGCATACCATCCCGAAAGCAATGGAGCTTTGGAGAGATCACATCGGACCTTGGCGGAGTATTTAAAGAATTTTATAAATGGAGACCAAGATAATTGGGATGAATGGTTGCCATATGCTATGTTTGTGTATAACACCACACCACACACGGCTACCGGCCTATCTCCTTATGTGTTAGTATTCGGGCGCGAGGCAGAATTGCCTACCGCGGTGAAACAAGAACCGCGGGCCACATACACACATGCAGACTATGCGAGCGAGCTACGTGAGAGGTTACGGGCCTCATGGTCGGTAGCGCGACGTAGCCTGTGCGACGCTAAGGAGAGGGCGAAGCATAATTACGACGTCAGAGCGAGAGAGCAGGAATACCACGTCGGTGATCGCGTACTTCTTCACGACGAGACGGTGAGAAGAGGGCGGTCAGCGAAACTGACACCGGCATGGACGGGGCCTCACACCGTCATGGAACGACAAGGCTCCGTCACCTACATAATAAAGAAAGGACGGAAGACCGCAACGGTCCATACGAACCGCTTGCGGCCCTTCATTGAGCACTAGCCGCTTATCATACAAGATAAGATAAGTGGCGGCTGACGAAGGAAGAATATTATTTAAAAGCTAAAAGAGGATATGTCCGTACCTAGCCTAGAGTAACTATAAAACTAGCAAGGGCTTGGAAGGGTCTTCCGCTATGTTTGTCGCGGGCGGATCTTAAGTAAAATGAAAAACACAAACGGCTGAGGTTTAATTTAAACGGGTTTTTATTGTGGTTATCGGGATAAAGCCTTTAAAGATATGGGCGGCCGCACAAGGGGCATGGATGTTCCCCCTCGGAAAACAACCGCCTGAACCCGAAGAAATCGGCGGTTCCATCGTCGAGGCGGTCGCCGCCGCTCCAGATGTATGCCGCCGTGTCTCGTAGGAGACGGCGACGGTGCCGGACCTGGGCCGCCTCCCGGATGAAAGTCCGGAGCCACCCGGGGTGTCGAAGGCGCCGAGCGGTTCCCGGAACGTATACCACCGACGTCTGGAATTAAATAAATAAATACAAATAATGGAGGTATATAAAAAGAAAAAATAAGGGGAAAATTTTTTATTAATAATTAAGAGGGGCTACTTACTGCCCAGTTCGCCAGGCGGCGGGTCATTCTGGACCCATCCAGAACCAAGCTGCCGTGTCTGGTCATTTTTTTTTTTTTTTTTTTTTTTTATTATTCAAAGTTGAGGAGATTGAGAATTCGTAGGTGTTGTTGCCTCTGTTGCTGTGGAGCGAGTGAGCCGGTGGTGGCCAAGAAGCACCAGCCACCGTCCAGCAAAGTGGGACTTTTCGCCACATCAGCAGTCCCACGGTCTTAGAGTCCTTCTAACTCTCGGACTCTGTTTCAGAGCGCTGATCCTCGTGTGTTTCGCACACACGTACACCGCCAGCGAGGTGTATTCCTTGTCACCTTTCATCAACAACCCCGGCATCTACTACGAAGAAATCGGAAACCTTATGGAGACGAGAGCCACATGGAGACTGGCAATACGAATGGATTTTTCGTACATCAGAATGCGGGAAAACGCAATAAAATTCCATTTCGAGAGGGCAAGGGACTATTGCAGAACAGCAGAAAGGAATGACACCAGTGACCTTTGCTCCGCAGTTGGGGAATACGTCACCAGAATGACAATGAGGATCGACGACAACATGGAAACTATTCGGGACCTAATCCATTTAAAACTCGAACAACAGCGTAAGCGGCGAGGCCTCATTGATGGAATGGGGTCAATAATAAAATCAATCACCGGGAATATGGACGCAGCGGACGCGGAACAAATCCACCAGCAGATATCCGAGTTACAGGCCAACCAGCGTGGACTAAAACAGGGCATTAAGGATCAACTCCAGGTGGTCTTATCATCGTTACGGATCTTTAACGAAACCGCGGAAAGGATGACCGGGAACGGGAACAAATTGTTTGATTTCGTGAAACACCTGGGTCTCAATCTTTACGGGCAACACGATCGGCTACTCGCACGCCAAAAACTTGATGAAAGCCTCATCGTAATATCTCTAGTGGTAGAGGAGTTGGTCACCGACGTAAAGGAATTGGTGTTGTTTTTCGCGGAAGTTTCTACGGGACGAGTAAGCGCAGCGATACTACCACCGCGCAAGCTAGTGGAGTACCTCACGGACGCTCTACCACACTTACCCGCCGGCACCGGATTCCCCGTGCCGATAATGCGCAGCGAAGCCAACACACTCATGGGTCTAACCGACGCGCGAGCCTACAGTGACGGCAAAGCAGCAATGCTGATATTGGATATCCCGCTGGTTGGGGCGCAGAGGTACACGATAAGCCATGTATACCCCGTGCCAACGAAAGGAACAAACAACACGTATTATTATCTGGATACCACTGAAGACTTGGTGGTGGTTGATCAAGCAAATAGGAATTTCTTGCGAATGTCCACAATCGACCTGAGAAATTGCAAAAAATTTGGAAGAACCCACGTCTGCTCGCCAACGCACCCGTCGACGCCAATTTCTAAGAACGCGCCCTGCGAAATCCTCACATATGTGAAGGGTGACACTGCTAATGGACGACACTGCCCAAAACGAGCCTTGACTCTCACCAGCACTATGGTAATTCCCATGGAACAACACGGAAGATGGATGTATATCGCACCATATGAAGATCTAATCACGATAACGTGCGAGAAAACACCCGCGTACCGCGAAACGTTAAAAAATTCGGGAATTCTGGCTTTAATAGGCTCATGTGAGGCAACCGCCCAAGATTTCAGTGTGCGAACTTTGAAACGGGTTACCGAAGTGCGAAACGAAAATTATTTACCGTCATATAATCTCACGTTAGTGGAGATTGACGAAAAATACCATTCTCGCGGAAAGAGTGAAAGTGAAAATTTTAAATTGTCAAATGTGTTGCGAAATCCCGAGGAATTAAAAAACCTTGGAATTCGCGTGAAACAAATAGGTGAAAACCTCGATAAAGACGTTAAAGAAAATGCACAGTTCTATCACAATGTTAGCTTTTACTCTTTAAGTGCGATCGCGCCTATAGCCTTGGTCAGTTACGCGGTCTACAAATTATATCAGCTGAGGCTGAAGCGTAATCCTACACCAGCTAGCACGTGTGAGTCGGCGACCCCGGAGTCACCGGCTGCCGTGGATGCCTTATCGCATCAGCAAGAAAACAGACTACATTCGGAACTCCAGCGAGCATGCTCGGAGAGAGATAACCATCGCGTGCGACTGTCGTACCCGGCCAAGGCTTGGCGCTAGTAAGATAAAAACAACTCTTGTACAACATGTCATGAAAGGCGATGGAAACAAGTTCAACCGAATCAGTAAAGAAAAAATTTCTTTTGCTCAATTTTTTCTTTTTTAAGGGGGGAGGGATGTAGTACCCCAGATTTTCCATTTAAAGATTTAAATTATTAAATCGTTGGAATTTATTGCCGTTGCGAAAATGATTCCAACAGCAATCATTTTCGTCACCAGCTTCGAGCATGCGAGCATGTCAATGCACTCGAAGCTGAGTCGACATTTTAATTAGGCCGACCCAGCAATCGCGGGTCGAGCGGACTAAATCGGCTATCGATTTAGTCAGTCTTGAGAGAAGCAGAGTAACGATCGGTTGGGCTCGTTGCCATCGTAATCAGCATAACTACGATCATCAGAAAACTAATGTAATCATACCAAATCAATAAACCTTGTTTACTATCGGGAATCGCGTGGACTCCAGTTCTTAAATCGGTCCGATCCCAACTACTATTTCTTAAACCGCCGGAAAATAGACGAACCGATCACTCGTCTCAATTTCGGGCACAACAACGAAAACGAAATCAGAAGGATAAAAAAAAATTGACAACTATTTGATTACGCACTACACACATCCGATTTATAACAGAATTAATACACCCACCCGTCAAAACAGTAACGACCAGTGTAAGCTCAGTAAGGTCCACGTAAATAATGTAAGTTACATATCCCTGTATGATAATCACAATCTACGTATTAATAATACCGGAAATTGGAAAGTCTATCCTGGTTTTGGTGAATTGTAAGAGTCATACAAACGAAATTTACATCAAAGAAGTAACACTGCTAAAAACAACGGAAAAGTGTCTACTGGTTCATGATGATACTAAAATGATCCTTAATGGTCTTCCGGAAGAATATCGGTTAGTGAATCCTGGTGAAACTTACTTAAACACCAATTTTTCGGAGTTGACTATTCAACTTACAGAGGTAGCCAATCAAATAGACTCACTTTATCTTAGAGATATTGGTCAAGACTTGGATAGCATCAGTAAAGATCTGGAGAAGGCTAAAATTGTGCTCAAACACGATGAATTTTGGAACACCATGAATGGATTATTCGACGGATTTATAAAAATAGGTTTACCCACAATAGGCATTATAAGTATACTTTTAGTCTTATGGCGTTTTGGAGCATTAATACCTATCCTTAAATTCATTGGAAAGGGACTGTTTAAGTGTTGTTGTCCTGGAGCCAATAAGAAACTTGAAAAATACGAAAGCAAGGCGGATGTAGAATTGCGAAATCTTAGGAAACAATTGGATTCTATGGTAGAAGAGAAAGAGGAGAAATCCGTTTCTTCTGAAATCAAAGCAACACCAAAAGGTGTACGAACTTCGACATCAAGCTTCACTATCACCGAAGTTCACTCTAATGTGGGGGATGTTAAGCCTACCGTTTAAATAAAAGAACTTTGCTTTCGTAATGATAGAATAATCTTCCTGTGGTATTGCGTTCTGCTGCCACAGATCTATTTCGTAGAGTATATCTGTTTCATACGGGATGCATCCTGTCTGATGCATCGCGGATGGTGTGCACTTCGACCGCCTCATCGACTCGCGATAAGGCTTCGTCTCTCCCTGCACCTCGCGGTGAGACGCGTCGCGGATCGAACAATGATCATCAGAAGTCGTTTTGATGTGATCGAGTGCAGAGGCCTTATTTGCCATAATTAGGTGCTTTGTTAATCATAAAAAAAAAAACATCAACAACGGAATAATAGAGACTCTATGGTTTATAACGTGACAATAGTGCACAAAATAATAATAATACTAAAGAACTATTATTTGTATCCGATAAAACAACAGTGAATAAATCAGTGTTCGCTCATAAATCGTGATCCTTCTCCTTCGTGTAAAGCCCGAAGACATCTTCTCCATTGCAGAAAGCTCTGATTCTTCACCTGCTTTACGTCGTATTCTTCGAGGTTCGTTACTCGTTCTCTGTTGGAATCACCTGTTTGCTGTAACGAAGGTCCAAGGAAACGAAACCTTTGATCAACATCTTGATAAGTATACTCATACGCACTGTGTTCGACTCGCTTCTCATATTGGTCCTGACTCTGATATTCGAAGAAAGATTGCTACGTCCATAAAGACACCGTTCTGCCACAGACCTATTGTTGCGCGTATTACCATCTAACGTCGTAATACAGCCTTGGAAGGGCTTTACCAAAAACTTAACCTGGCGATTCGAAAACCTTAGGTTCTTTATAGTGACGGGTTACCTTGTGACGTGTATTTTGTGCAAGGACAGAGTTAATAACGAACGCTAGTTGGATTCGAGTCATTTTTAAGCCAATTGCGTAACATGATTGTAAGGCTATTCGGACGGAAGTTCGAGGGCATGTAGAAGCGAGTTTTGAAAGGTGAAATCAACTCAGCGATGAAACATGCATTGTAAATCTAGCAACGTCATAATGTTGGCCACTATCCGGTGCGATGGTCCTGCGGTTAGAGTACTGGCCTCTAAACCAGAGCATCGGTAGGCCGCGGGTTTGATTCCCGGTGCCGTCGATTTTCGTCGAGAAATGTAAATACGGACGCGATGAAGCTCCAGATGTATACGTGGGACACACACACAGGTACTCTACCTGTGGGGGTCACATGTATACAGCTGTAGTCCGTGTTTACGTTCTCGACGAAACGTGACGTAGCTCCGGTGCCGGTCCTATGCCCATGGTAGCAATGCCATGTCAAATGCGATGTAGAGAGGAATGTCGGATGCGGCCGCATGGGGGCCTGGTTACTAATCCGGGCCAGGTCCCCAGGGGGGACTGGCTACTAATCCGGACCAGGTCCCCAGGGGGGACTGGCTACTGACCCGGGCCGACCCTGCAATAGGCGCAATGCCTGCAGGTAGGGGGGAATGCCAATTAAAAAATAAAATGAAATAAATTAATATCATAATGTTGTCCACTTATAACGTAACAAGTTCACCGTTAACTAGAGGTTAACCCTCCCCTGGAGGGAGGGAATCTGCTCTAAAGAAAGAAATGCAATCTTCTGCAATTTTGTTCTTTTTAATAAGCCTTCAATGAATGGATTAAGGCGGGAAGGAAAGAAAATCATTCTTTTAAAATCGTATTTTCCTTAATACACGCTAAATTCGTAAAAATCCCACTTAATGCGGATCCAGGGCCAAGTACAGCTACAACAGTTGAGCTTTGGCAGTACAGTGAAGTCGCGATTTTCTTGCATTTCGATTTTCTACCATTCCTCGACTTGCTTATCCTCACTAATTCTAAGTGAAAACGGGACATAACGTTTTTAGGAGGATCCCTACTACATCTCGTCCGGTAACGTACTGTGTAAAAATAAAACTGTGATTGAAAATCTTTTATTGCGAGTATTATATTGTATGTTTAATACATAAAAACAAAACTGTAATTAATGAACAATTTTTTGAGGCAAGTTTTATAGCGTATATTGAATCCGTAAAAACAGATGTGCCATCAATAATCTATTAATGCATTTGTAATATTATATATCATGTTATATCTATGAATACGAAAATCTGGTTCATTATGACACAATGGTGTGCTTGTAGATTCAACTTACTGCTGATTATTACTCGGTGTGAGAAGGTATACTTTGTTATCGAATGAAAGCATACACAGTTTTCACAAGATATGCACTTATACCATACCCATTCACCGACGACCCGCGGTCCCTATGACGGCTAGTTGCTGATTAGTGGCTCACAACCCGCCTTACCGTTCGGTCACATCTCCGTGCTCAGTCTCGATTTTTTCCAGTACCCTCGAGGACTGAAACAAAATCGGAACTCCACTAAAGGTCCTTGGCAATACGTCCCGAATGTGATGGAATCGCAAAAGCATACAGAAAGTACAGAAATGGACAGATATTCGACATTGTTACTTGACGACAATCGCGATCACAGCACACGCGCACAGCATTTTCGTCACGTCATCTGGAATTAACTACTTCATGCGACATCCGGCCTGCATAACAAGAAATATTTAAAACGCGTGCGGGATAGAAACATAGTTCGGAATTGCTTTCTCCCGCACTTACTTCCATCGACTACGTACAGGAGCTAGTCGCAGGCACGCCAAGTTTTTTGTAGAAAGTTTTATTACTTGGCTAATATATTGGATCTGTGATATTTTTGGAAGGAATTTGTTGTTTGAAAGCGATATCTTTTTGGTTTAAGGATCGCTACATCCCTTTTTTCACTTGGCGTCCTATTTTTGTTTTTAAAAAACAATTTTTGGGGGGATTTTATTTAACTTTTATGTAAATCGCTCTCTTTGGTGATCCTCAACGATACACGCTCCTTAAAATTCGAGTATCTTTTCCGATGACGAATTTTCCGAGATTGTACTACACTAAAACTGTATTTTCGCGCGATCCTCCGTTGTTCATTGTTTTTTCTTCTCTAACTGAATACTTTCGACATTGTTAAAAGAAGTAAATGAAAAAACAAAAACAAAAACGAGATCCGCAAATACGTACTCGGAATAGCAAGAAACGTAAGTAACGAGCGTCGCATTGAACTGACCGAACATTTATGATTCGACGTGAAAAAAAATTATTCACAACCTGCAGACTCCTCGCTTTGCTGATATTAATGAATAAAAATAGTATTTTCGATCTTTGCATCTATCGTAGACTTCGAACGACGATTGCGGAACGCCATTACGATTCGTTTTTGCATATTCTCCATCATCCTAGGGGGTTGGCGAAAAACAATATCTGTTAATGTACCCCACAACACGAAATCTAACAACGTTAGATCAGATGAACGCGACGACCAAGCTACTGGCCCGTAGCGTCCTATCCAGCACTTTGGGAATCGGCAATTCAGGACGTTACTTTTCTGGAAAACTATTCTCGAAAATTAATTTTCTTAACACCGTTTACATGGTTGATTTTTTTCAGATTTTTATTCCACTAGAAAGGTGCCGAAATTCTCATTAAATTTAACGTAAATCACATTCTTTGGTAATGCGCAGAGATTCACCATCGTTTAATAAGATGTGAGCATTTTCGGTTGAAATCATCGCTCATAGAATCGGTGGGAGTACAGCAGGAAAACGTACCGGCATCTCCCGCGTATTTTATTGCGCTCTGGACGGGTGTTTCTCGAAGATCTTCAACAATCTCTGGTTCTCGGAGGTCGCTCACAAGCCTTAAATGAGGTCGTCTCAGAGCGTATAAGGAGCCGTATGTCCGGATCGTGACGAGGAGACTAAATTGACGTACAGAGATATCAAAATAAAGATTCATGTCCTATAGGAAAATTGAAAAACACGTACCGTCTAAAACTTTGACGAGACAGTGTTTGCTCGTTCGGGTGGATTCACCTATAGTATTCACTGGCTTGCCTATAATTATGATTTGTATGCACTAATGCAGCATGTTAACAGTTAAGTGTTGAAACAGCTTGTCGTTTTGAATCGATGATTCAACTGAATGTGACAATGCATCTCCATGCTGTTCGGAGATCGGAGATCGAGCGAGATAAGAATGCGTGATAAGCCACTGCAAAAATCTTCATTCGTCATACGGATTTCTTGGTGCAACAAGTATCATTTTTATTTGAGAACCAATTGTAATGTTTTTGAATTTTTCCTTTTTGTTCATGTACATATTTTTATAGTTTGTGGAGCACAATTCGAATGAGCATTACAAAAACTATAAATTTATGACACCGAAAAAAAAATCAAAGCTATTACAATACGTTATCGAACGGAAATGATTCCTCTTTGTCACGACAAATCCGTCGATAATCGCCGAAAGCTTAACTGAATCTCGATTCAGACGAATTTAAACCGACTGACTCTTTCGATGCAATGACACAGAGCCTTAAGAGTGATCTCATCGAAAGAATACCAATTTAATAGTGGATGATTCAAGGTGTGTGTTTTATCAGATGAAATTTTAGCTCGTCGTTTCAGTGGACTGTGTGCACGATATTTTAGTGTCAAGGCTATTTTGATTGAATGGAAAAAAATAAATTTCGAAAAAAAAAACCTATTCAACCCCGTTGCTCATCTACTTTACATTTTCTATTGGCTATAGTGTGGTTTTTTAGTTGTTACTTATCTCGCCGACACCGAGCCCCAGAACTCATTACTATGGTGGTGGGTTATGTTACCGATTAATCGCAAACCTCAAATTTGAAGATTCAAGATTCGTTTGAATCAACACTCTGTTTCTCGATAAAAATCTTTGTTAGTGTTAGATAAGAACTGCCTTTTTTTGAATAGTTCATAGGATAGAAGGAGAGGGTGAAAATAACGTAAGCTGGTTAAATGTAATTACGAAAACTTAACAATTTATTTAACAAGGTGTGAGTACCTTCGCGAGAACTGTGACTTGGTCAACGCGATTACAGCGCTAAGCAGAGACTGGCCCGGGAGAGAGCGCTCTCTCCGTCCAGCGTTTGTGTATGTGTATTGGTGTGTCTGAGTGTAAGTATGGATGCCTGAGTGTAAGAGAGTTTGCGAGAGCGTAATAGCCGAAACTGAGGCGACTCTCGCGTTTAAAGGCGAGTTTCTTGGACATTCCGCCCGCCTTCGTCGAAGGACGAATTCATTAAGGCATTTCTAGTTTTGTCCTTTCAGCTTAAGAGTCTTTTTGATCACTTTGTTGTTCGTTGTCACTTCTCATGAGCAAGCAGAGCTTCACAACAGGTCGGGTAAACGATGACGTCGCTGTCTTCACGGTCGCGACGCGGATGTTGCCGTCGTTTCCCGGATGAACGGCAGTTATACGTGCGAGGGGCCATTTCGTTGGAGGAAGCGTCTCGTTTTTAATAAGTACGAGGTCTCCGATTTGGAGGGGTGGTTGCTTCTGTTGCCACTTTGGCCGAGTTTGAAGTTGATGGAGATACTCCGCAGACCACCGATTCCAGAAATGTCGTTGCATCTGCTGGATAAGTTGCCATCGTGATAGTCGATTTAGAGGCACGTTAGTGAGTGACGGTTCGGGAATCGCGGTTAGAGGGCCACCGATGAGGAAGTGCGCTGGTGTCAGCGCCGAAAGATCTCCAGGATCGTCCGTAAGAGCTTGCAGGGGGCGTGAGTTCAAGCAGGCTTCCACTTGCGATAAGAGTGTTGAGATTTCCTCAAATGTTAGCTTGCTTTCACCAATCACTCTGCGGAGGTGGTGTTTCACGGATTTGACCGCTGCCTCCCAGAGTCCACCGAAGTGCGGAGCGGCAGGAGGATTGAATTTCCAAAGAGTTCCGTCATCTGCGAGATGATGTGCGATTTTTTTTGATTCGGACGAGGAAGCCTTGAAAAGATTCCGCAGCTCAGTGTCGGCCCCGATGAAATTAGTGCCATTGTCGCTCGTTAGTGTAGCGCAGTTCCCTCTTCGGGAGACGAATCGGCGGAAGGCGGCTAGAAAGCCATCCGTGCTGTAATCCGATACAGCTTCAAGATGAACAGCCCGCGTTGCAAAGCAGACGAATACGGCTATGTAAGCTTTGTATGCCTTATAGCCTCGTCCCTTCGTAGTGCGTAGGGAGATGGGGCCCGCGTAGTCGACTCCGGAGTTGAGGAAGGGTCTAGCTTCAGTAACTCGGTTTTTCGGAAGGTCGCCCATGATTTGGGTTGCTGTTGCAGCTCGGAATCGAGCGCAGGTGAGACACCGATGAATAACTGATCTCACTGTTGCTCGGCTCCCAACGAGCCAGTATCGTTGTCGTAAGGTTGCAAGTGTTAGCTGCACTCCACCGTGCAAGGTTTTCTGGTGACTGTGTTCGATGAGAAGCTTCGTTAATGGAGAGTCTCGAGGTATTATTATCGGGTGAATTTGATCTGGGTTGAGTAACGAGTTTTTTAGCCGCCCACCCACGCGGAGAAGACCCTTTTGATCAATGAAAGGGTTCAGTGGAAGTAACGGCCCTCTTGAGAGAGAAGAACGAGCATTCAAGGCTCGGATCTCGGTTTTGTAGTGTCGCTGCTGCTCGATGCGAATGAGTCGACGGAGGGACTCGTCTGTTTCGGATGGAAGTAGCGTTTGAGATCGCTTGCGCTCATCCATTGTACCTTGAAACAGGCGAAAACACCATGATGCGATTCTCAAGAGTCTCGTAAGATTTGAGTATCGAGTGAGGAGGTCAATTGGATCCCTTTTCTCGATCACAGCGGCGTGAGAGATTTTTCGCTCCTCTGGTGGATTGCTCGCTGATTTTTGTGGGCTGGATGGCCAGCTGGAAGTGTCTTTAGTCAGCCAATCAGGTCCACTCCACCAGAGAACATGATTTTGGAGCTCTGATGCGAAAATACCGCGAGATGCGCAGTCCGCCGGGTTATGACTCGAGTCGACATGGTGCCTAATCGCGTCTGGAAGCGTGAGTTGGATATCCGCGACACGGTTGGCGACATAAGTTTTCCAACGAGTCGGGTGTTCGCGGATCCACGCGAGAGCTACCGTTGAGTCGGACCATAGGTGGACTGGGCAGGTGAGCGAGAGTGTTTCAAGCACAACTTTTGCAAGTCTCGTTACGAATTGAGCTGCGCACAGTTCGAGGCGAGGTATTGATACTTGCTTGACTGGCGCTACTTTAGTTTTTGCGGTTATGAGCGCAACGGAGGTGCTGTCATTCGATTGTACTCGTAGATAGAGAACAGCGGCGTACGCGCGTTTGGATGCGGCCGCAAATCCGTGCACTTCGAGGTGTTGCAGCGTTGAATCTGTCTTTAACCATCGGGGAATGCGGTATTTCGAGATTGCAGGTAAGTCAGCGTAGATTCTATTCCAATGTCGAGTTTGGTCAACAGGGAGAGGCTCATCCCATCCGAGCTTCAGCAGCCAAAGGGATTGCATGAAGGTTTTGGCGAGTATCGTGACAGGAGAGAGCCATCCGAGTGGGTCGAAGAGTTGTGCGATTCGGGAAAGCACCTTTCGTTTCGTCAAGTGGTCTTGAGATTCGGCGTTCTTTACCTTGAATAGGAAGCTGTCGGTGCTTGATTCCCAAGACAGTCCGAGCATATGGAACGTCTCAGGTTGCCAATTGATCGAGGAAGTTCGTGCTACGCACTCCGGCGCAACATTGTGGAGGAGCGCGGGGGCGTTGGATGTCCATTTCCGAAGTGCAAAGCCGCCCGCCGTGAGGAGTGCAATTATTTCGTTTTGTTTCGATAAGGCAGCAGGTACAGATTCAGCGCCAGAGAGGACATCGTCCACGTAAACGTCTGTAAGCATCGCCGCAGCTCCGGTTGGATAGCGTTCTTTCTCGTCGTGAGCGAGTTGGTGGATAACTCGAATAGCGAGGAAGGGCGCGCAAGTTAGGCCGTAAGTGACAGTGCAGAGGCGATACTTAGAGATCGTTGAAGACGAAGCCTTTCTCCATACGATTCTCTGAAGGTCGCGATCTTTTTCGTGCAGTAAGATTTGGCGATACATCTTTTTCATGTCGGCGGAAAAGACTATTTTATGCGACCTCCATCGGAGCAAGATGTGAACTAGTTCTGGAAGGAGTTTCGGTCCAACGTGGAGATGTTCGTTGAGAGATAATCCTTCTGAAGTCCTTTGTGACCCATTGAAGACAACTCGGAGTTTCGTAGTAGTGCTAGATTCTCGGATCACCCCGTGATGGGGAAGATAGTACTCTAGTCTCGGACTAGACTCTGTTTGTGAGACGAGCTCCATGTGACCGAGTGCCTCGTACTCAGTCATAAATGCGGAGTATGCACAGTGGAAGTCGTTGTCACGAGCGAAGCGACGCTCCATTCGATGCAGCATGTTTGTTGCTGTTGTTACAGAGTCTCCTAGAGGGTTTACAGGTTTTTTGAAGGGTAAACGCACTATGTACCTCCCTTCGTTATTGCGAGAGTGTGTAGAGGCAAAGTGGTGCTCACATTCGGCATAATCGGGGAGAGACGGTGTTGACAGTGGTTTTACTTCTTCCTGATCCCAGAAACGCTGTAGCGAGGATGAGAGAGAAGTGTCGAGAGAGACTTGCATACTGGTTAAAGCCGAGCAGCTAGCCACGTGAGGAGCTATACGCCCTGAGATAATCCAACCGAGGTGCGTATTCTGAGCGACTGGTGAGTTTGCAGTACCCTTTCGTACGCCGTCCTGAATTATTTGAGCGTAGACGTCTGCGCCTAATAGCAACTCGATCGGTTGTGAAGATAGAAAGTCAGGATCAGCTAACGATAGCCCGTCAAGA
Organism: Clistopyga incitator; assembly: GCA_947507545.1. NCBI lineage: Eukaryota > Metazoa > Arthropoda > Insecta > Hymenoptera > Ichneumonidae > Clistopyga > Clistopyga incitator. The sequence continues at coordinate 6,239,002 of OX382191.1, forward strand.
TGTTTCCACTGTGACGTTCGTAGCACGCTTGGGGGCTGATAAGCTGTTAGTTTTGGAATGACAAGAGCGTTGACTTGGCAGGTGAATTTAGAGTTGAATCGCGGAGAGACGAGCAAGGTGACCGCACCTCGCGAAGTTGTAGCAGCGCTTGCACCGATGCCGGTTACGAGAACGGACGCTGATGAGCGCGGCAATTTGAGTCGCTGTGCTAGGGATTCGGAGACGAACGTCGCCTCGGATCCCTGATCGATAAGAGCACGTACGAGTGCCTTATCGTTGTTTCGAGTAGATACGTAGAGAAGAGCAGTGGCTAGAAGAACGCGAGTCGAAGCAGATTGAGTGGTTTTAGCATTTAGTGCCGATAGCTGAGCTGATGTTGATGCTCTTTCGCTGACTTGTTGTCCATCGGTCGCGTTAAGCGAAGGATTGGGCGTCGCGTATGCATCATGGAGCATCGTGTGATGCTTCTCCTTACATGTCTGGCATGTCTTTTTTGAACGGCAATCGCGCGCGTAGTGATGACCCAAACAATTGAGGCACAACTTGTTCGACATCACGCAAGCCTTGCGATCGTCAGCTGATTTTTCACGGAAACCTTCGCAAAACAGGATATAATGTCCTTGTTGACACAAAGCGCATTTTTGTGCCGTCGTGCTACTGCTCGAGACATGAGACTGGACTCCAGGTGACGACGATTGAACGGCCGATTTTTTCTGTTGCTTTGACGAGTTTGTGGGGGGATTTTTCGGATTTGTTGAGGTTTCTCGAGGTTTCGTTGTGCCTTCAAGAGCTTCTATAGAGCAAATACGGTTTTCTAGGAAGGTTTGGAGTTCTTGAAACTTCGCAGGTGTTTTTTTGGATCCCACAAAGGCTTCCCATTCTCGGCGAGATTGTTTATCCAATTTTTGCACGGTCATATAAACAAGAAAATCGTCGCAGCTGTCTATCGGACGACCCAGAGCCTTGAGAGCTCCGACAGCGTTCGCTGTTCCGTTATATAGAATTTTGAGCTCGGTTGAGGTCTCTGACGTCATAGCTGAGAGCGAGAAAAGAGTAGCGAGTTGCGAATTGGTGAGTAGGCGAACGTTATCGTAACGAGATTTGAGCATCTCCCAAGCAACGTTGAAATTCTCAGCGGTTGATGGGACTGAAGCGATGAGAGCAGAAGCTTCTTTCGTTAGGTTGGTTTTCAGGTAATGCATGCGTTCTATTGGAGACAGAGATGTATCGATTACCATCGATTTGAAAAGATCACGAAAGGTGAGCCATTCGTTATAATTTCCAGAAAATTTCGGAATATTTATTCGTGGAAGCGATTGACGAGTCATAGCGATCGAAGTAACCGATTCGGGGGTTGGATTCGTTCGAGCTTCGGCAGAGAGAACCCGAAGGTAATCTAGAAGCTTTCCCTTTTGAATTAAATAGTGTTCTTCAGTTGTTGAAAAAAAATCATTTGTAAAATATGCTATTTTTACATCTTCGCTCGTCGCGTCTGCTTCAATTGCTTCATGGTCGGCTCGAAACTTGTTCCATTTTTCTTCAAGATTAGTAATTCGCGCCTCGACAATTCCTCTAGTTATGTTATCTTTCCCGACTTTTTTAAGGTTCTCGATAGTGCGCGAGATTTGACCGCAGAGCTTAGATTGATTTTCTAGACGAGTCTTCATAGTGTCGGTGACAGACGGAAATGTTAAGAGCGATGAGAACCCGTGTAATGCAAAGAAAAGTCAAGAAACGGAGCGAGAGAAAGCCTGTAATATACGGCTGAGCTCTCGAGTGAGACAAGGCGAGTAGCAGCAAACCGAGAAGCGGCAATACTTGTTTGCTTGCGAGAGGTCGGCTCGCTTAGGTGCCTCGTGACAATGTATAATACTCACTCGAGTTCCCGGAATAACGTCGGCAGAGCGTAGGCTATGATGAGAGCGAGAGAGCGAGGTTCCGGCAGTACAGCGATGATAAAGTTTCAGCTGAGCAGCACTCACATGATTCGCACTCTCTCACACCCCTTTCGTCTCTTTCGCGGCGACACGAGGATGTAGCGAGAGCCAACATTCGTACTACGAGCGTGAGAGAGAGAACACTAACACCACGAACATTCGACTGCGAGAGATTGACTTTTATGTTCGACAATTATTATCACCGCATGCACTTTCAGCCCGAAGATTGTTACTTGTCTTCTCACTGTGGAGTTTTATTCTCACTTGTTGCACTTGTATGTTAGCACCAAATTCATTCGCTTAGACAAAGAGAGTTTCACGAATTAGAGTTTTTCGGAGCACGTGGTTGCACGATCGCGCTCGAGGAAAGTTTTCGATTGACCAGGCGTTAGATCACTCCAATCCGGCTCGAAGGACCAAATAATGTTAGATAAGAACTGCCTTTTTTTGAATAGTTCATAGGATAGAAGGAGAGGGTGAAAATAACGTAAGCTGGTTAAATGTAATTACGAAAACTAAACAATTTATTTAACAAGGTGTGAGTACCTTCGCGAGAACTGTCACTTGGTCAACGCGATTACAGCGCTAAGCAGAGACTGGCCCGGGAGAGAGCGCTCTCTCCGTCCAGCGTTTGTGTATGTGTATTGGTGTGTCTGAGTGTAAGTATGGATGTCTGAGTGTAAGAGAGTTTGCGAGAGCGTAATAGCCGAAACTGAGGCGACTCTCGCGTTTAAAGGCGAGTTTCTTGGACAGTTAGTTAGTTTAACAATATGACATTTATTTTTTCGAATTAAGGGGATGCTGGAGGCGAATTTCTAAAATACCGTGTCCCAGGGCCACTAATTTGAAACTAAAATTTTCTTAATCTAACTTACCGAGTAACATACGCAGCGTTCAGAATTCGACTACAGCGCGCATCGTGTGCAGTCGGCCGCACTGCAGTCTCAGAGTGCACCGTGGACATAGTCATACTACAATTGCAGCGAGTTTATACCTCGGTCCCATTATTGCCGTTCTATTCGATTTGTGGCGGGTCGGAAAACAAACACAGGGTTCGAAAGCAAGTACGAAAGCAACCAAAAGAAAAGCACATTACGATTCAAGTGCGAGAAAACTTTATCTGATGAGTATGAGGTTACAGCATGAGCAGAAAGCGAGTGTTGCAATTACAAGAGCTGAGAACGAGATTTTCCGTCGAGTACATTACAAAATTTCTTGAACAAGGTGCGAAAAGTGGTTTTGATGCATGGGAAGTGTGCGTGAAACCGCGTTTATTGCACCGAGTGAACTATAAATATTTTCGTGCGGTTTTTTGTTGTGTAATCTGGCGATTTTACTTATCCAAAAATAATTATTTCCATCACGATGGAAAAAAATATCCGAATGTTTATTGTATAAGTTCTTACTTCGGACACATCATGCCGTTCTATTCAACTTGTATTGAGTCGAAAAAAAAATGAAAAATGAATCACGTACATCGAAAAAGTTATTATTATCTGAAGGATATTGTGAATGTATACCATAATAACGAAAAAAGTCCTAAAAGGTATAAAGGTAGTATCTAAAAGCTAAATGCTTTATCACGGTATCGGGAAATCCGATGCACGGCTTGTCGTCTTTTTAATGTTTGGGTTAGCAAGAAATAGTCTAGCTCGACGGCAAACCTTGGAATACCGTGCATCTTACAAATTGTAATTAAACATTGTGACGTGATTTTTTGCCACGCCACTTGCGCGAAGTGTAAACGGCGAGGAGTGTCGGATTTACGACACTTGGGTCGGTGCACGTTCGCTTTTATCAATTGCCAGTCAACAGCGTAGTCGCTCTCTAATTTTGCTCTCTACGTTACCTTCGTTACAGCTACCTTGCGATCGGAAATTTAAGCGTTTTTATTGGTAAATAAGTAATTTCTTTAAATTTAGTATTGTTTTGACCGCTCTGTTCCCCATTTACTGAGTCTCACCCCGCTACCTACTACCGCCGAGGGACTAAACATCCGCCTGCGAACCACTACTTCACGCACACGCACTCTTCGACCGCCCGTACCGTTACATATCGCTCTCTGACGTTTCCGACGTTCCCTTACACCAAGGGACTTCGAGTATATTTTTGGGATATTTATTTTGGATTTTGGGATTATGGCTCGGAACTCCAGTTTTGGGATTTTGAATTCTGTTAATCGGAATCGCAGGCGGGCACCGAACAACCGTGCCCGTGGATTATGGATGCCCGGAGAGCGCGCTGGAAAATGGGCCGACATATTACTGTGCCACCCACCTCCCTACGACTTCCCAGCCCAGCGCTGGACCATCCCCTGGAGCTTCGACTGTCGCGGTCCGGCCAACCCGGCGCCCACGAAGGAAGGGCCTAGGAGCACCGGTGGAAAGAGTTAAATGCAGTGTCGCACCTTTTGTAGTGGATCCAATACCGCCGATGCATCGTGGCCACAAATTCCGGCGTGAGGGACTCCGCACTCTTCCACCGGGGCCACCGGATCCGAGGGGAAGACACCCACGGTCCAGTTATAAATTGCTGCAGAAGAAATTGGAGGGAAACGGCGATATCAACGGTATGGGCCACTACGTCATCGTAAAAGCAGCGGACGACGCAAGCCATCGTTTAAGAGGCGCGCCAGAGCGTTAGACTCGCAGTGCGCCACCGCAACTTCCAAAGACCGTGGGAGCCACATTCTCAACCTAAGCGCATGCGCAAGCTGTAGCCGGCGAGCGGGTGGAGTAGGGATATCGATAGACGGCCCACGAGGGATCGCGAGAATTGTCTCTCTGCTGCTGACCACGTGCAATTGTAAATCGCTAAGTTGTGTTTCCGGTGAGACTCAGCCCACCCTCTACTACTGTGAGTGGAGCGGTCTTTTAGGAGTTAGTGATTCGGCCCCGTAAGTAAGGTTTGCTTTTTGTTTTATTGAATTTTAGTTTTGGACATTTTGGAGAGTTTAAGAATTTTGCGTGGAGTTACTCACGGAAGACTCGGATAACTTGCTTCCCCGGCGGCGTGCCGGGCGTAAAGATCGCCCGACAATTAATTGGTCGAAAATTTTGTTTAGCTTCTGTTCTGATTTATTTTGTTCTGAGTTTTGCGTTAACTTAATGGTTAAAGATATTTGTTTAATCGCGTTTCCTTTTGACTGAGTTAATTGTGCTACCTTCTCGCTATTAAGATTCTATATTTTCAGCTACGTTATCTTTTCGATCGTTTTGATTTTTGGTATTAGTTTGGCTCTCTGTAGTTATATTTATTTTGTGTTAGTACGCCGTAATATTTCATGCTCGAAAATTTGCTATGCTTGGTCTCTATATTTTGCTTGTTTGCCGTTGGGTTACTCGCCGAAGGTCACTGGGACCGGCGTGTTGTTTACATCTGGCGCGTATTGTTCAGCTCACGCTACCTCCGCTACGGTACCTTACTATCTTGGTCTGACCTGAACGAACATTCACCGCTTTGTGTTAGTGTGGTTTTCCGATATATTTGATTCTGTGATATTATGAAGCTCGTTGTCATTGATGCTACCTATGGTATGCTGCCTATACTACCCATTACGATATTTGACTCTTGCGTTTTATCGGTTACCTTTAATGTATGATTACATTATTACTATTTTGTTATTTTAGTATTTTAGTATTACGTTAGCTATAATTTCAGGACTCGAGATTTATCTGTTGCCCCTCCTTCAGATCTTGCCGATCCTCCGTGCGAGTGATGTTTGGATAATTTTGATTGTTTATTTGCCCCCCTTGATTTGCGTAAATTATTAGGTCTACTTATGTTTTTCTTTTCCGAATTCGTTTTCGTATCTAAGCTACCTCCGATGATTTATTATGATTATTTTCCTCGATTCTTTACATATTATTGGTTTCAAGCTGCCTTTGGTCTGCGGCTCTTATTTTAATTATAATTACGCTACCTATTGCTTGAGTCGCCGCTTCAAGTTAATGCTACAGTAAAGTTCGCGTAATTAATTTAATTGTTTTTGTTTCTTCAATTTATTAATTTTTTATCGAGTCCTCGTAGTATTATGCTCATTCTTGTCCACCATCATGTCATCGTAAATGCGCCTTGACCTTGTCAAGTGACACCTGGGAACGCGTTAATAAACCAAATAATTCCTGTAATATTCTAATTTTGTCGCCTCATCATTTCGTCCAGCCCCTCTACCATATATCAGCTCGCGGACCCTGAGCTAGTCGTGTGCCTTGTGGCTTCTCACCGCGTCCTCGCGCGACCCCGCTTCTGACTCCACCTCATTGGCGACAATATAAGTCGATGAAAATCGGCGGTACCTCGGTACCTGGCGTCCAGTCGTCTGTGAGGTAGATCCGCGAATCATATCGAGTTTTGTATTATTAAGATATTTGATGTTGAGTTTTGAGCGGTTTAGTTGAGGAGTTTGATTTCGAGTTGCGGGTCGAGCCGAGAGGTGGAGAGCCGGGGTTATGAGTCCCGCCAGGGAAATTCCTCACAACATAAATTTTGAAGATACGCGAAAATATTATTATTATTTTCAGTTAATATCAAATAATTCGTTCCGTGTGCGATGGAACAGAATCCTTCGCGATGAAACAATTACTCGCATAATTTTCGATACACCAACAACGAAGAATTAGCATTATCTTGCGTATCACCGCTACTGGAATAAATCTACAAACACTGGGAACAAACAAATCAAATATAACAAAGAAATAAATTGATAAAATCATTTTTCAAATAATTGATTTCTTTTTTTAAATATCCGTCATCGGGGAATTTAAAGAAGAACAAAAAGGTGGTAAACATTTTCCTCTCAGAACTAATGTCACGGCGCTACAGCGTGCCAAAGTTTTTTTCTGACGTTACGTGACATTTTTCTACGTTATTATTATTCATTTCAGTAAATCGTATTTGTATTTTAATGCTGCAGGCTTATGAAGTCAATCGAACAAACATTTGGACTTTTGGTTCTTGAAGAACTTATTGCAACAACATTAATGCTCGGAATTACTTCTTACATTCTGCTGCGGGTAAGTCAAACCTTACGATGACCACATTTAAGCTGATCAAGAGCTGCAATAGTGGCCCGAGACAAGTACAAACAGAAACTGGTATATGGAAGCATGCGTATGTGTAAGCAACGTACATGTTATATTTTTTAACTTGGCGTCAAATCGCTACCGCGGCGCTTGATTACCTACCAACCATAGACAATTACCTTGTCACTTCAGCCACTTACTTGCATTACTACCACTAAATGACACTCTTATTAAATTATTTCAGATTGTTGAAAACAATATTTCTACTGTTTGTATCACATGCAAACACCTCAAAAACTTAAAATTACCGAATAAAAGTATCTCTACATAAACGATGTCGTTTCTTGTTAGCTTTCGAGCGGAATTTTTGAGATTATTGTCACGTTCTGGTAAGCATGATTTATTACCGAAAAACGGAGATTATTTCTTCACTTTATAACGGATATTTGTTGGTCGACTAAATAATACAGAGCGTTCGTTCATGATTGTTAATGTTAAAACAATAATCATCAATGTTGCAACGATGGATGTTCTGATATATTATAAGTTCGATTTTTTTTTCAAATTTGTTTAATTCCAATTCCGAGGTTAATCGGTGAGGGTTTTACCTTGCAACTCTTTTAGCCTTCCTCTTCTAAAAAAAATCACTAAGGTGGTGCGGTCGAAGGTTTTAATAAAAAAGAAAGTTATGTTATTTCGATTTTTGAAAGCTATTCCGTCCCACTTAGGTACCGATGATGGGATATCGTCAGTTATGCAGAAACACTCTGCAATTTTCTTGCAATATCGACAATCATGCAGGAATGCTCTATATTTTTTTGTTGTGAAAACACAATCTCCGTTTCTGAATAAAAGAATACTTGCTTCGTTTTTCAATAAGGAGTCAAAAGATGCTGCAGTGTTTCGAAATAATTTCATTCCTTATCTCTCTCTTCGGGTGTTCCTCAGGGAAGTGTGCTAGGCTCTCTACTTTCCTCTCTTTACCTATGTGACCTGCCTGGGATCTTCCGCAACAGTCGGTACTTACTGTATGCAGATGACCTTGTCATCTACCACCAGTGTGCCCCGGACGAGCTTCTTGCCTCGCTAGTGCTGCTCAACGCGGGGATCGCACGTATACATGACTGGGCGCGTTCCAATTCGCTTTCGCTAAACGCCTCGAAGACTGATGCCATGATTCTTGGTACGGCAAGATTTCTTGGTCGACTCGACTTGGCTTCTCTCCCCCCTCTCAGTGTATCGGGTCAACCAATCCCGTTTGTGTCCTCCAAGCGTTACTTGGGGCTCATAATTACGCCTTTTCTTGGTTGGGGTGAGCAAGTCTCGTCTGTTCGGCGGCGGGTCTTCGGGGCGCTCGCGCAGCTTTCTCGCTTCTCTGAGGTATTTGATGTTTCTACTCGTGCGTGGCTCGCGCGCACGCTAGCCCTACCTCACCTCGACTACTGCTCAGCCGTGTTGTGCAGCTTCGTTGCAGCTCTATTTTATTCGCTGGTCCACTCTGGAGAACCTTCTTATTTAGCTGAGCGTTTAGCGCCCCGTATGAGGGCTGATTCACGTGCTGCACGGGGTTCCACCTTCTCGCTTTCGACGCCCGTCCTGCGGACGGTGGCCTACCAGAAGTCCTTTACTGTCTACGGCACGAACCTCTGGAACAACCTTCCATTGGCCGTGACAGGAGCTCCCTCTCTTGCCATCTTCAAGATTCGGCTCATGGACCATTTGCTTGCTCTCGAGCGCCGGGAGGGGTGATCTGGGTTTTCCTTGCGACTCGCGACTTGCTCTACTTTTGTTTTTGTTTGTTCAGTATACGCCCATTTCTCATTCTTCTTGCATTGTCTCACCCCGTTTAGTTTTAGATCTTTTTACTCTGTACTTCCTGTAATACCTTTATATTTTGTTTATGCTTATTTCTGTCTTGCTCTAGTCCTTAGGGGGTTATATCCCATGATCATCAATAAAACTACTCTACTCTACTCTTCGGCAAACGGAACGGACCAAGATTTTCTGACGCTAGTCAAGGCCTTTTAGACGTATTCCGGCGTCCCTATCGTCACTGACTGACATACTTCGCCTGCTTTGAGCATTTTTTCAGTTAAAATTATATGCAGTAGCTCAAAATACACCACTTAATATCAAGCACAGCGTTGGAGTTGGTCGCATATAATTCATAATATCACAGAAACAATATTTTCACCCCTCGGCTGGCTCGAAGGCCATCACACACCACTTTTTATAACATTTTAGCGTTATTTTTAATAATTAATGGAAGCGATATTTTGTGTTGGAATTCCCCCCCCCCCCCCCCCCTCCTGGTATAAATGCATATTAGATTGCCATTTGGAATTGGAACATCGCCGAGGAATCAAGGACCAATAAAAGACAATACGGCAGCCGAGGCAAAGTGACGTGGTGCGAGTATGGGCTGAAAAAGGACAGAAGATCTGCCACGAAAGCCAACTGAGGAGTACATGCCGCGTCACACGAGGAGCCTCCACTTGTGGGGGCATATGTTGAAGTTTGCCGCCCAACTGCGTGCGTGTACTCGCTCCAGCGATTGGCAGTGACCATCCAAATCACCCGCGCCGAACGCACGGCCCCACTGCGCTACCCCGGTCTGCCGCAGCACCGTCCGAGCGCCACTGACCAGCCACACTCGATCCATCGACAATGCCGAAGCGCGTAGCGAGACAGATTGTGTGATAATGAGTGACCGGGGGTATTGTCCCCGGTGCTGCTTTTGTGTGTCTGTGTGAGAAAGTGTGCGTGGGTAATTTTATCAATATTTTTAATCCCCGTTTTGCCCCCTCAGCCCGTATTTTTCGAGTTATTTCTATTATCTTTTGCATCGAGAAGACCGGCTGCCACCACGTGGAGATCGGTGCTTCTGAGCACAATTATTACTAGAGATAACATTGTTTTTGCGTGCGAGGTAGTGTGGTGGTTTATCGCTACTAGCTCGCCCACATTTATTATCTAATTTTCCTTTTTGCGCTATTTCCCTTTTTTACCCCCATTATAGAATATCCCAGTCCTTCACCCCCCCCCCCCGCCGTTTTGATTTTCCTGACCGAGGTAATAATTAGGAAGCTAACGAGTTCGGGAATTCACCCCCTGAGACCCCTCATCCCTCTAACCTCTAGCCGCGTCCCCATTTTTTCGTTTTATTATTTCATTTTCTTTGATTTGTCAGATTACTGGGTCAAGTGACTGGTAATATCTCGTTGCTACACGTAACGTAGCTGGCGTCTTTTGTTATCTTCCTTAGTTAAATACGCTTTTGTTACTATTATTCTACTTGCCTTAGTGATTCTGGCATTTATTATTATTTTTAACTAACCCCTTCCCCCTCCTTTAACAAAAGGGAAGCCGGTTATAACCGAAACAAAGAAATAAGATTGACATAAGATTTGTTAAACAATTTTCTTCTTCATAATTTTGTTAATAACATTTTGGCTATATTATTATGCAAAATTAATCTTTGTCACATCTTGATTATGCATGATTTTTTCCAGATTATTTCATTATAGAGAAGTGTTTGCAATTCCCTCTCATTTTTCGAAAGCTTATGCGAACTCGAGATAATGTGCAAGGATTACGATAAGTTTGGAACCAAAGTGAGCCGGATTTCACCTCAATTGTTTCACGAATTTTTTTCGAAAATAAAATTTTACAACGTTCAAATTCTTTTACTGCATGCTGTTACTTGAACATTTCTATATATGTTAGGACTTCAGAGAATTTTTTCAGATTTTTTTTAATGATGAAAGATAAATTTTAAATAAAAAACAATCGTAGAATATTTAAAAAGAAAATATGTTCTCTGTTGACCGGCAAAGTAAGAAATTTAACGAAGACTTGTATCTGTTTTGAATACATTTTCATTGGCATTATTAATTTCTCAAATATAAGTCGTCAAAACTTAAGTGAAGAAAGAGTCAGGGAATTTTTTTGGGCGAAAAAAAAAACGGCCACCATGATAACGAATATACCTTAATTCGAGATTGTTATATCAGATTTATTTGCAATTCCTTTTCGTTATACGAATCCGGGTTTCGGACAACGCCTTCACACCTGCGTAACAACTACGTAAGCATCTTACATGGAACACGGCCAACATATTATCTATATCTCTATCTATCTACTTCCATATGTTTCTCTATATATGTGTTTGCGTATGTAACTACCGCTACTTATTGGTTACATGGCTCTTCTTTCCGCGTCCCGGATGAAATCCGGGTAATTCAGGTGGGAATACAGATTGGATTCTAGTGTGGATCTTGAGATCTCATCCGATCTCGAAGTCCACTTGGCGTCCAATTTTTGTTTTTAAAAACATTTTTTGGGGGGATTGCTCGTCATTTTGAAAATCAGAACGTAAGAAAAATGCAAAGCAAACTGTAAAGTTAGTGAAAATCAAACAGTAAATAAAGGTAAGTAGATTTTGTTACTACATGCATACAAGAAACGCAGTCTGCAATAAGAATTGCATGTGATTTTTTGTCTAATATTTGTAACATTCGACAACGTTAAATAAAACGCATTCTCATAAAAAATTATATATCCTCTGTTATTTTGTGTTTTGACAAGCAGCCTTGCCAATTGTTTATAACACAACATTCAACAGAAAAATTACATTCAATAATTGTCTTCCATAACGAAGAAAACCAAATAATTTATTACCAGACCAGACAAAGAAAGATTGAGAATGATGTTCACAG
>OX382191.1:6250880-6336671 GCA_947507545.1 Clistopyga incitator
ATTGTTTTTGTTGAGTAAAGGCCCGTTTTCACGCAATGAGCTAAGGGAGGCGACCGTACAGATCTCTGCTATGTTACCGGCACAAGTTGCGTTCCCGCTATCGCTACGAACTAATTCGAAGGAGAGGGCAGTAGTTCTCGGGTAAGGGATTTGGAGCTATCGGAATAATAATAATGAATCGTTCTCGATGATTACTTGAAATAATCAGTCTTCCTCGGGACACCGCCGAGGTGCCTCGAGTTTTGTAAACGCTCCCATGTTGACAGTTCTTCTGTCGCTCGCGCGCGCGACTTCGCGTAGTTCTCGTGCTCCGACAAAACTCCGTATAGTGAATACGTTGAGTGACCGTGTGATGAGAGTTTTATTCCACGGAATAAAACTCGAGTTTTCGGTGGTTCTCGAGTGCAGTGGGATACCTGCACGTCGTGCCACAGCTCTCGTGATCCCTTGATCTCCCTCCATGGGATGGATCGGCTACAGGCAGCTCCGGTGAGTCGTTCCCGTGATATTAATCAGTAAATTTGGTATTGCACCAGGTTTTCCCGTAGTGACGATGGCGCTCTCGATGCGCTTCGTCAGTTCTCGCGCATTCTAAAATGCGAATTTGTTATCGATGTCCGCTCTCGATTTTTGTCCGCGGGACATTAGTTTCCGTTAATTAAATTCTGATCACGATTCTTGGCTATTTATTGCACCTTACCGCGACCCTCTCTACCAAACCTAGCAGACTGAGCGGCCGTGCTATTCCGCAACTGTTCGCTCCCGCGAGTGCATCCAATTGCGTTTGTTGATTTTACGCGACCTCAAAAATCAACTAAGCTACCGATTCCTTCGGTTTTGATCCCGATCGCGAGTTTTACCCCAGACTTTCGATTTGGAGTTTGGGGATTGAGCCGCCCACTCGATCCCTCGGACATACCAGTTCGTTAATTCCGGTGAAACAAAAATTAACTGGCGCCCACCGGGTTTGCGGATGCGCGAGCGAGGGTGGACGGCCGAAGGTGACGGTTCCCGATTTTTCTTTTCCGTTTGTGTTTTGTGCTCTCGACCAGAAGACCGATTAATCGGTCAGCTACCGAAAAATACGTCACAAATGGCGCCCAACGTGGGGCCACGCCAATAAATAGCGGTTCTCGTGGGTAACCTTTTTTGTGTGTCCCTTAATTGGAATTTTTTTTTTCAATTTTTTTTTTATTTTTAATTTTTTTTATTTAAAAAATTTTTTTTTTCCTTTTCGGTTCTCGATCTCGGCTGAAATTATCGAATATTATTTTTTTTCGAGAATTTCCAGATTTCGGGTCGAATTTTCGAATATTTTATTTTTTTCGAAAATTTCCAGATTTCGGGTCGAATTTTCGAATATTTTTTTTTTTTTTTCGAAAATTTCCAGATTTCGGGTCAAATTTTCGAATATTTTATTTTTTTCGAAAAATTCAAGATTTCGGAGGGAGTTTCCGATATTCCTTTTTTCGGAAATCTCCCGATCTCGAATGACATTTTTGTGAAATTCCGAAAAATTTTATTTTTCGGATATTTCTGGCTCCCGACATCCCCCTCTTCGCGGCGCTGATGAAGCGGTCACGGGTGAGCGGCGATACCGCTAATCACTCCATTGTTGCGGTTTCGGCCGTTTCGATGAGTGATTTTGGAACTTCGACAAACAATTTTTTTGGGTTCTCGGAAAGCTCCTACCTTAGGCCCTTTCGCTCTCGATAACCGAAATTTGGCGTTTAATTAATTTTGGCGCCGATATAGCTAAATAAACAACTATTTTGCTATATCGGCGAACTTTTACGAAAGTTAAAGAGTATACGACATTTTTCAAAAAAATTTAAAATTCTATAAAATAGATAGTATACATATATATATTTTCTCAAAAATCGCAGCAATTATACAGGTATTAATACACTACTTGCGTGCCAAATTTGAGCTCGATCGATCGTGCCATTCGCGAATTACCGACGATTGAATTTTCGGTCCTTGAAACACACACACATACACACACACATATGACACATTTTCTAAACGACTTTTCTCGACGTTTTACGTGATTCTAAGCATTACGACATGAAAATCTCGAAAATTTTTTTTTTCATGAAAACAAAACTTCCTGTATGAGGAAGCAAAAATTAATGTTGCCTACACACCCCCATACTTCCACATACCCATTCCTGACTGATTCTCTGGGCTCTACTCCTGACGTCAGGAGCGCTACTGCTACTCTATTTATTCCGAAGGTGGCCACTCACCGGCCGTTTTCAATTTGTAACTCGAAATGTCTCTGCACACAGATCGCAAGCGAAAAATCTGTCAGGTTCAATATTTATTATTTATTTTTCTTTTTTCAATGAGCCATCCCACAAGGAAATCTGTCACTTTAATGCTGATGTCAAGAGTCGCGGTAGCGACTCGGCGCTAAGTTAACCCTTAGAGGGCCGGGATTTGAGGCATTTTCTCCTCATAGAAAAGTGGGAAAATGATATCACCCAACTAAGGTCGAAACTTTGGGGTGTGGGGGGTTAACGCCTGGAGGCGTCATCCCGGCCCGGTAGGGTAAAGTCCCTTGTAAAATTTTTTTAAATTATAAAACAAGGAAAATACACCTGCTAGGGAGTTTTTGGCGTCGGTGATCACGAATCCGGACTCAGAAATACAAAATCCAAGATGGCGGATCCAATATGGCTACCTCATTTTTGCTAATTTTGCTATTTTCTGTTCAATATACGTAGATCTGTACACATAGAGGGTTTTTGGGGTCGATGAAAACGATTTGGAAATCAGAATTACAAAATTTGCATTTGGCAGACACACATATAGACACACACAAACACTCAATGCGATAAAACTGACTAATATCTCACAAACAAATATTATCTTCTTTATTGCATGGACTATGGACAAAGGTAGATGAGAAAAGTTGTAATATTGGATCAGCCAAATTAAATCTTGCCACTCTGATTTCAGAATCGTTTTCAGCGACCCCAAAAACCCCCATGTCTGCAGATTTATGTATATTGAATAGAAACTAGCAAAACTTTCACACGTACGAAATGACGTAACGTGTGACGTCACGAGAATAACAAATTTCTTGAATAGGAGAATATCTCCGCCCACACGTCGAAAAATGTATCACACGCACCGATCGGCAACGATAACCACGTACTTCCTCCTCGCGATCTTACGCTTGAGTCTCCGAGACTCCAACGCTCTCGCGCTTCCTAATCGCGCTCCTCCACCCTCGAATATAACCGAATTCTTTCCTTCTAGCTGTTTCCGAATTTCAAATTATTCTCACAACTAGGGACAATGCGGGGCCGAGCGCTTTTGGACAATCTTTCACCGACGCAAAGAAATTGCGATGCGGCAAAGCCCCGAGATCCGTGGGGTAGACGGGAGCGATGGTCCACGATGGAGGCGATGCTGCAGCCTCTGGAGATGACCATGCCGAGATGAGCGCGAAGCGAAAGTTGATAAGTTATCACGGGAGGTAGCCAGCCATGATTCTCGCTGTGGAACATTGTAGAGGGGCGGAGACTCTCCGCGGCCGTTGAGCGGCGATAGCGAGACTCTCGTAGTGCGAGGTTTGCTACTTTCGATGCATCGATATTGGCGGCGACCGTCGCTCGTGCGGCAGAATATTCGCCGTTCCGAAAATAAAATAAACCAACAAGTAAAATTAGTAATTACAAATAAATAACTCCTATTTCCCAATATTCGTGTCTGATCGCCTTGTATGGACTCGTCTCGGGAGGAAAGGTGTCGCTTCTCGCGCCGAACAGTGCAAGACCTGGAAATTAAGCTCTTGTGTGACGAGCTAGGAAACCCCGTCATAACATGTAATGGCTCCTTATTAAGTAGACGAGTAAATCAGCTTTAAGGATGTAACAAAATAGTTTGCTCTGCTTAGACAGTGTGTCTTCTCATGGAAAAGGAAGAGAGACCTCGTCGAGGCAAATCAACCATGCAGTTTAGTCAGCATCATGCGCAGAGATAAAATATTGTGTAACCTGCTTCCTATTTATTAACGGTGGGGGAAGGGGTTAGTGAAGAAAAAAAAAAAATAATAATGGCAATAACAATAATTTATTAAAGAAAATAAAAAAAGCGGGTTTCTCTGGGCGCCAGCTACGTATCGTGTAGCAAACGGAATATTACCGGTCACTTGACCCGGTAACATAACCAAAAAAAATAAAAGAAAACAATAAATCGTAATAATAGGGGGCGCGGCTTGGGGCAGAGGGGTGAGAGGTCTCAGGGGTGAATTCCCGAACTCGTCGGCTTCTTATTTAATACCTCGGTCTAAACAATAAAGTAAAAGGGCGACAATAAAAAGATTTTTCGGGCGGAAGAGAAAAAAACAAAAAGGGGGGGGTGAAGTATGGGGAGACTGGATCGGCACCGTAATTACGGGAAATTAGGCTTTCTTTGAGAGCGTGGGGGGAGGAGGGGGGGGGGGGCTCGTAATAATCGCACAATCCAAAAAACTTCAACAACGGGACGATCTCGGGGTTTAACACTCATTTCGCACAAGAAAACCACCACTCATTGATGACGCAACAGGTGTGAACGACACCTGTGATGGCGGCGGGCACGTGTGGAGAAAACGCGGGGGTGAAATATCACGGGGTTCGTATTATAAAGGGTTTATCACACACTAACTGAAACTAGGTGAAGGAAGTACTCAAGTACTCACCCTTTTCACAGTTCCACACGTTCCAAATATCTCTTTAACTCTTGAAAACTCACAAAATGCTTTTGACTGAATTCAATGGCGTCGTTCTTTGCACGTAGCTCAGCTGAAGTGACAGGCCGGCCGGCGTCTTCTTCATTGGAGCCTCGCATCGCAGTTGATTGGCTCCCGCGGACGTCCCTAGCGGGCTCGGCGAATGGAAAGCCGCTCGCCTAGGGATTGGCCGGTGGGTCAAGCGTAGCAGGCGGCGGCGGCGGTGATTGGCGGCGAGGAGGCAGGGACGCGCTAGTCGTGCGGGTCCCCTCTGCCGACGCTTTTCCCCACGGGCTTCAACCCCGGCAGCAACGGCCGTGGTGCCCCGGGTTCTTCTCCCGGCCGGCGCCACATTCAACCTTGCTCCATTCATTCATCCATTCACACTTGCATTCGGGGGTGGAACAAACAAAAAGAAAGGGACAAGGGGGGCGTAAAAATGCTCAAGGCTACAATAATAATTACTACTATGGGTACGTACGTGAATGGCGGCCTTCAGTCGAGCTGCGTGCATCCGAAGGATGCACCGTGTTACAATTGAAAACTGTGCTTAAGGCATCTGACGCTTAAGAAAAATTCTGCCCAAAGAAAAAAAGCCTTGATTAAATTTTAACAATGTAGTTCATTGATCATTTTTATATACACTACAATGTGAATGATATTGAATTTTTTAATTCAGCTACTTGGACCTGACTTCTTTCTGTGAGGATTATATGAGTAAAGAGCGAGCGTACACTCACCCACGCACGATACGATGTCGACCGCCGATACGTATTGCTGATCGCGCACGCACGAAATCATCGCCGATTCCGAATTATCTCACCTGTGCTTCTTGGTGACCCGAGTGAGAGCGAACTCTCACTCTCACCAGTCCTCCGCGAACTCTTGCCTCGACACGAATGTACGCTACTTCATGCGAATTTATAGTAATTATAATCGATATAGTGGTGAATAGAAAATCGTGCAAAATCTGCAGAGCGGTCGTAAATAGGTACTTTATTTTGGCATATTTTTCAAATATTGATAAGAAAGAGTTCCCTTTAAATTCAAGCACGCCGCTAACCTATCTCGATAATATTATATAATATAGGTCGGCTGGGCGCACCTTGATGGCTCGAATTAGTAAAAAAGAAACAACACGGAGCGGAGAAGTTCAATTTCTTTTTACTGATTAATGGGCTGAGAATCAGTCACAATCTGCCTCCTCCGTTCGATTGGAATTGTATCTCCAATCTATCCGATTTTTGGAGCTTGGGCGAATAGGCAAGTGAGGAATGACATCAACGACTCGCCGCCTACCCTTTGACTCCCGCATACTGATTTCGGCCGGTTGCCAATCGTTAAATCGAAGCTAAGTATTTGTTATTGAGATGCGAAGCAAAGCATTTGTTATTATTATCGAGAGTTTAAACTCACCTCTAATCTCTACAAAGAATGGGAAGAATGTTTGGACGAAATATGGATCAAGTTTGTTAACCTCTGAGTATCCGAATTGAGGGAGAAAATTTATTAATTGATTATGAAACAAAAATGGATAATATTTATTGAAGGATTGTTGCGATACAGTTAGTTATGAGAGACGGATGCGAATTGATGGATGGACTTTATGAATTTATGTATAAATAAAATGAATGATGAATTCATATGTGTGAAACAATCAGGTCGAACTAAGTTCAATTAATTAATCTTTATTAAAATTTCACCATATATTAGAATTATCGCGTCTGATTTGCTCACTCAAGTCCCGATACCCTAATTGCAGATTGTATTGTATTGTATTGTTTGATTCACCGAGCGCTCAGTCCATTGCGGACCATTGTGCTCGTTCCCATCTGGGGAGGGTATCCCTTTACGTGAGAGGTTCGATTAGGCCTGCCTTCTTGGCAAAGTGCAAGAGGGCGACCACTCCGACCTTCTCCAAATCTAGTGAGGCGAGAGCAGGTTCTCCGAGTATGTCCTTACGGGTCTCGGCCAGTGCCCTGCATCTCGCGATCACGTGGAGGGGTGTTTCGTCCTCCTCCATACATCTCCAACATCGTGGTTCCGCATTCAGCCCCAGCCGATTGAGATGCTTACCTGTGTGCCAATGTCCCGTGAGGAGGCCAACCACAGCCCTTAGCTGATGTCTGTCCAGGCCTACAAGAGTAGAGCCTAGCGAGCTCGAAGGGCCCTTGAAGATGGCCCTCCAGTGTCCCAAGCCTCCTGTCTGTAGCCAGAGGTCCGTGAAACGTTCCTCTGTCCATTGGTTTAACAGGGACCTAATATGGTCCATGGCTATTGGGATTGGGCGGATAACCGCCGGATCGGTTACGGACGCACCGATCTTGGCCAGGTTATGCGCCTCCTCATTCCCTAGGATGCCCGTGTGTCCCGGCACCCAGAGGACTTTGACGCTGTTGTGGCAGGCTATCTGCGACAGCAGCGCATTGCAGTCGAGCACCAGTCGGGACTTCTTCATAACGTGATGGAGAGACCCGATCGCCGCCGAGCTGTCACTGCATATGTAGATGTGCTTGCCGCTGTATCCTTTGTCCAGAATGAGTCTGGCACAGGTCCAGATGGCGTACACCTCCGCTTGAAAAATCGTGGCGGTTTGCCCTAGTCCCAGGGACACCCTTGTCTTGGGCCCACCACTCCAGATTCCTATTCCAACTCCAGTTCCTCTTTTGGACCCGTCCGTGTACCAGACGAGTTCTCTAGGGGTCAGGAGTTCCGCTTGATACTCTTTCCATTCCTGCCTGCTAGGAAAGAGGATCTGGTAGTTGTGGTCGAAGTTGTAGCAACGATCACAGCAATCCCCTTCCAGCGTGCGGATGTCCTCTAGGTCCCCGTATCGCTGTAGCAGGGATGCATGGCCCGTTGCCGATCTTCTCCACTTACCATTAAAATGTAAGCGTAACGCTGCTTTCCTAGCGTTAGCTTCTGCGATGATGTGAGGGGGCGCCATGTTTAGAAGGGCCCCCATCGCTAGGGTCGGGGTGGTTCTCATCGCCCCGGTAATTCCCAGCCCAATGAGTCTGTAGACTCTGTCTATTGTCTTCCTGTTGGTGGCCCTCTCTAGGGCGGGCCACCATACAAGGGAAGCATAGGTGATTTGAGGGACTAGGATGCCCGTGTATAACCACTTAACCATACCCGGCCTTAATCCCCAAGTCTGTCCGAACATACGCCTGCAGGCCTAGAAAGTGGCAGTGGCTTTCGTGGCCTGTTTGGCTATGTGGCTTTTCCAGCTGAGCTTACTGTCCTCCGGTTGGTGGCCCTCTCTAGGGCGGGCCACCATACAAGGGAAGCATAGGTGATTTGAGGGACTAGGATGGCCGTGTATAACCACTTAACCATACCCGGCCTTAATCCCCAAGTCTGTCCGAACATACGCCTGCAGGCCTAGAAAGTGGCAGTGGCTTTCGTGGCCTGTTTGGCTATGTGGCTTTTCCAGCTGAGCTTACTGTCCAGGGTGACGCCAAGATAGCGTACCTCCGTGGAGTACTGAAGCTCAGCTCCAAATATGTGAGGGGGCTTCGGTCTGAAACCCTTTTTCCGCGTAAAGAGCACCATCTCCGTCTTGTCGGGGTTTACCCTTAACGACTTAGAGGTGCACCATTCTTGCATGAGGTGGAGGGCACGTTGCATCCTCCACGTCATCTCCGCTGAGTGGGTGCCTTTGGTCATTATCATGACATCATCGGCATATCCCACCACGTTTACGCCGAGCCCATTGAGTGCCGCAAGTAGCCCGTCCACGACCATGATCCACAGGAGAGGGGAAGTGACCCCCCCCTGTGGACACCCCCGTCTGACGTGCGCCCTCACGGTTGACCCCTTGAGTCCTGCCGTAACCGTTCTCGTTCGAAGCATAAAGTGAATCCATTCGATGATCGACTCATCTACCCTGAATTCCCTTGCTGCCTCGCAGATGGCGTCGAAGGAAGTGTTGTCAAACGCCCCTTCGACGTCCAGAAACACACACAGGGCTGATTCCCTTCTGCTGAGCGTCCTCTCAATATCATTAACGATACTGTGGAGGGCGGTTTCAACAGAACGGCCCGCCTGGTATGCATGTTGTGAGGGCTGCACTGGCCTTTCTACCAGCGCTCCCTCCCTGATAAATCTGTCCACCAGTCTTTCTATCGTTTTCAGTACAAAGGATGTCAGGCTGATGGGTCTGAAGGACTTGGCTAGGTCGTAGCTGTTTTTGCCCGGTTTCGGCATAAAAACTACCCTGACCTCACGCCATGCTTTCGGCACGTACCTTAGTGCTAGGCAAGAGCGAAAAATTCGTTTCAGGTGTCCAATGAGTAGTTCCCCTCCCTCCTAGCGGAGGGCAGGGAATATCCCATCCACCCCTGGACTTTTGAACCGGTCAAAAGTCCCAATCGCCCATCTTATTCTGCTGCCTGTGACAGCCTTGGATGCTGTAGCCCAGTCGCCTGGTCTGCTAGCTTTTGGCGCCTCCATTTGAGGCAGTCCACGGGTCGTCAGTTCGGAGCCCGGGAGATGCACCTCAAACAGATGCGCTAACACTTCCTCGTGATTCTCAGTCGTCCTGCCATCGGGCAGGGTGAGTCCCTCGAGTTTGTTGGGTGGACCTGAAGTGAAGATTCTGCGGAGCCTGGCTACCAAGGGTAGGGCCTCGATTTCACGGCAGAATTTCCTCCAGGCCGTCTCTTTGGACTTCTTTATGAGTTTTTTGTACTCTCTCTGGGTCGTCCTGTAGGCGGCCCAGTCGTCGTCCGTGTTCGTCCTCATGGCTCTGTTTAGTAGCTTGCGGGACCGGGAGCGGAGTTGGTTCAGCTCCCCGTTCCACCAGACTACGTTCTTATTGTTTTGTTTCCTCCTTTTGAGGGGACAGGCAACCTCGAAGGAGCGGACCAGAGCGTTCTGCAGATGTTCTGCCTCCCGCTCGATCGCTCCCTCTGTTCGCGGCCACCCACGGGTACCCCCGAGCCTGCTGTTCAGCTCCGCTTGAAATCGGGGCCAATCCGCGGCCCTGGGATTCCTGTAGGCTACCATCGGGTCCTGATTGCTGCTCCCTGCCAGGGAGAAAGTTATCAGTCGGTGGTCGGATAGAGTGTCCTCTTCGCCGACCCGCGAACTCGTTATAGGCTGGGCCACTCTAGGTGACCCCAGCGTCAGGTCGATTACCTCCTGCCTGCGTGGGGTAACAAAGGTCGGTTTGGATCCTTTGTTTAGGATCTCAAGCTCCGTCGTAGAGAGATACTCCAGGAGAGCAGTGCCTCTCTCGTTTATGTCCGAGCTGCCCCATATGGTGTGGTGCGAGTTTACATCGCACCCCACCAGCAGGTTTAGCCCCTTGTTTCTGCAGAAGTGCACCAGCTCTCTAAGCTCCCTCGTTGGAGGGGGCTCCACAGAGTCGGACGGGAGGTACGCCGATGCTATTACTAGCTCCGACGTTCCACCCCCGACCTTGATCTTAATGGTGGCCGCCGCAAGGTCTCTTGTGCAGAACCGGTTGAGCTTAATGGCATTGTGCCTCTTATTGATAAAGAGGCATGCCCGTGGCCCTGGTTCTGCGCAGACATAGATCAATGAACCTATGTCCGCGCTAATACCCCTCACCAGACCTCTGTATACCCAGGGTTCTTGGATTAGGGCTATGTCTGTTTGCAGCCTTGCAAGATCCCGGCTCAGGAGAGCCGTGGCCGCCTTGCAGTGCTGCAAATTGATCTGCGAAACTTTGGTGGTTCCTACAGTCATGTTGGCTGCAGGCATTACCTCGTTCGCGTTTAGTGCAGGGAGGAGAGGGGGGAGAGGATGGTGGAAAGGAGAAGGGTGGAAGGGGGGGTAGGATTGTGGGATGGGGCCCAGCAAGCCATTGCTTACTGGTCCACCACCTCCACATTGTCCGCTGGGGCAGTAGACCCAGGCACCGCACCAGGCGGCGGGGGCAGACTCCTCTGGGTCAGAGCGAGTACTTTTTGGGTACCCCCCTGAATCCCTTCGGCGCCCGTCCTCGCCACCCTCCGCACGTTGCTGGGCCTGCCCCTCGGCGTTTTGGGGCCCTGGCCTGTCGGGAAGCCCCCTCGTCCGCGAGGGTTTGTACCCCTCCCGGGCGCGGTTCCCCGTCCCTTGAGCCAGTGCTCCTTGGGGTGTCTGGTGGCGCTTGTCATACTAGCCTTCGCAGGCATCATATGGCTCGCGCCACCTGTCTCCCCACATATCGGAACCGACAGGATCGGAGGCCGTAGGACGGGTGTCCCAGGTCTCCCGTCCGTTGCAGATCCACCGGCCGGCAGCGGGGGTGCTTCGAGCGTCGCGGGCGCTCTCGGCAGGGGTGCACTTGAGGTCGGAATCCCTTCGAGGGGGGCCCCATCCGCTCGCGCAGTCCCTGCCGAGGGTCCCGCAGTCGGCACTGTCCCCGCTGCCGCCTCGGTGTCTCCATAGTCTCCCTTAGCCCCGCCGGACTTGGCGCTGACCCGATAAAAGCGGGCCCTCGTCAGCCCGAAGTGGGGGCTAAAGTTGGTGGCCTCCAGCACTTTCAGTGAGGAGGCATCCACGCCTACGACCAGATGTTCGGTGTCGTTAACCGTTTTTCTGTCCCACAACCTCCAGAGGTGCGGGCGCAGATCACGGTTATGGCGTTGTAGACGCTGTACATGTAAATATTCTCTATCGATTTATCTGTAGCGTCGCGGAGCACGGCCGTCAGCTTCGTCAGCTTGGGCAGCTCCTCCCTCCCTATGGCAAGGAGAGAGGCTCCGTTCCATGGCCTTAAGCTGGGGGCCGTCCTCCGCAGCCACATCTTGGCACCTTCGTCAGTGCAGGTCGCCCACAGGGCTCCCTGGTCGTAACGGTAGCCGTCGAATCTTGGAGCCTCATCCCCCAGAGGGGCAGCATCCAAGAATTCGAGCAGCGCCGCCACCACCAGCTTGCTCTCCTTATGGCCGAGGACCGCCGTGGGGTAGTCAGATGGCACTATGGCCATCTTTCTGTCCGCCGCCGCCGCATCCCCGTAACCAGTCGATTTCGGGTAGACCCTTGCCTTCTTAGGTGCCTTTGACGTCTCCGGAGAAGTGTAGTCCGCGGGCCTAGGCCTTTTTGGACCCTGGCCCACGGGCTGTGGAGCGTCAGAGGAGCCGCTGGGGTGCCGCTCGGAGGGTGCGTTTTGCTCCGCCATTCTGGCTTTGCGCGCTCTTCTCCTCGCAGCTCCGCAGCGTCCCTTCTTTTTCTCCTTGTTTTGTGAGGGGTCGGTGAGACCAGCTTTCGCTGATCCCTCTTCTCCCTCCGTAATGTCGGTAGCAATTATGCGGACCTCCGCTAGGTTCGAGGGGGCCGAGGCCCCTTCGCCCGCGGCGGGCCCCGCGGTCATTGCTTCCGCGTTGTGGGAGGGTAGGGTCTCCGTAGGGACGCCCACCTCCTGTTGGTTAGATATATCGTCGGTCTCCATAGGTTCCCACGAGTTGCTAGGAACAAAAGTTCCCCCCCCCCCCCCCCCCCCCCCCAGAGCCTGCTTAGGGGGGTAAGGCTAAATACAATTGGGGGTCGCCTGGTACCCAAAGGGCATCGTTAAAGACAATATTTCCCTAGTGCCATGCATCCCGTAGGCACGATAGCTCCCACCGTAAGATTCGAGGATTTGGTCCGCAGCGGGGCCTTAGTTCCCCTAATACGGACTTTATCCCGCTAGGTTCGCGTATAGCTCCCGCAGGCCAGGTCCGGGCGTGCTACCGTCTTGTGCCCTGGTCGCCGTAAAGACGCTCCATTGCACGCGACCGCAGAGACTCCGGGGTCCTGGCCCCCTCATATCCGCCACCTGGAGACGCGCTCGGTTGGCGGCTCAACCCTGTTGCCCGCTCTTCCTTACGAAGATAGGGCAACGCCGAGCTAATTGCAGATACTTATCGTTTGATAAATTATCCTAAGTATCGACATAGGAACAAAATTATTACATTTCCCTTAATACTAAAACCTCAAAAAACAGTGCCAAAATCTTGAAATGAATGGTATCAAGAGTCGCGGTAGCGACTTGACGCCAAGGTTAAACAAACTGCTGTTGTTTATACATACCCATGCTTCCATATACCGATTTCTGTCTGTTCTTTACCGGGCTCTACGCGTGACGTCACGAGCGCTACTGCTAATCTATTTATCCCAAAGGTAGCGGCTCACCGGCCGTTTTTAAATTGTCACTCGAGATATCACTAAACACAGATCAGAAGCAAAAAATCTGTCAGGTTAAATATCTTCTATTTATTTTTCTCCCTTCAATGAGCCCTCTCAGATGAAAATCTGTCGTATTAATGCTGATATTTCGACTTTTTGTAATTTCTAATCGACGAAAAATCTTGCGTTTGGCGAACTCACAGAACTTTGGCCGTCCCCTCACACTTACGTGGCCACGTATTTGACCACATTTCGCGAACAAAAAATATCTCATAGCCAATATTATTAGTTAATTTTTCTCTTTTTAATAAGACCAGTAGCAAAAAAATGTGTCTCTTTAATGCTGAAATAGCTGGTATTCGTAATTTCACCATACAACAACATAACTTCAAATGTTCCTTTCGTGTGTACCAAATGACGTAGCGTGTGACGTCATCAGAATAGCAAATTTTTCGAATAGAAGATATCTCTGCCCGCACGATTCAAAAGAAAAATGTGAGATGGCCAATATTTTTTATTTATTTTTTTCTTTCCAATAAGTGCTGACGCTACAAAATCTGTCGTTTTTTTTATTTCGCAATACCACACAACTTTAAATGCCTTTTTCACGTATACGAAATGACGTAGCCTGCGACGTCACGCAAATAACAAATTTTTCAAATAGGAGATATCTCTGTCTATATGTCGCAAATGAAAAATGTGAGGTGGCCAATATTTTTTCTGTGTTTTATTTTCTATTCAATGAGTGCTCTCGCTAAAAATCTGTCGTTTTAATGCTGATTTCGTCGTCTATGAGTGGGATATATCAGCTGATATCAGCTGTCACTCAGTTCAATATCAAAAAAGTATCAAAAAAGTATGAACGGGTATTAAAAGACAATTAAATTAATTTCATGGGTATTAATACTTTCTTAATACTTTTTAAATACTTTTTAGCTACTGAATACCTGTGAAATGCATTTAATACTTTTTTGATAGTCTATTAATACTCGAACCGAAGTATTAATAAAGTATCAAAGTATTAAATTTTAAACCGTTCAATATGACATACCCTAAAAACTTTTTTAAAATACTTTTTTTTTGCGCGGAACGTCATACAAGGTATCATATCGCTTATCAGTGCATCAGTTCATTTATAAATTTGTGTGTGCCAGTGATTGAAATTACGGGTTCAATAGTGATTGTTGTGCCTACTCGTTGTCAATGTGCAATAAATCATTATTTTTGCTCGATAGTCGAGGAAAAATAGTGTTAGTTGTTGAATGTCGTACTAATCAGTCTTCCAGGACGCTTCTTAAAACGTGTCACGTTCCGCGTGACTCAGGATTGTTAAGGTTCCCGATCTTACATTTTTTTTGGGCGTCTTGCCGTCGTCCCATACGGGCCCGATCCCTGATTCGTTTTTACGATGGTGGTCTTTGGGTAATTGAGAATAAATAATTACGCTGTCCCAATTAATAATAAGTATATTGCTCTTTTGCGAGATTTACAAGATTGTGCCGATAATTGGCAACAAAGAAAAATATATAACGATCAACTTAATCTACGCAATTTCGCGGCAAAATATATTAATAATTAATCCTACACACACCCGTACTCACGCTACGAGGATAGCAACCCGTGCCCGGACTTAACCGACTATTCCCCGACTGTACTGCAATTACATGCCAGCAAGAATTACAAGAGAGGCGAATGGCTCCCATCACAAGTCACTGTGTACTATTCACGACACAAACCACTTAAGGGTCGTGAGTACTCGAATACATTTGAGTTTAGTTTTTTCAATGAAAATGTTTATTCAATCAACCCGCACAAGAACCCGCGACGATCACTATTCCGCCTACACGCGAACGGATTTTAAGATCTACGCTAGAGGATATACGGTGGAGATTTTTCCCTTTTTCAAAGAGGTGTTAATTCTCTCTCTGTTCGCAACTGACTGATCTTCCCCATCACCCAGTAGTGAGAAATTTCCTCCTTATTGAGCAGTGAGGAGAACTTGATAACAAGAGTATATTATTCTTTTCAAATGCAATTTGGCAAAATTCATTCCTACGTAACTTCTGCTGTAGGCTTCTCAAGTAAAGAAAGAGATAGCTTGCCTCTCGACTCATATTACATGCATGCCACATTCATTTGTCCTGACTGTCTTAGAAATTATAAATTAAAACAATTTGCGTGAAACTTACAGGAATGTAACAAATGCACAACTACGGAGGATGTAATTGCTTAAAAGTATCTATATAAATTTCGGTTTCATTTAATGTTGTCGATTGTTGAAAACATTAGACGCACCATCACGTGAAATTCTTATTGCAGCCTTCGTTCGATGTATACTGTAACGCGGTATTTCGCGCCACAGCGGTGTCGCGAGAGCTCTCCTTTTTGCCATAAGGAAAAAGGCAGCAAACCGTGTCCAGTCAGCAAGTCTCTCGTTAGAGCTGCCCGAAGCGCGCAGACTAAGTCCGCACATTGTTGTAAATTCCGCATACTGCTATTAATTTTGATTTTCATGGGTCCACCCATCGGTGCGAACGGCACCACCAATGGAGGAGAGCCTCCGTTACGACAGTGACAGGGGCCAATCTCCGGCAGCGAAAGAGCCTAAGCCGCCCGTGACGACAAGGAGACCGCAGCGGAGAGACAGGAATCGGTATTTCTCCCTTCCCTTCGCACCGCGCACCGCGCTGACTCGCGCTTAACGCCTCATGATCGGCACGCGCTGAAAATTGCCACTTGTTGGCTGGACACCTACGACGGCACTTGGTGATAGAAAATAATATGTCGTAGACAGAGAGAGAAAGAGAAAAGACAGTTTGAGGAAAGATTAAAGAGACGGAGGGACGAAAGTTTTATTATCGGAAGGAGAATAATCGAGGTGGGCAATCTTTTATTAGCGAGGTGCTGTGTGCACCCTTGAGTTAATAATTAGTGTTGGACATTGTTTGTGAGGTGAGATGCTTCCTCTCTTTCCCTGTCATAGCCTATGTGCTTGAGTCGGCTCGACCCGACCTCGTGTAAAATATTATTTTTGTGTAGAATCAGTTGTGCCAGAGAGCACGGATTCCCCGTCTGGGAATCACATTTATGTGTCATTCTTTTTATTTGATTCAAGTGTTGTTTTATTGTGAATAGTAGTACGTTATTCGCGGTTATTCGCGAAATTCTCCCCTCTCGCCCCTCACGACTCGTTCTACCACTCGTGGCCGAGCAAGTTTTGGTATTTCTTAATAGAGTTTGTTATCCTCTTGGCACTTCAGGCTTATTAGAAGGGCCTGGCGCTCTAGTAAATCATTTTTGGTATTTCGGGCTGCCGAATTTGTCGAGCGATTTGCCGAGATAATTTCCCGAATCAATCTTTCCCAATCTTGGAACAACATATCGTGTCACAATTTTGCGACCAACGTGGGGCCCGAGAGGAGAGTTTCATCGAGAGAATAGCCGTGAAGAATTTAAAACGTTCGGGAAAAAGTAATAGGTGAGAGTTGTAGTTGGGACCGGCGTGGCTCATAACGAGAGCGACGAGAACGCAGCGATAGTCGGAGCCGCTCTCACGAGCACAAGCGTGAGCCGCTGACCGCTAGCGCGACTTAGAGCGCCTGGTCACGCAAACAATAACAAACAACGAATGCACGTACGACGATTTAAGGCTTGATTTTACTTAGCATAAAAACCAAATATTATTTCCCGTGAATATTTCATTTGTGTGGCGATCAAGTGGGTACTAGAATACCCAGTCAAGTACTAGAGTACGCGGGGCTACAGTAGCCTCGCTATAAGCAGGGAGACAATGGATCTCTCCTATGCGCTACTTTTGAACTGTCACATGCATTTTGTTTACAGGTACTCCGGACAGTTCATTAACGATTTAATTGTTCATAGAAGTAATAATTGAAAAGAATATCTCTGGCCATTGCAGGATTTTGGGGGAAGAATTATGATAACCTTGCAAACCACGTCATTTAACAAATATGAGAATTATATTTCGGCATTTCACCACTTTTTGAAAAACTTAAAAGTAAGGAATTTGGAAATTTACATAGGTTGGAGATTAGCATCTATTAAACATTCACCTAATTTGGAACGTTCAATCATTGGAAAATTAGAATAATTCGGAAATTAAAAATTTTGCTTTTGAAAGTAAAACTTATTTTCGAAAATTAAATTTTTTTTTTTTGGAAATTGAAATCTTCTTTGGGAAATTAACTTCTTTGGGAAATTTTTCGAAAATTTAGATCTCTTTTGTAAATTTAAATTCTCTTCTAACATTAAAATTTCTTTGGAAAATTAGAATTATCTTCGAGTTAAAATTTTTTTTTCGGAATTGAAAATTATTTTCGGAAATTGAAATCTCTTGTGGGACATTAATCTGATTTTCGAAAATTGAAATTTTATTGTGGACACTAAAGTTCTTTTTAACGATTAAAATCTTTTTGGAACTTAAAATTATTTTCGAAAACTAACATCTTTTTGTTGGAAATAAAAATCGTTTTTGGAAATTGACCTTTTTTGTCGATGAAACTTATTTTTGGAGAAGTAACATTATTCTTGAGACCCGACATTACTTATTTATTCTTTTAAAAACTGCAACTATTGTCGGGAATTCAAATTATTGTTGAACATTAAAGTCATTTTCGGAAAATTACAAGCCTGTCTTTAAAATCAAACCTAGCTTGGAATATTAACATTGCTTTTAAGAATAAGAATTATTCTCGAAAGTTTAACGAAGTTCGGAAAATTCAACCTCCTTTCTTTGGAAGTGCAAACTGTTTTTGGAAAATCGTAAGCCTTTTGAAAATTCAAACTTTTTCGAAATCTTAAAGGTGTCGTTGAGCTAGGGAAAAAGTTGTTTTTGGAATTGGAGTTGAAATGCAAAGTTGTTTTGGACCTAAACCATTGTCTCTGAAAGAGAAATTTGTGGTTTAAAATTCAAAATGGTCGGGAAATTTAAAAGTTATCTTGAC
This sequence comes from Clistopyga incitator, assembly GCA_947507545.1. Lineage (NCBI taxonomy): Eukaryota > Metazoa > Arthropoda > Insecta > Hymenoptera > Ichneumonidae > Clistopyga > Clistopyga incitator. Next base: position 6,268,689 of record OX382191.1, read on the forward strand.
ATCAAAATTTTATTTGGGAAATTGGAATCTGTTTTTGGATGTTGAAATTGTTTTTGAGATTTAAATTCGTTTTTTTTTTTGGGACTCGAGAATTGTCATTGAAATGAAAACTCGTTTTTGAAATTTGAATCTGTTATTGGACTCTAGAATTGTCTTTGAAATTGAAAATTGTTTATGAAATCGGATTTTTAGCACTTTAGAATCATTTTTTTTTTTTTTAGGGGAAGTTAGATAATGTTGAACGTCACAAAGATTATTGTAGTAACTTTAAATTCGTTTTTTTGCAAAATCAGGTTTTTGAGGATGAAAATTTCCCCCAACTGAATAGGACTCCACAGAATAGTTGGAAACTTCGATATTGTCGGACATTAAATCTAGTTTTAGATTGTCGCCCGCGTTGATTGTCATTTAGGATTGGTTTTGAAGAATCACCATTGTTTGTGTTAGTGACCCTGTTTATCCTAATTACATCTGGTTTATTGGGATAGCCCAAGACTGATTTCGGTAATTCAAATTTATCTTGTAATTTTGCAAATTATCTTGTTTGAATTGACATCTTGGAGAACTTATTTAGTAATTCGGCAAATTATTTTGTTTTTTAGGAATTCACCTGGTGGGATAGTTTAAAGCTTTCTGGTAATTTTTCAAATTATTATTATTAGACATTCATAGAAAATGCCACTTTTGGCGTAATTATTGGGAATTTAAACCCATTTCAAAGAATCGCAATATTTTTTGGACGTCCACATTTCGGGTAACGATTATTGTTTTGGACTTGGTTTGTTGTTGTATTATTTGTAGTGATTATTGGTTACCCCTCTCCTGCCGAGAGCCCCCAAGAACGTGACTCCCGCATACTCTCGTACTCTAGGTGCTATCCATTAATTTGTCAACATCCGTTTGGGGAGGAGCGAGGAGCCGTTACTGGGCTTAGCCACCGTGAGACCTTCAGTCTGCATGGCCATCTTAAATATCGCTGCGCGTACGAAGTCTATACCACCGTGGTTAGGCCGGAGAATTCTACTGCAACTGGTCGTCAATAAGACTAGGATAATTCGGTCACTGCGAAGTGCAGTCGTAGTTGAGTGGAGTAGGCCACCCATCGTCCGTACGAAGCCAACAAGTCGTTCGGAAATTTGGTTTTGGAAGCGCCTACTATCGTTTGGGAACTTTAGGAATAGAATTTACGTTAAGAAGTTGTGCTATCGCGTGATTAGTTCTTTTTGTTAAGTGGAGAACGTATCAATCGAGTGACATAATGGACACCGGAGCTGAAGGCTATACGCGCGAGCAGCTGGAAGGCTGTTTACAGGCAGCGGGGCTGCCTACTACGGGGAAGTTGCAAGAGTTGTGTGAACGAGTTCGAGCCAATGGGAACGCCGTTATGGAGGCACGAGTAAATGCCCGTTCCATGCTCAATAACAGCATGCCTGGACAACGGAGTCCCGAAGAAGCGGCCGCTCTGCCTACCGGGGAATTCGCCCCCGTAGGTCACGTTCCAGAACCGGGGGCCGAGAAGACGCCCCCGCTCGACCCTCTCGCGCCAGAGGTTCAGACCTTTCTTGCAGCAGTCCCGGTGAATGCCTCCGGAATTTTTGGAAATGCGTGGTGATCCACTACCAATATCAGAAACCAGCGCTCTGCGGAAACAAATCGAGAGCGGCAACGAACACGAGCGCAGTGGGCTAAGAGGGGCCAGGAGGCCGAAGCCAACCGTGACGTCCGGTACACAGGTGAAGAATTCGGCGGAGAAGAGAAAACAGCAGGTCAGCTTCGCTGACCCGCCTACATCCCAGGCTAGACAGCGCGCAGCGCTCCTCGCAACTACGTCCGCCTGGAGGACGGCGTCGGGAGAATCGCTTTGCGTTGTAGCTAGCGTCACACCAATCCGTTTCCTGTTAGAAGAACGCCGCGCACGATACGATATCAGGATAGGACGGGACACAGTAATAAACGGGAATACTATAGAATACGATGATGAGAAAGCAACTGAAAGAATAAAGAATGAATCTGTGAGAATGTGGAATAGGCAATGGCGATCCTCGCAAGCAGGATACAACACCTTCTGTTTCCTTAAGGACGTTCAGGAACAAATGAAGGCGAAATGGCTCTGACCAAACCGAAAGGTCGTTCAAGTGATCACAGGTCACGGGGTCTTACGGGCTTTTCTGGCATCGAGGAAGATCACCGAGGCCGGTGAGAACTGTACGACGTGCGGGGTACCGCGTGTAGTCTGTTTTCTTGTTGATGCGATACGGCACTCACGGTGGCCGGTGACTCGAGAGTCGCTGGCACGCTCGTGCTTGCTGGTGGAGGGTTACGTTTCAGCCTTAGCTGATATACTATGTAGCCCGCGTAACAGACCAAGGCTATAGGCGCGATCGCACTTAGAGAGTAAAAGCTAACATTGTGATGAAACTGCGGAATTTCATTAAAGTCTTTATCGAGGTTTCGACCGATTTGATTCACACGCGGTCCGAGGTTTCTTAATTCCTCGGGATTCCGCAACACGTTTGATAGTTTAATGTTATCACTTTCAATCTTTTCCCTAGAATGGTGATAGTCGTCTGTTCAGGAATTAGCGAATTAGAATCAACCGTTGCGCGGCCTCGGGTTTGGTTTCGTGCGCGGCCGCTGACGCTGACGGCGCTACTTTCCGGGCACTGCGGTTGCGAGCGCTACGCGCCTGCGCGAGCCGCTTCTTCATCGATTTGCCGTAACGACTCCTTCTTCTCGATCCGCGAACGAAGCGTGCAACACGTGTTTTCGGAGTCTTCTCGGCCTTTGTCGAAATTCTCGGGTTACATTCTAATTTCGGTTCAGTTTTCTCTTCTTCAATTCACGGGATATTCTCGGGATCAGTTACGGAATCGGGTCAGGGCTTTTCGAGCTCCCTGGCTTCACCAAAAACCGGGAAATAACGGGAAAATATTCGACGTGTGGTCGCTAACACTTCGCTTTTCAGGTGGTGCGGCATTTTCGGGACCAACGGGCGGGAATTTGTTGCATCCATTCTCAATTATTTTCGGGACAACACTCACTGTAGATAATAACTCTTTTTTTTTGTTATTGTTGAAAATAAACATTTGTTCTTTTTTTGTACGTAATTCACGTGCACCCTCTTTGTGAAACCACCTACACCACACTCCTTACAAAACATTTTTGGTCCTTCGAGCCGGATCTGGTGGCAAAGTGTCGTGCAGTGAGTGCTTACAGCAGTGAGTATGCGGGACTGGGACTTCGGGTTATCGGGTATTCGTGCGGCGGCCATTAGTGAAGCCGGCCGGCTCAGCACGTCACGGGTGATCGAGCGCTCACGCCATCGATCAAGAGCGGAGCTCGCGTCTCGGGCGGCCATATTGGATTCGACCACTGCCACGGCGTCTCTCTCCTACGCATAGCGCTACGGCAGAAGATTGGTGAGTCCTTCTCGGGTAATTCTTCGTGGCGCGGGAAGTGGACCGCTCAAGATCCGCGAGTGCGCATTGGTTGTTGGACATTTATCGGGACTTCGGGAATTTTCTCGGGGAATTTTCGGTTACATTCGGTCATATTTCGATTTCTTCTTCATACACTCAGTGCGGTTTCAGGAACAGTCGGACATTTTCGGGATCGCTCGGACATTTTCGGTCACTTTTCTAATTTTTCTTCTCCACTCACGGGTTTCGGGTTTTCATCATTACATTGAGTGAATATTCAGTGCCGTTGAATATTTTTCGGGCTTCTTCGGACTTTTTTGGGAATTTTTCGGGACATTTCGAATTTAATTATAACGGACTTCGCTTTTTCTGAGCCATGGCTGAACGGGTTGGTCAAAATACGGGGACAACAACGCTTCATCGGGACCGGCGACTCAAGGGACTTCATCGGGGACAACGGCACCATCTTCAACCACTTCATCCGCTCAATGAGATTCGGTGGCATTAACCGGCGCAACTACGGGAGCCAGCAGGCCACTGGTCTCGTTAGCAACGGGGCAGGCTGACCTTTCAACACCACACGGAACATTTCATCGGGTGCGGATGCTGATCGACATGGGGTCCGAGCTGTCCTTCATCTTGGGTTCTCTTGTTCAGCAGCTCAGACTCCGCCGGGAGGCATCCTCAATTTCTATCATCGGGATCGGCGAGACTTCTTCAGGCCATACACGCGGGACAGTCGCCTGCACACTTCATTCAATTCATTCCAGTCATTCATTATTAATAAAAACTTTCATTTTTGCCTAAGTTAATGCCTATTCTTCCTTCATTTTCCTTTTCACATGCATACTGGAGTCATCTTCAAGGGCTCAATCTACCAGATCCTGATTTCACTTCCCCAAGAGCGGTCGACTTCATATTGGGAGCGGATGTTTACGGGCAAATCATTCGGTCGGGCATATGACGGGGGGCGGCGTAAGCTCCTGTTGCACAGGATACCTTGTTCGGGTGGGTCGTCGTCGGGCCGACTTCTGTCAATCTTTCCTCACCAGGGCTAGTTCATCACGCCGTCGTTGATCACGGATTTCAGGAGTTGCAGGAACTCCTCAAGAAATTCTGGGTACAAGGGAGACCCCTTCCGATTCAACAACACCACTGACAGCGGATGAACAGGATTGCGAGTCTCACTTCATTTCCACGCATTCACGCGATTCCACGGGTCGATATGTCGTTCGACTTCCATTCAAAACGGGATTGGTTCAATTGGGTGGGTCTTATCATACTGCGGTAGCCTGCCTTCGGCGTCTACAACGAAAATTTTCTCGGGATGCGGCATATCAAAAATTGTACTCGGGTTTGCTGGACGAATACGGGTCTACTATCTTCCTCACCATGGGGTATTGAAAGAAAACAGTATCACGACTAAATTACGAGTCGTCTTCGACGGGTCGAGTGAAACGGATTCGGGTATTTCTCTCAACGATCTCTTGCACACGGGTGTAAAGCTGCAACGAGATATTTCAGACGTTCTTCTTTGGGTACGGCGGCATCGGTTTATTTTCGCTACGGATATTGCCAAGATGTTTCGGCAAATTCGGGTTCATCGGGCGGATTGGGATCACCAACGGATACTTTGGGTGGACAATCACGGGAATACAGTGCCGTATCAGCTGACCACTGTCACCTACGGTACTCGGCCAGCACCATTCCTCGCTGTACGGGTCCTCCTTCAGCTGGTGAAGGGTGAAGGCGAGAGATATCCGAAAGCGGTCCCCCCTCTTACAATGGGGAGATATGTGGACGATATCTACGGGGGTGCTGATGATCTTCAGGAACTTACAATTCAGGCGCAACAATTAATCGGCATTTGGCAATCGGGTTTCCTCTCGCGAAGTGGCAGAGCAACGTTCAAGCTCTGCTCCTCAACTTCGGGGTGACCTCCAGTTCGGAGACTTCGCGTTCTTTCGAAGACTGCGAGACCAAGATTCTCGGACTTTCCTGGTTTCCAGATACAGACGGATTCAAATTCACGACAACTCCTTCTTCGGTCGGGAACGGGATAACCAAACGGGTACTTCTCTCGGAAATTGCTCAACTATACGATCCATTGGGTTTTCTTTCACCGGTAGTCATCCGGGGCAAAATTCTACTTCAACGACTATGGTTGGAGAAGCTGTCCTGGGATGACCCTGTTTCCACAGACGTCTCTCGACAATGGACGGAATTTCGTCGCGGACTAGCTCAACTCAACACCATCACGGTTCCGCGATGGCTCAACATCACGGCCAACACCATGGTGGAAATTCACGGGTTTTCGGATGCCTCACAACTGGCAATGGGAGCTGTCGTCTACGTTCGGGTTACGGGACCTGGAGACACGGTAAAAGTCTCCATGGTATGTTCAAAAACGAAGGTTGCGCCAATCAAGCGGCTTACAATTCCACGGCTCGAGCTTGCAGCAGCGGTACTGTTGGCTAAGCTCACTAGGTACGTTCAAACTACATTGGAACTCGGGACTTCATCGGTCACTCTATGGACAGATTCATCGGATGCACTTACTTGGGTAACAAATCATCCTTCACGTTGGAAGGAGTTTGTTCGGAATCGGGTTTCATTGATTTACGAGCTCTTACCACAGGCTCAATGGGTATTCACACCGGGACGGGACAATCCAGCAGATTGTGCATCACGGGGGCTAACCATTCTTCAGCTCGAGCGACTTCAACAATGGTGGGACGGGCCTCACTGGTTAGCAAAAAATTCATTCCATTGGCCAATTCATTTCATCGGGACGGCGGATTCAGCAGCGCTCGAGGACCGACCAGGTCTCACATTCTCGGTCTCAACAAACTCTTCGTCGGTCTTCAATCTCATTCATCGGTATTCGTCATTCACTCGGTTGTTGAGAATTACATCACTACTCTTCAAGGCGCTTACAAACCTGAAGGGAAAGCGGGACGGGCGGAACGGGGGATTCATCACAGCGGGAGACCTGGAACATTCAAGGCTTTATTGGGTAAGAGCCATACAGGGAGCCTACTTTTCATCGGAGATCAAAATACTTTCATCGGGTCATCTACTTCCAAAATCGCACCCTTTCACGCGATTAACGGGGTTCATAGACTTCAACGGGATTCTACGGGTAGGAGGACGAATGAAACACTCAGCCTTACAACCTGAGAGTAAGCATTCAGCTATCCTCCCGCGGGTCTCTCCATTAACGGAACTGCTCATCGGAGATGATCATCAACGGACACTTCACGGGGGTACACAAGTCACCTTAGCACATCTGCGACGACAATACTGGATCATCGGAGGACGGGCTCCGTCCTTTCTTTCGGACGGTCTTTCATCCTGCGTTGCGTACGGTGCGCACGCCTACGGGGAATCAAGGCTCAACTACTGATGGGACAGTTGCCTCTAAATCGGATTACACCTTCACGGGCCTTCTTATTCACGGGAGTCGATTATGCCGGGCCAATTTCACTCAAAAGTTGGCGGGGTCGCGGGAATCGAAGCTATAAGGGGTGGCTCTGCATTTTCGTCTGCTTTTCTACTTCAGCACTTCACATTGAGGCAGTCACTGACTATACAAAGGAAACCTTCATTGCTGCATTCCGACGTTTCACCGGGAGACGGGGCATCTGCCACACGCTCTACAGCGACTGTGGCGCCAATTTTCAAGGCGCAGACGCAGAACTGAAGAAGTTATTCAAAGCCGGGACTCAAGAATCCAATCAAATTGCCACGTTGCTGGCTAATGACGCGAATTCATGGACTTTCAATCCACCGGGCGCTCCTCACATAGGCGGGAAATGGGAAGCAGCGGTCAAGTCAGTGAAGTATCACCTCCGACGAACGATCGGCGAGACAAGCCTCACATACGAGGAACTTACGACTCTTCTTATACAAATTGAGGCCGTCCTCAACTCTCGTCCGTTGGAACCTCTGTCGGATGATCCGGATGATCTATCCGTTCTCACACCCGCGCATTTTCTCATTGGGGAGGCACTCACCACGGTTCCAGAAGCATCACTTCGGGAAACTAACACTGCCCGCTTATCACGCTGGCAATTCATCCAAGAACGGCTTCAACATTTTTGGGATCATTGGGCTTCAGGATATCTTCAGCAGCAGCGGGCTATTTCAAAATGGCATCATCCTTCACACCACATTCGGGTCGGGTCAATGATCTTGCTGACCAACGAGAATTCGCCTTCTGCAAAATGGGCACACGCAAGAGTGATTCAACTTCATCCGGGACAAGACGGGCTCACACGGGTAGTCACCATCAAAACGGCGACCTCCACCTTCAAACGACCAATTGCAAAGTTGGCGCTTCTTCCGATTCATCACCCGGATTCTTCAATCGCCAGCACTGCTGTCGATGGGGAGCGGAATGTTCAGGAATTAGCGAATTAGAATCAGCCGTTGCGCGGCCTCGGGTTTGGTTTCGTGCGCGGCCGCTGACGCTGGCGGCGCCACTTTCCGGGCACTGCGGTTGCGAGCGCTACGCGCCTGCGCGAGCCGCTTCTTCATCGATTTGCCGTAACGACTCCTTCTTCTCGATCCGCGAGCGAAGCGTGCAAACACGTGTTTTCGGATTCTTCTCGGCCCTTGTCGAAATTCTCGGGTTACATTCTAATTTCGGTTCAGATTTCTCTTCTTCAATTCACGGGATATTCTCGGGATCAGTTACGGAATCGGGTCAGGGCTTTTCGAGCTCCCTGGCTTCACCAAAAACCGGGAAATAACGGGAAAATATTCGACGTGTGGTCGCTAACACTTCGCTTTTCGGGTCGTGCGACATTTTTGGGACCAACGGGCGGGAATTTGTTGCATCAATTCTCAATTATTTTCGGGACAACACTCACTGTAGATAATAACTCTTATTTTTTTGTTATTGTTGAAAATACACATTTGTTCTTTTTTTTGTACGTAATTCACGTGCACCCTCTTTGTGAAACCACCTACACCACACTCCTTACAAAACATTTTTGGTCCTTCGAGCCGGATCTGGTGGCAAAGTGTCGTGCAGTGAGTGCTTACAGCAGTGAGTATGCGGGACTGGGACTTCGGGTTATCGGGTATTCGTGCGGCGGCCATTAGTGAAGCCGGCTCCAGACCACCAGACTCCTTACAAAACATCGTCAATCTCCATTAACGTAAGGTTGTAAAACGGTAAATAATTTTCATTTCGCACTTCGGTAATCCGTTTCAGAGTTCGTATACTGAAATCTTGGACGGTTGCCTCGCATGAGCCTATTAAAGCCAGAATTCCCAAATTTTTTAGTGTTTCGCCATACGCGATTGTTTTTTCGCACATTATTGTGATTAATTCTTCATAAGGTGCGATGTAAATCCATCTTCCGCGGTGTGCCATGGGAATTACCATTGTGCTGGTGAGAGTCAAGGCTTGTTTTGGGCAGTGCAGTCCGTTAGCGGTGTCGCCCTTTACGTAAGTAAGGATTTCGCTTTTTAGTAATTGGAGTCGGCGGATGTGTTGGCGCACTTGGTCAACTACTACTAAGTCCTCAGTAGTATCCAAATAATAATATGTGTTGTTTGTTCCCTTCGTCGACACGGGGTGTACATGGCTTGTCGTGTACCTCTGCGCTCCTATCAGCGGGATATCCAATACCAACGTCGCTGTTGTCCCGTCGCTGTAGGCTCGCGCGTCGGTGAGACCCATGAGTGTGTTGGCTTCGCTGCGCATTATCAGCACAGGGAATCCGGTGCCGGCGGGTAAGTGTGGTAGAGCGTCCGTGAGGTACTCCACTAGCTTGCGCGGTGGTAGTATTGCTGCGCTTACTCGGCCCGTAGATACTTCTGCGAAGAACAACATCAATTCCTTCACGTCGGTGACTAACTCCTCTACCAATAGAGATCTTGCACTGAGGCTTTCGTCAAGTCTTTGACGTGCGAACAGCTGATCTTGTTGCCCGTGGAGATTGAGACCCAAGTGTTTCACGAAGTCGAATAATTTGTTCTCGTTCTCGTGCATCCTTTCCGCGGTTACATTGAAGATCCGTAACGATAATAAGAACACTTGAAGTTGATCCTTAATGCTCTGTCTTAGTCCACGCTGGTTGGCCTGTAGCTCGGATATCTGCTGATGGATATGTTCCGCGTCCGCAGCGTCCATGTTTCCGGTGATTGATTTTATTATCGATCCCATTCCGTCAATGAAACCTCGCCGTTTACGCTGTTGTTCGGGGTTTAGATGGATTATATCTCGAATAGTTTCCATGTTGTCGTCGATCCTCGTTGTCATTCTGGTGATGTATTCCCCAATTGCGGAGTAAAGGTCATTGGTTTGGTTCCTCTCTGAGGTTTTGCAATAAGTCCTTGCCCTTCCGAAGTGGAATTTTATTGCATTTTCCCGCATTTTGATGTACGAAAAATCCATTCGTATTGCCAGTCTCCAAGTAGCTCTCGTCTCCATGAGGTTTCCGATTTCTTCGTAGTAGATGCCGGGGTTGCTGGTGAAAGGTGATAAGGAATACACCTCGCTGGCGGTGTATGTGTGTGCGAAACACACGAGGATCAGCATTCTGAAAACAGAGTCCGAGAGTTAGAAAGACCGTGGGACCGCTGATTTGGCGAAAAGTCCCACTTGTTGGACAGTGGCTGGTGCTTCTTGGCCGCCACCGGCTCATTCGTTCTTCACAAGTCGAATCAACAGCAGCAGCGAAAAACTTCCACTTTTTTTTTAAAGAAATAAAAATAAAATGAGAAACCACGGCAGCCTGGTGTTGGATGGGTCCAGGATGACCAGACGTCTGGCGAACTGCGTAGTAAGTAGCCCCTTTTTAATTATTTTTGTTTTAATTTTTATACATTTCTATTTTAATTCATTGTAACGGGGTAGCATTGCATATAAGAAGACGATTCGAATAAGAGAGAAGCATAGGTGACATTAGCGCAGTGGTTAGCGCTCTGACTTAGGAATGAACATTCCGGGTTCGATCCCCGGAGATCACCATATCTTTTCTCTCTTCGATACTTCGGCAATGCATCCACACTATCATCCTACACACATCCCCGAATTCTCGGCCCAACCGTTACATCATTTATTTAATTTTTTTTTCCAGACGTCGATTGTCTACGTTCCGGGGTCCGCCCGGCGCCCCCCTGTCCCCGGGTGGCTCCGGACCTTCGTCTGGAAGGCGGCCCATGTTCGGCAGCGCCGCCGTCTCCTCCGCGATACGGCGGCATTCATCTGGAGCGGCGGTGACCGCCTCGACGAGGGAGTCGCCGACTTCTACGGCCTTCGGCGGCTGTTTTCCGAGGGGGATTATCGGTACCCCTCGTGCGGCCGCCCCTATTTATAGGGGGTTTAAAAAAATTAATTAATTTAATCAATTAATTTTTAAAAATTTTTTTGAAAAATGAAAATAAAAAAAATTGTAGTTGAATTTACTCCGTCTTCGTGTTTTTATTTTAGTTAAGATCCGCCCGCGACAAACATAGCGGTAGACCCTTCCCTATCCTTTCTTAGTTTTTATTTTAATTTTAAGTTAGGTTTAAATATTACGAAAAACATATGCACGTAGATGCCCCCCTTAAGCATCCGTGCCTCTTCTTTTCTTCCTCTCTCTTTCTTTTCCTTCCTTCGTCGGCCACCGCTTATCTCATCTTGTGCGATAAGCGGTTAGTGCTCGACGATGGGCCGCAAGCGGTTCGCATGGACCGTTGCGGTTATCCGTCCTTTCTTAACCACGTAGGTGACAGAGCCTTGTCGCTCTATGACGGTGTGGGGCCCCGTCCTTGCCGGTGTTAGTTTTGCTGATCGCTCTCTTCTCACCGTCTTGTCATGAAGAAGAACGTGATCACCGATGCGGTACTCTTGCTTTCTCGCTTTGGCGTCATAATTCTGCTTCGCTCTCTCCATGCGTCGCACAGGCTACGTCGTGCTACCGACCATGAGGACCGTAGCCTCTCGCGTAGCTCGCTGGCGTAGTCTGAGTGTATGTGGGCCGCGGTTCTTGTTTTACCGCGGTAGGCAATTCTGCCTGGCGCCCGAATACTAGCACGTAAGGAGATAGACCGGTAGCTGTGTGTGGTGTGATGTTATACACAAACACAGCATATGGCAACCACTCATCCCAGTTATCTTGGTCTTCATTTAAGAAATGTTTCAAATATTCCGCCAAGGTCCGATGTGATCTCTCCAAAGCTCCATTGCTTTCGCGATGATATGCTGTGGTTTGGATTTTCTTGATTCGGAGGAGCTTACAAGCTTCTTTAAAAGTCGAACTCAAGAAGTTGGTACCTTGGTCGGATAGAAGGATCTCAGGTGTCCCATATCGGCAGATAATTTCTTCCATCAAAGCTTTGGCGACTGTCTTAGCTTCCTGGTTGGAAATAGCCGCCGCTGCACTGTACATAGTTAGTGCATCCTGGAATGTGAGTATGTATCTATTTTCAGCCGATGTCAAAGGTAGTGGTCCCACGATATCAACGGCTATCTTTTCAAAAGCCCTGCTGGGGGTGTCGGTGATAACCATTGGTGCCTTTATTCTACATCGTACCTTGTTTTTTTTACATTTTTCGCAAGCTGCGATGTAATTTTCTATTTCCTTTTTCATGACGGGTCATTTATACTTGGCTCGGATCCGTTTGAGCGTCCTCTTTATACTCTGGTGACTACCGAGGGGGGCATCATGGTTTTCCTTTAGTATTTTCCCTCGGTCCTCCAGTGACGGGCAGGATACGCCTATGCTGCAGCGACGCTTGTTTTTTGTAGCAGCTTCCTCGTCTTCACTGGAGGAACTCCCTATCTCACTATACGCTCGCGCTTGAGCTCTTGTGGTAACACAAATGCGGCTTAGGCCGTCCGCTTTTGTGTTTCTCTTCCCCGCTTTGTATTCCACATCGAACTCGTGCTCTGATAATTTTATTTTACATCTCATCAGGCAAGAGCCCGGGTCGGTTATCCCAAACAGCCACGTGAGTGGTTGATGGTCGGTGATGACCTTGAACCGGGTGCCGTAAATATACGGTCGGAATTGCGCTATGGCCCAGACTATTGCGAGTAATTCTTTCTCCGTTGTCGAGTAATTAATCTTGGCCTTCGACAGAGTGCGGCTCGCATAGCATATAGGCAAGTCTTCGCCGACCGTGCATTGGGAGAGGATTGCCCCGATTGCCTTATCAGAGGCGTCTGTGGTTACTAAGAATTGCCGGTCGAAGTCGGGGTATTGCAGTACGGGCGCCATGGTTAATGCCGTCTTCAATTCTTTGAACGCGGCGTCGCATACTGGAGTCCACTCAAACTTCGTCCTCTTTTTTAATAAGCCGGCTTGCGGTTTTGCTATTTTCGAAAAATTCCGAATAAATATTCGATAGTAGCCAGATAATCCGAGAAATGATTGCACCTGTTTTACGGTTGTTGGTGCGGGAAAATTTTTCACGGCGACGAGTTTCTCTGGATCTGCTCTTACTCCCTCTTCGGAAATGATGTGTCCCAAGTACTGCGTTTCTTTCCGTAGGAATTGACATTTTCCAGGTTGTACGGACAGCTTGGCCTCGTTTAATCGTTGGAACACTTCCTCCAACCTGTCGTTATGCTCTCGCAGCGTTTTACCGTAGACGACTATGTCGTCGAGGTATACGTAACACTTTACTCCTTGTATGCCAGCCAGTACGGAGTTCATTAACCTCTGAAACGTGGGAGAAGCATTTTTTAATTGGAAAGGCATTCGGTTGTATTCGAAATATCCTTGAGGGGTCGAGAATGCTGTTTTTTCCTTGTCTTCTTCTGCCATTGGGATTTGATGAAATCCAGATGCTAGGTCGAGAGTTGAAAAATATTGGGCTTTTCCCAGCTGGTCCAATATCTCGGTGATGTTGGGCAGCAGGTAGGAGTCCCCTATGGTGGCTTCGTTTAATTTCCGGAAGTCCACCACCACTCGAAGTCGTTTTCCTCCCGTTGCGTCGGGTTTTTTAGCTACTACCACGAGAGATGCGTACCATTGGCCCTTGCTTGGCCGAATTATTCCATCTGCGAGCATTTCGCTAGTTTGCCGTTCCACTTCCTGTTTGTGCATTTCTGGTAGTCTGTAAGAGCGTATTTTCGTAGGTTGTACGCCATCTTTCAATGGTATGCGATGTACCACCATGTGTGTACACGGCAATTTATCTCCCTTTAAATGGAAGATTTTTTCGTATTCCCTTATCAGCGACAAAAGAGATTTCCTTTCCTCGTCATTTAGGTGAGTCATGGCGAGTTCTCGTTCTAAACGCTGGAGACGCAAGGCCCCCCTTTTCTCCCTGACGGCGCTTACTTGTAATGCTTCCGAGTTGGTCTCGAGCTCGGCCGCTATCTCGACCGGCTCAAGTATCACCGTCGGGCGATTGACCACTACCACGCTCTCAGTAGTGTTCATAAGGCTCACCACACAGCTATTGCCTCGTGGCGGCGTGTAGCACGCGCTGATTGTGACATCTGCCTCTATCTCTTTCCTCGGAAGAATTCCTGGTGTGTTTCTGCACGTTGCTACGTAAGCTATAGTTTCGGAACGTGGTGCGAGAGCGATCTTCTGACTTCCATCCATCAACGGCATTCTGTGCCCGTAGAGTCGGAGCACTTCTCCCTTCAAAATATCTACGTCGTTCATTTTAAAAAATTACATGCCCAGTAGTCCCTCGACGGCTATCGGCATGTCATCTTTTATAACGTACTACCAATGTTTTATTGTTTTTTTCGGTGTTTTCATCGTTATCTCCGCCTTACAGACAGGAGAATATTTGCTACCCTCCGCGCCTTCGAGTACCGCATCGCTGTCTTCGATTGGCGTGTCTGCTTTTAATTTGCTGTATTTTATTAGGCTGCATTGAGCTCTGGTGTCGGCCTTTAGTGTGAGTATTTCTCGCGTTGCGTTAGGGCTTGCGATATCAAAATCGCTGGCTGTTGAGCTCTTCGATGGCACGGTGACTTCAAGGACATGCATCTCTTTATCCCCTTGTGTCTGACGGCCGGTGATAGTAACTCCGGGGTCGATACTGCCCAGCGTACGCGTAGTAGTAAGCGTAGCTCTACGCTCGGCTGCCACTCTGCACATTTTTTCCTTATCGCGCTCTCCCTCTACGGCCCCTTTCGTCGGTCTACTTACGATGACCGTATGTATGTTCATCGCTCCTAGCGTACGCGTGGCCTTGGTAGAGGTGTTGGTTGGCACTGCGGTGCTGGATTCCAGAGCCTTATCGTGACTCGGCGGCCTGTCTCCACTTCTCCTCTGTTGTGGTGCAGATCCTTGACCTACTTCTTTCTTCTTTAATCTTTTCCTGCATTCTTGCCATGAGTGCCCTTTAATCTTGCAATAGGTGCATACTATTTCCAGCTGATTATTACTTCTCGGGTGGCTGGGAGCAGGCAGGCTCAATCGGCTTGATCGGCGGGTGCAATCTCGCGCCATATGCCCGCTATTTCCACAGTTATAACAAGTTTTCCTACCTGGCTGAGCGGTTAGTGACCTTCTCGAATTTCCTTGGGTTTTTTTCGCTGCTCCATGCGGGTGCATCTGGTTACTAATTTCCACAGCCGCATTTATTGCTTCATGCAAGGTAGTGCAGTTCCGCGCTCGTACCAGGATTTGTACTTGGCCGTGCTGTTTAAGAAATGCGTGATGGTTGCTAAATTATAAAGGATAATGGAACAGGTTGTCGAGAAAAAGATGGCGGACGACAAGTCGTTTGTTTGAGCGGAACTTGAGCAGTGTTTAGTTGAGCTGTAGATGCTTGAGTTGAACAATAAAGTCGGGTACGAAAATGGTATGCCCGATAATAACAAAAATGCGGTGTAGCCGTTAGTTCTTCTTCGGCGCGCGATTATATTAATTAACGCGTCGAGTGAGCGATACCGGTCCGACACGCGGTCGTCGTGAGAAAATGCCGGAGAGCCTGAGACGCAAGCACGTTACCGAATTTCGAGTATACGCACACGCATTTATGAGCCGACGAGATATTTTATATTGAGCAATTATAAGCAGAGGAGAACAATGGATTTATGCGCGAGACGCGTCGAGTTGGGATTAACAGAACACCTTAAACGTAAGACGCGTAGAACAATGCGCGGCCATTAGCGAGTCGAACGAAAGCGAGATCAAGAATGAGAATAACCGGCAACACGAAGACGCCCCGAGCGCCCTTTTCGCGCATGCGTAGAGACGCAAACTCGCGCGGAGACAATCAGCTCGGGAGGTGCTGTCATCAGTCCCAGAAGACTCGTAATCGCATCAATATTCAACATTCCGTCCGCCATCAGCGTTGGTGCTGATGAGTTGTGCTGGTAGGATCTAGTTGAGACGTTGGAAGCGGTGCCAATTTGATGAGAGGTCGGACGCTCACCAAGCGTCGTGCTGGCGGTTTTGATTGTGGCAACTCTAGCGAGCCCGTCCTTCCCTGGATGTAGCTCCAAAACCCGAGCAAGTGGCCACTTGCACGGGGGAGAGCGTTCGTCTGTGATCAGGACAAGCGAGCCGACCTGAATGGTGTTAGATGGGTGATGCTACTTTGAAATCGACAGCTGTCGTTGCAGATAGTGAGCAGACCATTGAGCCCAGAAACCTTGTACTCTCTGCTGGATAAGCTGCCAATGCTTCAGACGGGCCGTTGTCTTGTTCAGGAGAATCGGTTCTGGCAATGTGGTAAGTGCACTTCCGGTTAGAAAGTGGCCAGGAGTGAGAGGTGAGACGTCCTGCGGATCATCCGTAAGTGGTTCAAGAGGCCTCGAGTTCAGAATGGCCTCAATTTGAGCGAGCAAGGTGGTGAGCTCTTCGAAGGTGCAATGTAAAAAAAATCTTTCGGAAAATTAATAGACATGTATCGGAAGCACCATATGCATAAACAGTATCTTAAAATTCATAAACATTAGTATTGAATTTTCGTATGAACGGTATTGAAAATAACGTGACGTCTGACAATATTACGGTGGGACTGTTTCTGGTTTTTTCATAGCTGCAAGATATTTTTCGATGAATGTGTATGAAAATTCATAAACTTTAGTCCTGGAATATAATTAGCCCGTGTGTTAATCTTCGCACGCATTTATATTGAGTTTTCTTGCAAACGGTATTGAAAATATATTTCGCGCTCGGTAATATCACGGCACAATCACTTCAGGTGTTTCCATTGCTACCCGATATTTTTCAATGAATGTGTATTAAAATGCCTATATTTAACAACATTGTATATTGAATTTCATAAAGAGTCATTGAAGTTTCATATGAATGGTATTCTTGAAATTAATAGACTTGTATTGGAAGCATCATATGCGTAAACTGTGTCTTAAAAGCCATAAACATTAATATTGAATTTTCATATGAATGTTATTGAAAAACGGAAAGTTGCGTTTGGTAATATTATGGACCAAGCATTTCCGGTTTCTCCATCGTTGCTAAATATTTTTTTACGAATGTATATGAAAATTCATAGGTGGACATGGATATTCAATTACCCTGTATTCTATCTATATTTCCTCATCACTCATATTTAATTTTCCTAAAATCGGTTTTGGAAAAAATATAACGTTTGATGATATTGCGGCACATTCGTATCTGGATTTTCCAACAGTGCATGATATTTTTTTATAAATATGTATGAAAATTCATAGGCGTTAGGTCGATTCTCAATGATGTGAATTACAAGATAGTCCTTCCAAATGGTGTTCACTTCACATAAGTTTCAGAAGGAACTGCAAGCACTTCGCGATAGTATAAAAATCTCAAAAATATTCAACATTAACGTAGTTGATAAGATTGGTCCTGCATAATTTGAAAATTTTGTTAAGAATTTAGGGAAAAAACTTGTCAAGATACAGGTAGTAATGATTTGTTTATTTTCTAAATACGTATATATATTTTTACATTTTTGATTTACATTGAATTTTATGACTTTCCATGTATACATTTCTTCCATATAAAAAATGATAATTCAAAGTGAATTAAAAAATCTAAAAAAATGTATACATATTCAGGACAATGAACGAATCATTTCCATAAAAACGAGGTTACTGGGAGTTTTATCGAGCAATTTTTGGTTTCATAAATTTGGTAATAACATTTTTGAATAATTTTTATGCAAACTTAACAATTGCAGCACCTTTAATATAGGTTATTTGTCACAATTTTTATATCATCGAGAAAAGTTAACAATTCCGATTTATTCCTCTGAATCTTATAGGAAGTGATAAATATTCACAAAGAATAACTTGAATAACTTGAAAAATGTATACTATCCAATAAATACGCAAATAGTATTGCTCTACATGGAATTTATGAAACTTTATAATATACTGGTATACATTTCTCGAGTATCACAATGATCAAATAGATTTTTTTGTAACTCATGCACATAAAGTCGCACATTACGTGCCTGCAAAGCGTGCGTAAGATGGCGCATTATGCCGACATAAACGTAAAGTTATCTTTAGATAACTTTACGCACCAGATGGCGTACGTAAAATTATCTACAAGATGATTTTACGCAATGCTTCGCAGGCACGAAGATTTGCGACAGTATGTTGTAATTTGTTACAAAAAATAGTATGTGACACTTGTACGATGAAGCGTCCATCCCGCGGAGGTTAGGAAGCGGTGCACTCGACTTGGCTCGTGCGCGGCTTCCTAACCTCCGCGCGATAATGGCCGCTTTATCGTACTAGTATCACAATATACTATTTTAAAAGGTGGATGGTGTATATTTAAATTATGTTTATAGTAGTTATACGGAAATATATTTAAATATATTTTAATTACATCTTTGATTTTAAAAAACTGTCATGATAGAAAATGAACTTAATTATTATTATTTATTTTCGAACTCGACTTCTCTACTGAAAGCCGCGATGTCGTTCGACAACTTTAAAACTTTCGCGTCAAAAAAAGTACTTTTCCGCTTCTTTCCCGCGCGCTTGTTACCTTTTATGGGGTTAATACCGAGGAACACTCCGTAAGAAAAATAAATACGATATAAGTACCTTTTTCGTAGTATTGTATCTTCAACTATAACTATTTCTTCTTATTTTACGTGTTGTTTTTATAGATCGTGCTTATTCTTTGACTGTCGGATATCAGTCTACAAAAATTAATACGAATACACGTTGTGATTGCCGATTTTTGTTCTACAGAACTTTAATCTTCTCAAATCCGAAAATACCATATAAAAAATTTCCTTAATCTGCCAGATCATCAATCAATTTAAAACATCAATTCATTGATTTAGTGAAAGTAATATAAGAATAGATTATGCTGAAAATAAATAAAAAGTTCCTATTTTATATAATTTTTTATGATAATTTGTCAAATGTAATATGTTCACAAGTGTGTAAAAAGTCGTCATTATGTTTACGATAAGAATGGATACACTTGCAGCACGCATGGTTTTCACAGTACAGTGGCACTTTGATATTCGCGGCTGCTAGAGGAATTTTATCTGTAAATTCGATAATCAATCGATTATGTGTTGCAAAAAATGCCTTACTGCTGAAGAAACTCCAAAGATCTGCAAATTTTTTCTGGATATGCGTATCCGAAGGTGTAATATGAAACGATTAACGTAAGCATTCCATCGAGAAGGTTTCGTACACGGATTACGCCCTCGTCGACGATCACAACATACTTTGCTTTGTCATCGTAAAAGGATTGACCTATCAATATTTACCAAATAAAGAACAATTAAAGCAAGAACTTTCCACAGTCGCAATAACAATTGTTGTCTTCAATTATCAACAGCAACGATTATATCATACCTTTTATGATGAGAACTGGTGTTGGTCCAGTCGTTAGTTTAAGTTCGTTATAGTCTGCATGATCCTAACAAATTACCAACAATATTATATAGTCGTCAATTGTTTGCACCAAAATACGACAAATAGAAAGATGCGATACGAACAGTAGATATTTTATACAGCATATCCACGACTTCGTTGAAATGATTCACGATTAGACGGAAGATTATCGCTGTTGCAGGGATGAGACTGCGTTCAGAAGTCGACGCTTGCTGGCTTTCTTTAAAAATTTCCAAACCACGTATTGCAACCCGATTTACTGCTGTGGGTTCCTTCTTGGACCTGAAATATTCCGTTATAACCTTTCCTTTTTTTTCAAGAAAGAGATTCCACTCCGATTGAAGTTGCTTTCCAACAAGGCGACTGGCGTGCGCGATCAAGTATTGACTTTCTGTGAGATATGGCCAATCGTCAAGAAGCTTGGGTAAATCACGACGTGTTGCGTTGATCGCTAGTCGTTGGGTCGGATACGTGCTATCCATCAATTCATAAATTTGTGCTTCATCTTGATCTGTATCCTTCGAGGCGTAGAGTTTTTTAACTAATTCGATTATTCCGCCGTCTCAAGATTGTTGCATTTAATCTTATTGAAGATCCTCATGTAGCTTTTATTTGAACTGAAAAAATATAGTTTCCGAATTTTTGTAATCGACGCCGAAGAGAATAATTGCATAGCAAGTTAGTGGCATTAGTTCGAGTGGATAAAAGATTCTGGGCCGAGCTTAAGAATAGTCATGTTGAATGCACGACAGTAAGGCTATTGATAAGCCTAAACAAAGACGATAACTCGCATGGATTGCCTAGAAGAAAACTTAATGGTGAAAAGAAAAGAATGTAATGCGCTCAAGGGGATGCCGGAGTAGATTTTTTTTACCGACCTTGGTCGGCAAAAAGTACCGTTTTGTACTTTGCAAAATAAACTCTTATGTTATTAGAAATATGTCTCAAATTGCACAGGATTATAATATTCACACAGGTGCATCTGCGTCTACGGGGATTTTGGGTTAAATCGCTTGAAAAATAACGATAATCGTAAATTCGTAAACCTACGGAAACCAATATGGCCGCTCAAACTGTCTAAACCACCTCTTTCGTACTATCTAAACGCGTGGACGGAGATTCGATGAGTTTCTCGGTATTTTTTAAGACCGTGAGACTGTCAATGGCGCCAAAGAAGCGCACGAAAAATGTAAAGTACGTTTACGTTGTCTGTTTGCTTTTAAATGTTGTTTCGTTGCGATTGGAATTCATAATTTCCGTTTTTTTTTTTTTAATAGTTTTCGCCCATAATTCGAGTAAATCCCGATGCACCCGTATTACAATTCTGTGCACTTCAAGAAACCGTAAATGTTACAGCTCAGTGACTGCATTTGAAATCCCAATTGAAACATTGGCATTTCACCGAAGAACAGAACTTAACACAACTTGTAGTAAACAAATAAAAGTTGCGACACGACGGATGTTTCTTTCGGTAAACTAAACCTTCTTTGGGTTATTCAATAACAACTAACGATTTTTACCGTAAAACAGCCAGCATTGAAGCAGTAATGAAAATTTCGATGACACTCAATGCGCTCACGCGAACTTTGTCGAATTCCGCTCACTAGTTCCAAAAATACATCCTAATTTTATCCGTAATGAGCAAATAATCATATTCGGTGCGATTGTAATTTTTAAAGAAATTCGATAGAAAAGCAATTTCTACAGATGTATAGTAGATTGCAGTGCTTCCCAACACTACTAATACAGATTAAATCGGATATGAAATAATATTCGAATGAGAATACCTGCTACTGAAACCAAAGACCTACCACACAAAGAGCCCTATAGCATTATATCAACGGAATAATGTTCAAAACATTCATAGCGTACTTTTTATCACTGCAAATAGAAGCGATTTGCTTTAAGAGGCCAATAATTGCGCACTCAAGAGTATTTAGAACGCAGAGTCCCAATAAAAAGGTTAATCCGTTCTATGAATTTTCTTACATGATGATTGGCCAATGATATATCTAATCAATTGCATGGGAGATTTCGATCATATTACGGGTTGACTCGATCCTAGTGGCAAACAAAGACCTAACTTTAACGATTTATTTTGGGAATATGGAAAAAAGTTGTAGGGTTCCATTTCAGAGGATTTATTCAACACATGTTGAAGTATGAAAAATTATATTTTTATTATCGTATTGTATTGTATTATCAATACAAAATGGTGGCATCTGTTCCTTCATTCACTTAAGGAGTTACAGACGAATCGAATTCATTTCGCATAAATTCGAAAAAAACGACAGAGAATGGCAAATACTTCTTAATGGTTTGGAAATCTAAAAAAATCATTCACAGTAATGTTAATTGAAAGAATAATTTTACATAATAATACTTTGGAAATGTTATTAAAAAATTTGTGACAAAAAATTTGTTTAACAAATTTGTCGGTGAACCACAATTTTTTTCTATCAAAATGATTCATTTATTTGTTCCAAATACGTATGAATTTTTTTCACATTTTTGCAATGACTTTGAAATTTGCGTTTTTTCATATGGAAGTATGTACAAATTTCAATGTGAATTCAGAAATGTGGGAAAATTCATACGTATGCAATTATGCAATTTCGTAAAAACATATAGTGCATTAAAACAGTGTGAGGTAAAAACGAAATGTTTTCACTTGTCGTAACTTCTAGACCAAACCGGTGAACAAATTTTAGTGTTCAATGTCTTATTTTGTCTGTCGAAGAGTGTATTCTGAATTCAATATACGAATTTTTATTTCAGCTCTCTTTGACAGCTATGATTCTCAATCTGTAAATAAATATTTCTCTATCAAAAAATAACTACACAATTGGTTACGGTAAATCTAATCTTTTTCTACAGTCAAAATAAAACATCGAACATTAAAATCGATTGACTGGTTTGGTTTGCTCTGAATGTTACGAGTGAAAATTTTTACTTTCCACCTCACCCTATTGCAACGAACTTCATGTCTTTGAATAATTACAGAATTATAATGCTTGTTATATATCAAATGAGTTTTAATTTTATATATTTTGAAAAACATATCATTTACGAACAAAAAAAAATTATCACTTTCCGTTAGGTGACTTTCCTTAATTGCAGTCATTCAATGCCGAAAAAAACTAAGAACAGATCTAAAGTGCCTTACTAGTCTACTTTTCAAAATAAAAATAAAATCAAATGTATAAGACAACTTTAAATGAAATTGATTCGATTTACAAAAAATTTAATTATTAATTTGAATGGAAGAAATAGATTGTCGGACAAATTCGTGAAATTAAATCTAGAAATTAAATGATTGGTGTTCAAATATATACAATACACACCATACAGTAAAAATTATACACACCTTTATTTTCGATGGATTCAATGCGTATAGAGGGATCTCAAGGGTGTGTCTCTAGGATGTATCTATTTTATTCTGTGGAAAAAAAGAAATCTTCATTAGCTAATCAAACACAACCCAAGAACCGCATATAAATCTACCTGCAGTGAACCTTAATCCATACTTATAAGAGTATTCGCATGAGTATTAATTCACCAATCATATTTTATTGATATAGCTTAGTCAGTAGCCTCAAAATGGAATGTATTTAAGTAAATATTGGTGTAAAATGCATTCAAGTGAATAATTATATAAAATGTATTCGAGTGAATAATAGTATAGAATGTATGTGGTCTATATTTGTTAATAAAATTTTTTAACGTGTTCGTTTTTAATATAGAGTAACGAAAAGTTATTGATCACACCGACAAGTAGCTGATAGCTTTTTTAGATGGTAAATGGTTGTGTAAACTACTAAAAGTATACTTCAACTCTACATTGATTGCATGTTAATCAGAAATAAATATTTCATGTCAAGAATATTTACATGCTGATAGAATTTTTTTACAACAGTCTTCCTCCAACTAGTGTTTTCGTTAAGAAAAAAAAAAAAAATCAACTCTACGCAGATTCTACAAAACAAATTCAGTATTGCCGGAGTTAGAAATTTAGTTTAGAAAATCCATATTTTTTTCGTGGCTATGCCTCTCTGCGTGCACGTTTTTCTTTCAGAATGACGCAATCACACAACTCAAAAATAATCATTAGGGCACTGATTTTACACAATGATCATTGCCGGTAATATGTTGATAAAAAATGGATAGAATCATAGCTTAATTATCTTAATACTTACCGTTGTTGATCTCGCACTTGTTGCACTGCCGGCTTTTGTCGAGGCAATATGGCGTCACAATGGTAACCGGCACCGGCGCGTGATGTAGATAGTTGAAGCGAACACTTATAGCGAGCGCGGCGGCCAATGGACTGCTGCGCTCTCGGCGTGCAGAGAGCGCATTGGCTGCGCGCAGCGCGAAATTCAAATCGTTAAATGAGCGCATATCAATCAAACTTGAAAGAAGATTTTTTCTGCAAACCATCAACGATTCTTATGATTGAAAATAAATCTCCTAATACTCAACACATTCTCTAAATCTCTTAAATATTCTTTAAAGAATTTTCAGTTTTTTTAGTTTTATTTTTTGATTGTTCAAGTTTTTAAACGACCCGCCTTTATGTTAATTGTCCATCCCCTCCCCCTGCCATACCAGTAATGTAAAGTCGGGTTACTTAAGAGGAAAAAAAAGTTTTTATTCGTGTAAACAAAACTGCAAATACTTTGCTTGGTATATCTCAATACTAGTATCTGGATTTTGCGTGAATTTACATTTAAATTTATTGCGCCAATGCATATTAAATTTCAAATTGTTTCAAACGAAAATTCCGAAAATTCATGGTGTTTTTCATGTACTAATTTAGTAATTGATGATTTAATAATCATGTATCGTAATTTTATACCACCAGATTGGTAAAATCCATAGACGCATATTAAATTTACCATACAACTATATTATTATTTATTTCCTATATCGAGTCTTGTAAATTCCTTACATGTTTGTGTCGGAAACATGCGAACATTTTTCGAAACCCAATACACTCATGAAGACAAAACTGCAAATACTTTGCTCGGTATTTTTCAATACCAATACCTGAAATTTTTGTAACTTTCGATTTACATTTAATGCGCCAATGTATATTAAATTTGAAATCCGTCACGTAAGTTCTAAAAATTCGTGGTGTTTTTCATGTACTCGTTGAATAATTGATGATTTAATAATCATGTGTGGTAATTTCCATTCACCGGATTATTAAAATTCATTTATTTGTATTAAATTTACTGTGCAAACATATTAATTTCAATTTTCTATACCAGGTTTCACGAAATTCATATACATTTGTGTCGGAAAAACGCGAACATTTTTTACAGTGTGAGCAAGGTCTCACCCATCGTTTGCCTAAGATGGAATTTGGTGGACTTAACAACAGCCTAACCTAACTTGCCCCCCATGTGAGGAGCAGCGGGTGGGTTAAAGCTCCACTGGCTGCGGTCACGTGAGAGAGCAGAAGCGATGATCTGGTGTTCCTCTGAACTCTGAATGAACAACCTGCGGGGTTCAGCATCTGCGCCAACAAAATTGGTGCCGCAGTCTGAGTAGAGCGTGTGAGCAATTCCTCGTCGTGCGGTAAAGCGCCGGTACACAGCGAGGAACCCTTCCGTTGAGTAATCTCCAACTGCTTTGAGGTGAACTGCGGATGTTGAGAAGCACACGAATACACATATCCATCCCTTATAGGGTTTGCAACCTCGACCCTTCCAGATTTTGAGCGTGAGTGGTCCAGCATAGTCCACATCAGTGTGCAGAAATGGACGTGAAGGTGTCACTCGGGCGAGAGGTAGTTGACCCATTAGTTGATGAGCACGGAGCCCTCTCTGCCGAGCACACATAATACACCGAAGCACGTGTGATTTCACCGGTGCTCGTCTCCCCAAAATCTAGTACTTCTGCCGGATCTGAGCGAGAGTGAGCTGAGTGCCTCCATGGAGAGTCCGTCGATGAGCTTGGTCGATGAACAGATGGGAGAGCCTAGCGTTGCGAGGCAAGATTGCAGGATGCTTCGCTTCGAGGCTGAGCGCAGAATGAGCGAGGCGTCCACCCACTCGTAGAATGCCATGCTCATCGAGATAGGCAGTTAAGCGGGTAAGAGGGTGAGTGCGTGGCAGAGTTGAGCCAGCAATGAGTGTCGCCATTTCCGTAGAGAAGAACGTAGCTTGAGTCGCCACTGCGCATCAGGTAGGAGAGCTTGGACTTGCGTCACCCGGTTCCGGACGTAGTCCTTCCAGCGTGATGCGTGAGATCGAATCCACATGAGCGTGACCTGTGAGTCCGTCCATAAGTAAGTTGAGTCAACGTGCAGTTCGAGAATGGATTGAACGTATTTCACGAGTTTCGTGAGTAGCAGCGCTGCTGTGAGCTCCAACCTCGGGATTGTGAGACGATTGAGAGGTGCTACCTTCGTTTTGGAGCACACCAATGACGCCTGAGCGCCTGTGGACGGTGAGCTGACAACGATGTATACCACCGCTGACATTGCGTGCTGCGAGGCATCAGAGAATCCATGAATCGTGACTGTTGAGTTACTCCGTGTATGCATCCACCTTGGTAGTGAGAGCCTGGCCAGGCTTGTGAGATCATCTCTGAGGGTGAGCCATCGCGCCGAGCCTGGGTACGGCAACTCTTCGTCCCAGCTGAGCTTATGCAGCCACAGTTGTTGCAAGAGCATCATCGCTCGAATTGTGACTGGTGAGATGAACCCGAGCGGATCAAAAATTTGCGCAACTTCAGACAAGATCAGGCGTTTGGTGAGCCTATCTGGAGCCGCCTTAAATTTGGATGAGAAAGCGAACCGGTCCTCCTGTGGAAGCCAGTGCAAACCGAGAATCTTGGTCTCGCAATCGTCCAGTGAGATAATCGATCCTAGTGTGCTCGCCGGTGAGATGGTCTTGAGAAGCTCTTGATGAGTAAAGTGCCACTTGGCTAGCGGGAATCCGCCCGCGTCACACAAGCGTTTTAACTGGTGCGCTGTCTCCATTAGTTGATCCGAGGAATCAGCTCCTCCAAAGATGTCGTCGACATATCGTCCGAATCGGATCGGTGTCACCGCGAGCGGGAACCGGACTCCCTCGTCCTCCGCAAGTTGTAGAAGCGTTCGCACGACTAGAAATGTCGCCGCTTTCGTGCCGTAGGTGACGGTGGTGAGTTGATATGGAACAATGTTGAGTTGATCGTCAGTCCATAGAATTCGCTGCAAGTGCCAATCCTGGGGATGAATGTTTGTCTGTCGGAACATCTTCGTGATGTCGGTTGCGAAGATGTACTGGTGCACTCGGATTCTAACGAGTACATCTGGAATGTTCAGCTGGAGATTTACGCCCGTATGCATGATGTCATTGAGGGAGCAGCCTGATGAGCAGGTACTTGAGCCGTTGAATACGACTCGCGTTTTGGTGGTTGCCTTGTCGGGTTCGAGTACGCCATGATGTGGAAGATAGTAATGAGCTGCCTTGGGTGACGTTTCTTGAGCCTCAACCATGTGACCGAGTGCTTCGTACTCGATCATGAACTGCTGATATAGGGTCCGGTAGTTAGGATCCCTTGCATGTCTTCTGAGCATCTGCGACAGGCATCGATGAGCTGTGCGGTACGAGTCTCCTAATCGGTTAGCTGGTGATTTGAGCGGGATACGAACAGTGTATCTTTGAGAGGAGTCCCTCGAGTGGGTCGAACGATAGTGAGCTTCGCACTCCTCTTCCTCAGGAGTTAGTTGATGAGGTGTGTCTGTCGGCAACTCCTCTTGTATCCAGAATCGCGTGAGCAATTCTTGTAATTCGGCAAGCTCGTGCTGTACTGAAGTGGTGTGTGCCGAGTTTGTCATGGCTGATGGTGCGCACACCGGTCCAAGAACAAGCCAACAAAAAATTGAGAGTTGATCAATCGGCATCGTTGATGAGCCTCGAATGATGTTAGACCTGACGATCTGGCCGTAATGATCTGTGCCAATTATGATGTCTATCGGTCGAGAGATGAGAAAATCCGGGTCTGCTAGCGTCAGCTTCTCTAAGTGAGGCCACCGATGATTGTTTGCGGCCTCGAAGGACGGTAGTGATATGGTCACCGTTCTTAGGATCCGTGAACCCGGATCTCCACGGTGTGCGGAGACCATGTTGACTGTAAAGTGAGCTGGGCAAGTCCACGAGTTTGAGTGGTCCTGGCACCGCCGATGCCAATAATTGATATGGCCGAGTGTTGCCTCGTTATGCTGAGCTGAGAAATGAGTGGTTTTGAAGCGAAAGTGAGTTCCGATCCTGGATCCACCAGGATTCGTACCTTATGAGCGTTTGACGTTTGAGTAGACCTGAGCGATGGCTGTGGCGAGCAGCGTCGAGTAAGAATGGCCGAGATGTGCTAATGAGCCGACGATTGCACCGGATCTTCATTGAGTGTGCGGAAGGTCGAGCTGGTCTGAAAGTGAGCTGGCGTTTGAGGGAACCGTAGAACGCTCCTGAGTATTGGCAGACAACGATGTCTCCTCATGAAGCATGGTGTGATTCTTCGCTCCGCACTCTTTGCAATGCTGCGAGGAGCGGCACATGTTGGTATTGTACCGTCCCAGGCAGTTGAAGCACAGCCTCCGATCCACCGCCGTCTGCCTGCGCTGTCGAGTCCTAAGAGCCCGAAATTTAAGGCAGGAGACAATGAAGTGTGGCCCGCTGCAGATGTCACAGGGGTATGCCCCAGATTTGGGCCCCACTGTCTTTGAGTTGTCCCCCTGCTGAGCCGAAGAGGCGCCCGTGGAGGCAGAAGCCTGATGAGCAGAACCATGATTCGAGCGATGAGCAGTGATTTTCTTAGAGGTCCCTTGTGAGCTTGACGTTGAGCTGTCCCGAGAGCTCGCTCCTTCCACTCGTTCGAGTGCCCGAACGCGAACAGTGAGGAACGTCTCGAGCTGAGCGAAGGTTGGGTATTCCTGAGAGGATCCCAGAGACGTCTCCCAGGCTTCTCGGGAAGAGCGGTCCACGAGTTTTGAGAGATGATGCACCAGGATGCAATCCCACATGCTCCCATCCATTCCGAGTGAGATGAGCGAAGCGTTGGACTCGGAGACTGTTGTTATTAGCTTGTTCAGTCCAGAGGCGCTCTTGGAGGTCAACGGGGTGAGATTGAACATCGCGTCCAGGTGAGACTGGATGTGAAGCCTCTTGTTGGCGAATCTTTCCGTGCGCGCCTTCGAAGCAGGTTCGAATGAGGAAGCAGTGAGCGAAAATCCCGAAATGAGTTGACCTGGTGCACCGTCGAGACAGCCACGCAAGTAATGCAGGTGCTCGACGTCCGTGAGCGTAGTGTTGTTGATGATCAGGCTGGTAAAGAGATCAGTAAGAGCTGGCCATTTGGCGTAGTCTCCTTCGAATTTTGGGAGCTTGATGAGCAGAAGCCTTGCATGAGCATGATTTTCGTCATCAAGACGAGGTGCCCTTGAAGCGAGTTCTACCTGACGTTTGTTGAGATCTGAGCGGAGCTTTGCGAGGTTCCTCCGGTATGATGATACGGCACGACAAGCCCTCCGGTGAGCAGAGTCCTTGAAGTAGGTATGATTGATATAGGACGTCGGCCACGACACCTCAAGATAGGCGTGCTCCTTTATAAAAGCTCGATGTAAGTCCTCAAAACTAGACCCCAATGAGTCGAGTTCGCCTAGGGTGATACTGTCAATGTCCGTGGGCAGTGAATCCGAAGCTTCAAGATGAAGGGTGAGATGGCCGAGTTGAGTCTGCATTTTGAGCAGTAAGTCCGGTGGTAACGTGATCACCGGAGATGGGCTCCTCGAACGAGAGCCCTTCCCTTCGCCAGGAGGCTTGGGCACCGTCAGATTTCCCGAGTTGTCCAAGGATGGAAGCTTGAGCGAGTCATCCGCTGTTGTCGTTAGTCGATCAGCCATAGTCACGTAAATGCGCGAAAGATAGAAAGCCGAGAAACAACACTTCCAAGATGAGTGGGACCGCGAGCAGAGTCTATGTGCACAATGAGCGCTGCTGAATGCCAATCACTGAGCTAGGTCAGACTGCCGGACACTATGGCGTAGAGTATGCCAACGTCTAGTTCAAGACGCACTGTTACAAAGAACTACACGCGAGACAAAGGCAAACAATGCCCGGCTTTCTTCAGGGCCACACACATGTCCACTAGATGACTACCACTATGCACTGATTTGAGAGTCCCAACGACCTGTCGCCGAAAAAATTCCACTATCCGGCTCGAAGGACCAAATGTTTGAGAAATGCGTGATGGTTGCTAAATAATAAAGGATAGTCGAACAGGTGGTCGAGAAAAAGATGGCGGACGACAAGGCGTTTGTTTGAGCGGAACTTGAGCAGTCTTTATTTGAGCTGTAGATGCTTGAGTTAAACAATAAAGTCGGGTACGAAAATCGTATGCCTGATAATAACAAAAATGCGGTGTAGCCGTGAGTTCTTCTTGGGCGCGCGATTATATTAATTAACGCATCGAGTGAGCGATACCGGCCCGACACGCGATCGCCGTGAGAAAATGCCGGATTGCCTGAGACGCGAGTACGTTACCGAATTTCGAATATACGCACACGCACTTATGAGCCGACGAGATATTTTATATTGAGCAATTATAAGCAGAGCAGAACAATGGATTTATGCGCGAGCCGAGTCGAGATGAGATTAACCGAACACCTTGAACGTAAGACGCGTAGAACAATGCGCGGCCATTAGCGAGTCGAACGAAAGCGAGATCAAGAATGAGAATAACCGGCTACACGAAGACGCCCCGAACGCCCTTTTTGCGCATGCGTAGAGATGCATACTCGCGCGGAGACAATAAGCTCGGGAGGTGCTACCATCAGTCCCAGAAGGCTCCCAATTGCAGCAATATTCAACACGTGCAATCCACCCACAAAAACTGTTAGAGCAGATTTTCGTGTTATCCATTCCACAAACCGGGCCTGTTCATCGGTGCTGACCTCCTCGCAGAGTTTTCCCACCACTTCCGTGGTGATTTATTTCACTCGGGTAGAGTACGCGGTGACATCCTCATTCAATCCTTGTCTAATGGAATGAAATTCCATTTGCATGGCTGACAGAGATCTTTGGCATCTGAAATGCGATTCAAGCTCCGTTTTTAATTGCTCCAGTGTGTGAATGCTCTGGAACCTCAGCTCCTCGGCTGCTCTTCCTTCAATTCTGCCACTCAGTATTAAGGCGAGTAGAGTATCATAGTCTTCCGCCTTGATTCTTGAGAATACCGTGTCGCACGAGCGTAGGAATGCGCCGAGTTGTCTTGGATCGCTTCCGTCGAAATACCTGACAAATTAAATACCCAGGCTAAGCTCGAGTGGTTTCGAATCTTGACCGACATCATAGGAGGGTCTTCCGCCCTGAGGGTCACCAGGGGGCTCTCCTCCGGATCCCCGATCAGGAGGATTTCCTCCAGGATCTTCTGGGGGTCCTCCTCCCAGACTTCTTCTCGGTGGTACTGGTGGTCGTTTTGGCGGCTCCGCTGGGGGGCCTCCAGGCGGATATCCTGACACTCTTCATGGCGAAGGTGTCGGGGGTTTGGCTGAAGTTCCTTTGCCATGTCGTTTCTTTTCCCTGGCAAACTCTAACATGAGTTCCTCCAGCCGCGTCTGAAGAGTATCAATGAGATCCATTTGAGTCTCTAACTGGACAGCTTGTGCGGGCACAGTATGCACCAGATCTTCAGACGTATCTTGCGAATGCTTCGATGATGTGGTGATATTTCCACGGTGGGGTGTTTCCAGACGACCTTGAGCGCTGTTCCGAGAGGCAGCATTCCATGGCGGTGGTGCTGGTAACTCGTAGGGCTCCTCTTCCATTCGGACGTCCCTCTGTGTCGTTCCCCTAGCGGTGCTCTTAGGGATTGCTCCTCTGCTATTTCCTGGATTCGTGGATTTGGCCCTTTTCAGGGCTCCCCTTTGTCCTTCCAGACCGGTGTCTCGGAGCATCCTTTCCAGCTCGGCGTCTATATCTGGTGTGGCGATGGCCTTGGCGCCCTCGCCTTTGGATTCCTCTTCTCGGTCCATGTACGTGGCTTCACCGAACGAGGTTCCTCTTCTCACGTTAATGCCGAACTCCTTTACTAAACTTTCTGCTATGCGGGCCTCTTCCGTGCCGGGTGTTCCGCCGGTCGGCGAAATCTTCCTAATAGCGGTTTACATCCTCACGGTGATGTCGCCTACCGCTTCTTCTAGGCCGGTGGTGATATCTACGCCGTCGGCTTGTATTGTTGTATCCACGGTGCTCGCCCTCCGCCGCTGTCGAATTTCGTCTCCTCGTGGCGTGTGATGCGATGACTCAGCAACGGTTAAATTTAAATTTTATCGCGAGTAGGGCAGTTTTTAATTTTCGTTATTTTCCCTCTTCTGAAAGGGGTTTTAATTATTTATAGATGAAATTCTTTTAGTTATGATGGACAGTGGTTGGTGATAGCCTGGCCTTCTGCCTTTTGCGAATTAATATCGCAAATCCCTGCAAGTTGCTACAAATTTGCAACGATTTCCGGTAAGGGTATCGATTTTTATTTACGAGAGATCTGGACTCGCCGGTTCAGTCCCACGGATTTAATGGCTTAATCTCTACAAACTGTTTAACCCGTTTTTTTGGCTCGGACTAATAGGCTCATGCAGAAATAAAAATTTTTTGGCAACCGCCACTTACAGTTTCCGGATCCCTTCCATGGCGCAGCTGGACTTCGAGGTTGTTGTCTCCGTTGTCGTGATGACCTTGACGTTGTTCTCCGACTGCGGTGTCGTGTTGACCTTGCTGGTCAATGAGTACGCCCTTCCCGGCGTAGTCGATTCTTTGGTTGGACGTTCGTCCCTCAGTTGACTGGACGTTCGTCCTTCCGTTGGCTGGACGTTCGTCCTTCGGTTGGCTCCTCGTCAGTGGTACCTGACTGACGTCTTCTTCAACGATTCGAATCGCACCAAGCCGTTTACCCCAACGATTTGGAGTCGGGTTTGAATCTGGGTTTTTTCTTGTTTTCTCACTTTTCGGGGTTCGCTTACGGTGAATCCCACCGCTGCCACCTAAATGTTGTGCCCGAAATGGGACGAGTGACCACGTCGTCTCGTTTCCGGCTGATTTATAAATAGAATTTGGGATCGGTCCGATTGAAGAACTGGAGTTCACGCGATTCCCGGAAGTAATACAATATTTTATTGGTTGAAAAAGTTACAATGAGTTTTTTTAGTCGTAATTCCGCTAATTACGATTTGCCACGAGCCCAACCGATCGTTACTCCGATTTCTTCAAGACTGACTAAATCGAGAGCCGATTTAGTCCGTTCGACCCGCAATTGCTGGGTCAGCATAATTCAATGCCGATTCAGCTTCTGGTGCATTAACACCTTGAGTGCTCGAAGCTGGTGGCGAAAATAATTACTGCTGGAATTATTTTCGCAACGGCAATGAACTCCAACGATTGATTAATTTAAATTTTAATACGAAAAATCTGGGATACTACATCTCTCCGTTCAGAATTAGTCTGTCTCCAGTCTTTTTCCATTTCAGAAATTTGATGAGCGCTGTCCACGCCATTCTTCTTTTGCTTTTGCATTTTTCATCGAACCACCGGCGACCAATATTATTAATCGTTCGTCTTTTCATACCTACTCTTTTTGCCGCTGTTCGTATGGTCGCCAGCAATTTCTCTACAGTTTCTTCTATCATTCCTTGATTCATTTTCGCTTTCCACAAACCTTCTATTAATTTCTCATACTTTTCGTCATTCTGTTCTTTCCATAGCAGTGTCTCGCGTATCGCTGTATCTGTCTTCCTATCCTCTTCGTCTCCTCGATTTCGTTTGCTTCTGCTTCCGCTTCGAATAAAATTGTTACCTGTAAGTGATCTGATTCTGTTCTAGTCAAAATGTCTACCTCCCTCACTGGGATCCAATTCGTTGTCTCTTTCTTGATTATAACCATATTTATAACCGAACTTTCATTCGGCCCTACATACGTGAGTTTTCCTTCCATTTCTCTACATATTCTCCCGTTAAGCACCGTTAATTATAAGATTATTTTAAAACCACCCCCATACATTTCCGTCTCCAGCAACAAACGAAATTCCTACTCTTTTACTCGCATATGCATCGTACCCTTTTTAACCCCTAAGAACTGTCTTTCTTTTGCCCGCCCCTGCTTGTTTTCTTGGACAGGACTTTTAGCATACCATTCAAATTTGTCACTCAGTAACCTCATCCACCCCTCTACCAATTTTACATCGACCCATGTTATCTGTAATATCACTAACTGTACTACACGAGTAATCTTCTAAGAACTCCTTCACTTCACGAACATTTTCCATCCCTGCAATATTCCACACCAGTAAGTTCCAACTCAGTGGCTCTCTTGTTTGCGGCTCTGAAAATTCGTGGTTTCCAGTCGCTCCCTGTACTCGCTCCAACTCCAGCATCTACCTTCGATAACCAGTTTCATGTAGCCTCTTTTAGCCTTCTTCCTTTGCTCGCTCCCATATTTTCTTATGAATTTCTCTCTCTTTTTTCATTAAATCATCGACGACGTAAACGTTGCTACCCTTGAGTAATCCTCTCTTCATTATAAGTCGCTTTTCGTCCTCCAG
Source organism: Clistopyga incitator (assembly GCA_947507545.1). NCBI lineage: Eukaryota > Metazoa > Arthropoda > Insecta > Hymenoptera > Ichneumonidae > Clistopyga > Clistopyga incitator. The sequence continues at coordinate 6,302,482 of OX382191.1, forward strand.
GGAATTTAGCTGCACCAGGACACTTGCCACGTTGTTGTCGTTATCATTCGTAAATCCCCTTAATTTCGTCACTTTCTTTGTACTGATCTTCGTTTGGAGTTTTTTGTTGAAAAATTCCTCCACTTCATCTGTTAGGTTTGGTCCGTTAAACGTTTGGTCAGTCCCTTTATCAACACATTTGATCTTCTGGACTGTCTTTCCTGTTATTCTATCTTGTTGTCAAAAGTTGCCCATAACCTCACGGCACCTTCCTTGCTTTTTTCTTTTGCAATCCCTTCTACCTTTATCTCCATCTTTTTAAGCCAGCGTTTCTCGTTTTGGACCCGCGAGATCTTATTTTTACCTACTATTGTGGGTTTTTCAACCTTTTTTCTCTAATTCCTCGACCCTCGCTTTCAATAGTTGGTTTTCTGTGTTTCACTCAAACTTTCTTTTTTGTATTTCCTCCCTCATCATATCCAACTCATTTTGTATAGCATGTCTGCATATATTACACTATTTCTTAATGTTCCTCTTTGTTTCTACTTTCATGTCCCTAAAGTTGTTTAACATGCTCTTTTTCATACGCAGGAATATTTTTTCCACGAGTCTATCGATGCCGTTGCCTGTCATTGATTCGTCCGTTTTATCCGATTCCTGTGACAAATGATAAATGAAAATAAAAATTGTGTTTGACAATAAAAGAATCAAATTTCTAATAGAAGTAAAAGTGATGACAACTCGATATAAAATTATAAAATCCATCAATGAATTCGATAGAAAAAAAATTTGAGCTTCATACTTGGCGCGTTTTCAAAGTGCAGTGAAATCTGTTCCAACAGATTGTCAATGTTCAAATATAAACGCGCACACGCATACGCGCGCACACACACGCACGCGCACGAGAACGTCCTAGCCCCTGCGCCCTCTGTTACGAAGGTTGCGACTTCAGGAGCCGCGCCGTGACCCGACGGGCAACGATGGTCGTGGCGACGGTGGCGGCGGCGGCTCACGTAGTCCAGCGATAACGTTGAGGTGACCCCTCAAGTCTCCGTGTCGCGGCGTATCAATAGAGACGAGGAGGGGGTTTCTCGCGCGCACCCTCATCTATAACACTTCCGAAACATACACTCTGTTAATAATATCGGCGATATTGCCGATATTATTGGGGTAACCGCCATACAGCCGGTACGGTAACTGCAAACCAGCGGTCAAAGCCATTACATTAGGAGGATGGTACAACCAGTTCCGCTCAACGGGTACCGTCTTGGCCCAGTCCACCAGAAGCACATCGGCGGGCCCTGTGGCACTAGCACAGATCACTTCTCCACGCGCTGTCTCCACGCCACTACACATATTAACCAACGACCCAATTGTCTGTCATGGGGGCCTATACAGCGCACCATGGCTAGGTCGTTGCTTATTAAATCAGTAACACACTGTAGCATTTGATGCAGCGCGTCGTGCATCACGGGCGTTTGTATATGTAGGGCCCCGCTTGCCTCTGCATCCACAATTCGCGCGCAAAATTACTCACCCACTTCACTAGACTCGAACCGCAGATACCGTAAAGGCATTGTCGCTTGTATGGCTGTTAAAAAGATGTAAGCTTTGTGTACCCGTCGGTAAATCTTGTACGTCGAGAGGGGTCACTAGCTGATGGACGAGTAAAGCAAGACAGGGAGAAGGAGTTCGAGATAAAGATAGATAGAGATAGACGGAGATAGATAGAGAGAGAGATCCGACGCGAGTTGTCGTGCTAAGAATATTAAATTCGATAGATAATTAAAACCTGCACTAGAGTGTATTAAGTACTGTACCAAAAGTGTAATTCTCTACGAAATCAAGAACCCTTATGGGGATATAATATAGAGGAGTACAAGCATTTAATTGTTGATTCTCTATTTTTTAGGTTAGTAACGCGTGATAAATCTTTATAATTACGAAGGATCATGTAATCCATAGTAATAAACTCTATTTTTTAGACGAATCAACCTTGTGTTTTACTCTTGGAGAGAAGGAACATTATAAATCAACAATTATCTCGTTTATGAGTGTGGCAAATCGCTCCGCTAAGAGGCAAGGCAATTATCATACGTCGCCATGGAGAGGTTAAGCTTCCAGTTCGAGGTGGTTGCGGCAGACGATCCAAAATCGAATATTATATCGGTCACAGCAATAACCGATGAGGAGAATAGAAGATTTCACATCCCAAGAGTCCTGGGCCCACTTAAGCATCACGCAGATCTTGTAACGCTACCGGAGTCCAAAAAGGTTTCAACGACTCTCAAAAAATGTGGACAGATACGTAATGTACGGTTTAACCTCGATGATGTAGTATTAAGTAAATATAAGGATGAGAGTGGGAACATGGCAATGGGTGACTATCTGTTGGAGGAGATACAAACACCTAACATCCAACAAGAACCCACACACCTGGATGAAAATTTGATAAAAATATTGGAAAAGTTGTCGGAACAACAATCAACTTCAAAAAATCAGAACTTGAATAAGATAGCGGAAAAATTCGTAATTGAAAAATTCAATGGTAAAAATGCTGATACAAATCAATGGTTATCAACTTACGAGAGTGAATGTGATAGACTGAATATTAGAAAAGATGTCGAAAAAATTGAGACTATAAGATTATTTCTGGAAAATAATTGTAAGGATTGGTATGGTTCAATGTTGATAAAAAATACGCTGAATTCAGAATGGGAGATTTGGAAAGAAAATTTCTTAGAAACTTTCGCAGATAAGGGATGGTTACCAATAATGAACGCAATAAATTACAAGTTTCTAAGCGGTTCGCTTTCAGATTATGCGCTAAAAAAAGAACATTTATTACTGGAAGAGAACAAAGATATAGATAAAAAAACACTGATATATTTAACGGCTGCAGGATTACCAGGGTTTGTAAGAGAGAAAATAGATAGAGAGGAGTTACAGGATTCACAAGACCTATTTAACGAATTAAGAAGGTACGAAAAATTAACAAATAAAAAAATTACAGAGGATAACAAAGAAGTAAAAAGAATCACAAGAAACAATGATAAAAAGCCGCGCAAAACCTGTGAGAAAAAGGGGAAAAATAACCGATACCATCCAGAGAATCTATGTTGGTATAAATCAGAGAAAGGTACAAGTGATAATAGAAATATGTATACAAATTCAATACTAGAGGTTGAACTAAATACAGAAGACCAAAAAAACTGAATTTCCTCCCATTAATAAAAATTGACGTACTGCTGAACAACTTTCTAGAAGTTAAAGGAATTTACGATCCCGGCTCAAACGTTACGGTGATAAACTCGAGATTAATAAAACTAAAAAATGGAGGGAAAACCCAACAAAGCAGTACGTTGAAATCAATTAATGGTCGGGGAAAAACGAATGGATTAACAACGTTAAAAGCAAGAATATTGGATGAAGAAAAAAGTATAAATGCATTCATATTAGAAAGTAAAGATTTCGATGATGATCTCATATTGGGGTTAGATACTATAGAAAATTTTGGATTGACCCATGATGAGAATTTAAACATAATAAAACAAAAAGGAACTATAAAAAAAGAAACAAAAGAATTATTAAAGGAATATGATGTAAATTTCAATGAAGGGATAGATACAAACCAGTTTACGGTGAACACTGAACACTTAAGTTCAGATCAAAGAGAAAGAATAATCGCCATACTAGATGAATATGACACAATTTTTGCTAAAGATAAATATGACGTAGGCAGAGTAAAAAACTATGAAGCATTCGATCTACAAACAGAAAAATATTGTTATAAGAGACCATACAGGTGTTCAATTACAGATAAAATGGAAATAGAAAAACAGATTGCAAAACTCCTGAAACACAAATTGATCGAGGAGTCCTATAGTCCATTCGCAGCACCGGTCACACTAGCATTTAAAAGAGATGAAGGGAAAAGAAATAGACTATGTGTAGACTTTAGGGATTTAAACAAAATCATAATTCCCCAATCTCAACCTTTTCCTTTAATCGAGGATCTAATGGTTAAAACAGTAGATTGTAAATATTTTACAACTCTAGATATAAATTCAGCCTTTTGGTCCATACCTTTGAGAATTCAAGATAGACCAAAGACAGGATTTGTAACGCAAGAAGGTCATTACCAGTGGACATGCCTTCCTTTTGGCCTAAAGACGTCCCCGGCAATTTTTCAACGAATACTGAGTAATATTATTAAAAAATACGGCTTATCTGGATTTGAAGTAAATTATATTGACGATATATTAATTTTCTCAAAATCATTTACGGAACATGAAGTACACATAAAAAGATTGTTAGACGCTATTCAAGAGGAAGGATTCAGACTAAAATTCACAAAGTGCAAATTTGCAACAAATTCAGTGAAATATTTAGGACACATAATAAAAGAAAACACGATCACACCTCTAAAAGATAATCTAAAATCAATAAGAGATTTTCCAACTCCACAAAACAAAAAAAATATAAGACAATTTCTAGGGAAGATTAATTTTTACGGTAAATATATTCCAAATGGTTCAATAATACTTGAATCTCTACACAATTTACTCCGTAAAAATACACAATTCCATTGGTCAGATGAATGTCAAAAAGCGTTCGAGACAATAAAAGACTACTTATGTTCTAAACCGATCCTTGCCATCTTTGATCCGAAGTTACCAATATCTATTTATTCGGATGCCAGTATAGTTGGTTTAGGAGCTGTCTTAAAACAAACGCAATTGAATGGAGAGCAGAAGACTGTAGGTTACTTTTCAAAAAAGTTAAACCAATCCCAAAAGAAGAAAAAAGCCATTTTCTTGGAATGTTTGGCGATAAAAGAAAGCATAAAATTCTGGCAATATTGGTTACTAGGAAACGCCTTCACTGTATATACGGATCACAAACCCCTAGAAAAGCTAAATGTTAAAACCAGAACTGATGATGAATTAGGCGACATGATTCATTATTTGTCGCAATATAATTGTACGATAAGGTACAATCCAGGCAAAACAAATAACGAAGCAGACTGTCTTAGCAGGAATCCAGTTTTTGACTGCTACGAGAATAATGATGAAAACCTAAAAACGGTAAACACTATAAAACTAGAGGATATAAAAAGCGATCAAGCACAAAACCAACAAATAAAAGAAAATAAAAGACTCACAATGGAAAACGGAGTTTACTACAGGAAAAATAAAACGAAGAAGCAAATAATACTAAGTGAAGAATATAGTAAAACTATACTAAAGAAAGTTCATGAAGACTATTGTCACATAGGAATGAAACAAATTGAAACAAAAGTAAAAGCTTTTTACACGGCGCCAAACATAATGACAAACATCGAAAGGATATGTAAAAACTGTGAAGTTTGCATAAGAAACAAAACAAGACTTAACAGAAAATACGGTTTAATGTCACAAATGGGTCCAGCTGAAAAACCTTTCCAAATAATGTCATTGGATACTATTGGTGGATTCGGGGGTCGAAGATCAACGAAGAGATACCTGCACTTACTAGTGGATCACTTCACGAGATTTGCATACATCCTATGCTCAAGAAACCAAACCGCTCAGGACTTCATAAAATTAATTGAGGGAGTTCCAAAAGAGAACATGATTGAAACACTACTTTCAGATCAATATTCAGCTCTAAATTCAAACGAATTTGGAAAGTATCTTGAAAATCGAAATATACAACTGGTCTTCACAGCAGTAGATGCACCGTTTTCAAACGGACTGAATGAACGTTTGAATCAAACACTAGTCAATAGAATACGATGTAAACTGAACGAGAGAGAAAAGAAATCAGCATGGCCTAAAACAGCAGAAGAATGTACGAATAAATACAACGAGACAAACCACACAGTTACAGGATTTTCACCGAAATACCTCTTAAGGGGAGAATCTACGGATTTATTGCCACCTGAATTGAGAGAAAAAGATGAATATATAAAGAATTTAGAACAAGATAGGAAAATAGCACTACTCAGAACGAAGAAATACCATGACTATAACAAATCTATATTTGATAGAAACAGAATACAACATATATTCGAAGAAGGAGATTTAGTCTACGTGGTTAATGGAAATTAACTAAACAGGAAGAAAATGGATAAAATCAGAATTGGTCCATTTAAAATAATGGAAAAAATTTCGGATTCAATTTATAAAATAGACACCGGATACAAAAGAAGATCACTAGGTCTGTACCATGTCACAAAGCTCATCCCTATGTCCAATGATTTGTAATGAAAATGCTGAATTTGTACCTTACGATAAAAATTAAGCATTTTGATAGCGAGGGGAGATGTAAGCTTTGTGTACCCGTCGGTAAATCTTGTACGTCGAGAGGGGTCACTAGCTGATGGACGAGTAAAGCAAGACAGGGAGAAGGAGTTCGAGATAAAGATAGATAGAGATAGACAGAGATAGATAGAGAGAGAGATCCGACGCGAGTTGTCGTGCTAAGAATATTAAATTCGATAGATAATTAAAACCTGCACTAGAGTGTATTAAGTGCTGTACCAAAAGTGTAATTCTCTACGAAATCAAGAACCCTTATGGGGATATAATATAGAGGAGTACAAGCATTTAATTGTTGATTCTCTATTTTTTAGGTTAGTAACGCGTGATAAATCTTTATAATTACGAAGGATCATGTAATCCATAGCAATAAACTCTATTTTTTAGACGAATCAACCTTGTGTTTTACTCTTGGAGAGAAGGAACATTATAAAGATACTAAGCGTTTCTGTAGGATGATTTGTCGCGAGGCCTCAATTAGCTAAAATGTAACAGAGAACGTACTGCATACATAGATACACACTTACCGCCGTGCAATGATGCAATGCTCGGTTGTAAAGACAGTATCCTATAGCGATAGCGTGCAGCTACAGAGGTGCAGCGTCAGCAGTATGGCTGCTCCCTGCTTATCAGCCGATGAGCTCTATATCAACGCTTTGGCTTATACGCAGCGAATCAAATAACTACCCATTAAATAAGTAGTTTTGAAAAAAGTAGTAACTCAAGCTAGAGTGAAATAAGTATTAGTAAGATACATTTTTATCAGTTATTATTCACTAAATACTGGAAATATCAGTGATCAAAGGGCGTGGCCAATCACTGTACATGTGAAAACGCAAAAATACAGCAGTTGGCACTCTTTGGAAATAGCGTCTCAGAGGGCTGACGAATATGGCCTAATAATCGCCGCTCGATTCGGGGCATTATTTCAGAAGATACGAGCATACCTGGGGTAAAATGGACCGTTTTTAGGGTATGGTTCATATATAGTGTATTTTTTAAATGATATCCGTGCGGGCTAAAACAAAAAAAATATTACGAGCATATTAGACAGTTTTTATTTTTAAGCTCTTGACTGAAACAGGAGTTTAATTAATGAAAAAATAACAAACATTGTCACATCACTATTGGGAGTCGTGAGACGGCTTTGCTATAGCGTATAGCATCGTAATTCTTGGGGCTCATGAAGCTACGGCTACGCTGCTTGGTAGCGATGTCGGAATTTGCAGTCAACAGTTACAGAGGAGATACTACTCCCCTGCAGCACGTCTAAAAAACATTTAAACACTATAAAGAAGAGCTTAAAATCTCAAACGTGTTAGAGCGAGATAGATGGCATTAAATTATCCATTTTACCCCGGTCCCGTTACAGGATGACCATTTTTGAGCGAGTGTTCGGGGATCATTACCGATCAACCCTAAAGAACAGTTTTCATCCCCCAATGAGTAGTGCAACCCCTAGAGATGAGCGGACCTATATGGATAACTGCTGATTTAACACGCGGGGTGTAGTTCACCCACTGGGTCATCGGCATCAGTGGTTGACCACTTTTAGGTATGGAATCTGGGCGTCTCGGGTAACATCCCAAAAAAAGAACTTTCATTTCTCTATGATTTGTTTACCCTGAGAGGCACTTACAAGTATTGTAAATGTGCGAGAAAGATAGCGCTAAATGTGCGAGAGAGACAGTTCTATATGCGTTGTAACCGAGAAAATAATTCTCCGGTACCTTCGTCCTGTTTTCCGCGACTGCCTCCCTGGGCGCCAGCCGCCACGAGACGGCCCTAACGAAATTTCACCGATTTGACTCGGCCACTAGCTAAATTCGACAGCGCAGGAAAAACGACGGTCATAAGCCGCTAGCTCAGGAACTTACGGTAGAGGGGCGGGGCCGACACGCACACAATAATGGTCAGAACACAATCACTCAATTAACAAATTAGAAGTTTTATTTACTATTGGAAATGGTGAAAAATAAAAGATGAATTTTGAAACAGAAAAATAAAGAATTATAATATTGACAAGTGAAAGTTTCGAATTCTCGTAGTAACAAAAAAAATAATATGTCGCAAGCAATAACGAACGCTATTCCGGTAACAATGACAGCGATAAACCGACAATTAAATTCGGGCTCTCACACTCTTGAGAGATTCCACTCACTTCTCAACAACATAATTTAATCGCAGAATAATTATAATTAATGAAATCCAATAACACAACTAGAGAATTTTTCGATAATAATATTCCGTACTAGTCGCCACTAAGGTCGACAGCGCACAGATCGGCTCGACTCTTTATCACAAAATAAATACGTAAATAGAACGGACAAACACTAACTAATTCCGCGGCAAGACTCACGATCGCTCTCTTCTCTAAAGAATCGGCTGGGACTTAATATTACAGTCGCGTAGTTCTCGTAGGAATAATCTCCTAATGCGACAGCGCGAATAACGATCCGACTAATACTTGTCTCGCCGCTCAACTCTCAACTTAAAATAGTTCGTACGAAAACACAATTCTTTTCGGAACTTTAGTTTCCCGAAATCCGGCTTAGGACGGCAATACTAAAACACCGGTATGCTCCAAGGAGACTGAGTCCGGTACGACAGTACGGCAACCTCGGGAAATCTCTAACGTAATTCTCATCAATAAACCTGACTCAAAACTCAATACTCACTAACTCACTCAATTTACATCACACTCTCAACTTACGATAGTTCTTACGAAAACTCAATTCTTTTCGGAACTCTAGTTTCCCGAAATCCGGCTTAGGACGGCAATACTAAAACACCGGTATGCTCCACAGAGACTGAGTCCGGTACGACAGCACGGCAACCTCGGGAAAACTCTAACGTAATTCTCATCAATAAATATTCAACAAAAATTCTAGACAGCACATAAGACAAAACGAGACAAGTAGCACCTTCGCGACTCCTGCCTCTCTTCCAGGGTCTTAAACTACGCGAGTATCTCACTCGGTAATAACGTAAATTTTATTAAATCCTATAAATTGTACTTTATCAATCACAGTTCCGCAAATGACAGAATAAATCCCGGGATACGGGTACTCACGGCCCTCACTGGTTCTGATCCTCGACACTCTTCTCAATCCTCTCCAGGAAGTCTGGTAGCTGACCCCGATCCTCTGAATTTCGGAAAGCACCACGACACGTCCGTTGTCGATCACAGGTAATCGCGAAGAGAGTCCTCGATGGTCCTTTGTCTTGCGACAACTCGGACAACTAATCCCCACTTTAGGCCCTCGATTGCCGAAATTTAACGATGCGTGCCGATCGTCTCCCTTCCTCATCAAAAGTCGTCGCTCATTTCTGCTCTTCATTCCGCTGACTCTAACTAAATAAAAATGTTGTGGAGTTCTCCACACCCGACAGCGGAATAACTTTTCTCAGCTCCTTATGCGCAACTGATAACGGATCACTAGAAGGGTTTTAGTGTGATCCTTCCTCATTCATGAGGGTTTTCGCTCATCGGGAATTTATGAATCTTCCGACAACCTTACGCGGGCCCGCCTCAGCCTGCGGTGCGGTGAAAAACCGTGTACCGGCCAACGCTGCTCTTCCGCAGATCCCGTGGGCATCTCAGATGGTGGAGGTGCCGCCTCACGGCTCGAGAGTGCCGCGGGATGGATCTGGTACGGGGGCATCATAGCGTCCTTGGACCTAGAGAGAATCCAGGGGCTGCTCCGGGGCATTTAGGAGATTTCCCACCAAGCATCGGGTACCTCATCTTTCCTCAAGTTGGCGGTTAAATGGTGGAGGTCCGTAGCTCTAAGCGGGCAGAGCGGGGGCGACGGTGGTAAGCTTCCAGCCGTCCGCTGCCCTTTGCCTCAAAATTGTGGATTCGTTGACGAGGTGGACGATCTCGCCGAACAATCCAACCTCCACTCGGCGTCCACTCCTCGTGAAGGTGAGGACTAATACCACCCCGCAGGTTCCTCACGTCCTGCGGTGCTAATGCTGTCCCTGGGAACACAGGACAGCAGGTCGCCAGCGAACGAAGACGCAGACCCCTCAGGCTCATTCCATCGATGGTCGAGACGTTGAGAACCCAGTGAGGTCGGACCTTACAAAATCTTCCTTAGAACTAACACACAAGCACACAAATACGACACAAAATTGTTTCTTAAACTAAGTTAATTCTAATTCGTTGACCTGGAGAGAGCTCGACAGCGGACGGTGTGCCAGATCTTAGCCTACGATATTCGACAGCAGCAGTAACGGGGTGTGCAGAAAAAACACCACGTTACAGCATTTAACGCTGAAGGATAGTTACGACAGAGAGACAACTATAGTGGTTTAACATGGAACGAAGAAAAGTGAGCAAGAGAGACAGCCCTATAAGCGTTTAACGTTGTAGGAGTGCAAGAGAAACAGAACTCTAGTGGTTTAATATGGAACGAAGAAAAGTGAGCGAGAGAGACAGCCCTATCAGCGTTTAACGGTGTAGGAGTTCAAGAGAGACAGATCTATAGGAGTTTAACACGGAACGAAGAAATTTTCATTAGCGTATCACGGAATGTTAATACGTTTTACATAATCCATCTCTCTCTAACACATGTAACATTTTACGCATTTCTCTATCGTATTTATAAAAGCTTGTTAGATGCTCTATAGAGAAATAGTATAGCCTCTGTAGCTAGAGATTTTGCAAACACCTTCCAAAACTGCAAAATTTCAAATCTCACAAATTTAATTTCGACAGATAATTAAATTAGTTTGTTGATAGGCCATCAAATTAGTTTGAAGTGCTAGTTACGAGTGATATGTTGTAGATACGTTTAAACTTTTTAAAGACACTAGAGATAGTGTCGCGCGCTGGCGCGTGCGAATTTAGTCGACGCTGCAGCGCTCTTAAGCAGGTGTGAAATAGTACCAAAGAATATGGACTGTATAGAAGAACAGTTTCGTTGAAGCAAGAAAAGTTGGGGAGGTAGGCCGAGCTATCTCTCCCACGACGCTAATGTCGCGAGCGGCGCTGTATGGATGTGTGACATCCGTGTGGCTCACGTACAAGCGTACACAAGCGTACGAGGCAGACCCCGCCTCATTCACTCATCGATTGGTTTAAAGTTGGGGATATGACAGAGACAACAAAAGTCTCTCTCACACTCCCATCTCGATATAGAGTTGGGGATGTGGTGTCGTCTCTCTCACACTCCCATCTTGGTATAGAGTTGGGGATATGATGTCGTCTCTCTCACACTCCCATCTCGGTATAGATTTGGGGAGGTGATGTCGACTCTCTCACACTCCCATCTTGGTATAAAGTTGGGGATATGACATCGTCTCTCTCACAGTTCCATCTCGGTTTTTTTTTTCCTTTACGGAAGGAGGGGAAATGTTCTAAAATACACCCTGGTGATCTGGGTAGTGTCGAATTTTTACCGACTAAAACCCCTCCTCGCTCTCCACACGCCATGCGGCACCGCGTTCGCATAACCGCGGTATGGCGTGCTTATCACTCATCGTGAGCATCCTCCCCTTTACTGCTTTCCCTCTTGCTGCAGCCTCCTTCTAAACTTACGGGTATTGCTCTACTGTCGGATTCCTGTTGGCCGGGTCTCTTTTCCGTGCCCTTTCCACTTCTTCTTTTTCCTTCATGACTTTCATAATGAAGGACTTCACCAATTCCCAAGTGCGTTCGTTTGCCAACATGACCTGCATGGAATTTTTTTCCGTTAATCGTTCGCCTCCAAGTGATTCCTCTAGGTTCTCGCTATCCGTTACAGTTGCTGCGCACCTGAACATTGTATGTCGCGCATCGTCTGGGGTTTCGCCACATTGGAAACATTCCGCGCTGTCGGTTTTCCCGAACCTCTCCAGGTAGGCGTTGAAGCAGCCATGGCCGCTAAGAGCTTGGGTGAGATAATAGCCCATTTGCCCATGCATCCTGCTGCAGCATGCATCAACGCTTGGGATTAATTCATGCGTCCACCTTCCCGATGAGTCCGTGGCTCACCGCTCCCGCCATCTTTCCATTAGTATTTGCTGTGCTCTCTGCTTCACCGCCTCCTTTTGCTGTCCTCTCTCAGGTCCTTGAGGGTAACTTTGTAGCTCGACGTAGATCTCCTGCTTCCGTTTGATTAACAGATCTATCGGTGGGGTACTCGATATCACCAGTGCCGCTCCCTCTGAGATCGTTCGGTAACCCGATATTACTCGTAACGCACTTCGCCGCTGAACTGATGCCATTTTCCGTTTTGCTCCCACTCTCTCCGCTGCTTCTCTACATATTTCTACCGCATAAAGGATCTGGGCGTGGGTAACAGTATTTAGCAGTTTCCTTTTTTCCTCCCTAGGCCCGCCAATGTTTGGTATCAACCTTCCTAAAGTAGCTGCTGTTTTTGCTGCTTTTTCCATAATTTTTAATACGTGGTCTACGTACCTAAGCCCCTTGTCAACTTGGACTCCTAGATACCTCACTGCGTTAGCCCATAGAATGTTTCGGCCGTGTAGGGTCAGATTTGGCGGGATGATTATCCGTTTGTCCATTATCAATACTGCTTCAGTTTTTTGTACCGCCAGTGTCAGCCCGTTTTCCTTCAACCACTTACTGGTACGGCGAAGGCACTCATTCGCTACTATTTCTAGGGTGCTCGGAGACCTAACGGTAACTTCTATCGCTATATCATCTGCGAAACCTATAATGGTTGCACTTTTCGGCATTTCAGGTTTAGCAGGCCATCGTACATGACGTTCCACAAAAAGGGTCCTAGGACTGACCCTTGCGGAACGCCTGATGTGCCCTCGTACTCCACTGGACCATTTTGTGCTGTAGATCAGGGTTCTTTCGCTTAGATAGCTGCCTATCATCCTTTTCAAATATTCCGGCGTCTGTCTTTCCTCCACGGCTCTTTTAATGACATCCCACTTTGCCGAATTAAAGGCCTTTTTAACATCCAATGTCACGAGTGCACAGAACCCTTTCGTCTTCCAGCTTCACTGTTTCTGCCCATTCAATCACTTTTGCTATTGCGTCTACCGTCGATCTTCCTTTTCGGAAGCCGTGCTGCCGTTGCGACAATCCACTGTTATCCTCGATGTACTTCTTGAGTCTTCGAAGCACCAGCCGCTAGAGGAGTTTCCCGGGGTTGTCCAGAAGACAAATAGGCCTATACGATGACGGCTCGTCGAGTGGTTTGTCCCCTTTCCTTAGGAAAACTAGTTTTTGTTTTTTCCACCTTTTCAGGAAGATTCCTTTTTTCAGACATGCGTTGAACGTCTCCAACAGCAGCTCTGGCCAGCTTTCCGCCACTGCTACCACGATCTCGTTAGGGATGTTGTCCGGGCCCGATGCCTTACCTGGCTGCAGTCGCTGCTTTCCTTCACGCAGTTCTTCGATTGTTAGAAGGTCAAACTGTAACTCGTTTCCTTGAGATGGGACCCCTTGCGTATGATCTTCTGTGGGGAAAAGTGTGCTTACGATTTGCCTCATTCTTACTGGACATGAAACGCCAGGAATAGGTTGTATACCACCTAGCTTCTTCGTTACAATTCGATAAGGCAGGCCCCATGGATCTTGCTGTATCAAGTGGCAGAGCTCAATCCAGCACTTTCTCTTGCTACTCCTGATCGCCACCTTGAGTTTTTTCTTTTCTTCTTTGTATTTTTTCTGTACTGCCTCGTTTGGCTGCGCTCCCCTTCCTCTTCTACTTCTTTGCGCTGCCCTACGTGCCACCGTGCATTCTTTCCTAAGCTCGTTTATTTCCTGGTTCCACCAGTATACTGCTTTCTTCCTCCCTGGGCCGTTTGTTCGTCTTGGCATTGCTGCATCGCATGCCTCAGTGACCGTCTTAACTAGAAAACTTACAAACTCTTCCAGGGTTTCGGATTCCGCATGTCTTTTCAGGTGCCCCCCCAGCTTTGCTGATTCAAGAGTCTCTGCGAATCGGAGCTGGTTCAGGCGCCTCAGCACCCATCCTTCTCCACGAGCCATTTGGTTCAGAGCTTCCTGCCTCCGTGGGTCCTTGCCAACTCTGAACTCTAGGTATTGGTGGTCGCTCAGTGTAGCCTCCTTGAGTATTTTCCACCCTTCTGCCCGTGGCACTATTCCCGCCGATACGAGCGTGACGTCTATTACCGAACCTGTTTGATCACGGCAGAAGGTGAAGGAATTTCCTTCATTTAGAACAACTAGGTCCAGCCGGGAGATCCTTTCTGACAGCGCTTCACCCCTATTGTCAAGTCGCCTGGAACCCCACTCCGGGGATTTACTATTAAGTCCCCTCCTATCAGCACCTCACCATTTGCTGATCGGATGCTTTCTTCTGGGTTATCTAGTTGGGTAAGGAATGCTTCGTAGTCCGCATTTGGTGAGCAGTAGCAATTGTATATCCTCACGCCGCCGATCTCTACCCACACGAAATCGGCGAAATGGTCGCTAACTTCTTTAATGACCATCTTGTTGTTTAGTACGGCGATGGCTGCTCGCCCGGTTGTATCTTGATACCACCGGCCAGTCTCTGGTTTGCGATATTGCTCGCTGATCAGGACAATGTCGGTACTCTTCTCTGCTGCTATTTGAAAAAAGAGGTCTTGTGCTTCGCGGCCCCTTCCCAGGTTTATCTGCGGGTACCTAGCCATTTCTGTGCTTCCTCATAGCCTGTTGAAACCTCGATTGAAATATCGACCTCGTCGATATTTTCGGTAACTGCCATGACAGCTGCCACCACATCTCCTTCCTCTGTGACTTCGTGTAAGTCACGAATCTCCACGGTACTGTTCTGTCCCATCATGTGTACAGCAGCCTGCTCGCCCAGTGCACCTGCTACCGCATCCCGCAGTTTATCCGTCCCCCCGCTACCCTTCTGGACTTCCACAAGGACCTCTCCTGCTTGCGTTGGTCATATCCCAGCGATTTTAGCTCCACAGTTTTCCGGGTCTACCTTCGACTTAATCTTTCGGAGGATATCGGCATACGAGGCATCTCCATTAATCTTCACTGCTACAGCTTCTGGCCGTCGTGATTGAATACGCTTTGCGCGAGGTCCTTCTACCCTCGTTCTCTTAACCTTTCCTTTTTTTTTTACTGTCTCCCAATCCGTGCCTTCACTGTTAAGGTCGCGTGAAAGATTCTCGGCCTCCGTCGCGTGTTTGTTCTTCGATCCACGTGGTGTTCTTGCTGCTGTCCTGAGTATTTTCCCCGGTGTTGTGGCCTGCAATGGAGAAGACGCAACCCTTTTCTTTTCAGATTTCGTTTGCGTGCGCGCCGCCTTCGGAATGTTCCCCTTCCTGTTGTTTCCCTCCTGGAATCGAGGCTTTGTAATGACCCCTGTTTTTTTTACCATCGCTGTTCGTTGTTCTTTGTTCTTCGGTGTTTCTGCACCTATGCACCTTAGTTGTTCCTCCCGAATCTTATGCAGTTCCTGCCGATTGTCCTGCATCTGCATATAGAGAATTTCACCTTCCGTATTCGCATCTCGGATCGCCTTGTGGACGTTCTGATACGATTTTAGTACCTCCTTGATCGTTTTAATACGTTTTCCGAGATCTATAAACGCCTTCGTCTCCTCCTTCTCAACTTGCGCCAGCCGCTGCTTCGATTCCAAATTCGATGTGCCGTGTCCGTTCTGCACTATCTCCACCGTTTCGTTGCGGTCGTTTGATGACGACGTCCCGAGGCCCGCTTGCCCACCTCTGACGGACGCCGGCACTGGGGTTCCGAGCCCCTGCGCCGTAAACACCTTGTCCTTCTTCGAACTACTTATGATTGGTTTATAGTTCGGGGTGCCCTCCCCTATTCTGTTTGGTCCGCGGGAGGTATTTTATTTTCCTTCTACCCGCTATCTCTAGCGAGCTTTTCCCTATCCGCCACCAGGGGACGCGCCACGTAGGGGTTACAGACTCCCCCCGTGGTCCCATCTCGGTATAGAGTTGGGGATGTGATGTCGTCTCTCTCACACTCCCGTCTCGGATTGAGTTAGGGTTATACCGTCTCTTTTTTACTCCGGTTCTCGGTATCATGTTAGAGCAATACATTGTATTTTTTCACTCTCGGATCTTCTCATTAACGCGCGCGTCGTTTAAAGGTAACAGGACTGTCTCTTGCTTCGTCCTTTTTACTCCTTGCACGTGTTTTTTAAAGGGTGTAATATTGTTTTGATTCCTCGTGTTTTGTGTAAAAAGAGTGGGTGTGTTGTAGGGGTTTTTAAATTTTGTTTTAAATTAAGTACATGGTATTTCGCGAAGTAATTTGCAAGATCTGTGATTTTTTGACTCTGAAAGGCGTTTTTTCATTCTTAATCTTCCGATTTTTTTCGTTTTGCTTCCTTGTTTTTATGACTTTTTTTTCAATATTCGCAGTTCAGCATGCTCAGAATCAACTAAATCGTCGCGAAACTTTTTTTTGAAAATGTGTGTGTGTGTGCGTGCGTATGTATGTGTGTTCCAGGAACCAAAAAATCAATTACCCATAACTTGCGAATGGCACGATCGATCAAGCTCAAATTTGGCACGCAATTAGAGTAGAAACTCTTCTTCGATTGCAGTGATTTAAAAAAATATTCAAAAAATTTTTTTCTCCTATATTAATTTTTTTTTCTCCTATACATATACCCACGTAATTTATGTGTTAAATTGTTAGTCAACGAGCATAAATTCAAACAATTTTACACGTAAATTGCGTGGGTATATGTATAGGAGAAAAAAATAATTGAGAGGAAATTGACGTTGAAATATTCCCAGCAACCTATGTACAATAAATGTAACTCAAATATAATCAGGGCTCGTGGCGGGTCACGAGCTGGTCTGGCAAATGGAGAGTCCGGGGTTCAAATCCCGTGGCAGACGATTTTTTTTTAAATTTACTGTTTAATAATTTTTTTCTCCTATACATATACCCACGTAATTTACGTATAAAATTGTTAGTTAATAAGAATCAGTTCAAACAATTTTATACGTAAATTACGTGGGTATATGTATAGGAGAAAAAAAATTATTAATATACCCACGTAATTTACGTATAAAATTGTTAGTCAATAAGAATCAGTTCAAACAATTTTATACGTAAATTACATGGGTATATGTATAGGAGAAAAAAAATTAATTTAAGGAATAACAAAAGTTCACGGCGGGATTCGAACCGAGACCCGCCGTTTACTAGAGACACCCGCTACCCGCTGAGCCACACGCACTGTTTGTAGTTACGTTACATTGATTTTACCTAAATCGCTTAGAATATTTCAAAGACGGTCCTCAAAAAATTCTGGCCATCCAGACATCAGTTCGTTTCGATATATTTTTCAAATACAGATCAATTGTTCTGATGTATTATCCTTAAAAAAAAAAAGTTTAGTTGTTGGCCGCGAACCCACGATATTTTGTTTAATCTCAAGTGGCGAGTGGGGAGTGTTTTGAAAGTTTTCAATTTCTAACTCGGAATATCTCTGCACACAGATCGCAAGCGAAAAATGTCTCAGGTGCAATATTTGTTATTTATTTTTCTCTTCTCAATGAGCCATTCCACAAGGAAATCTGTCGCTTTAATGCTGATATTTCGACTTTTCGTGATTTCGAGTCGACGAAAATCTTGCGTTTCGCGAACTCACACAACCTTAGACGTCTCGTCGCACGTACGTGGCTAGATATTTGACCACACTTCGCAAACGAAAAATGTATCACAGCCAATATTTTTTATTATTCTTTCTCTATCTTCTTCTTTCTCTATATTCTCTATATTGCTTAGGTCAGCAATCCCACAGTAACCCTTATCGCACAAAGCGCGGTCCGAGGGCCTGCGCAACGCCCGAGGACTCGTCAGTTCTTTACCACATCTCTATCGACCAACATCCACCTATAATTACTGTGCACTCTCCCGTATTATAATAAAGACATTTACGATACTAACAAGTCCATTCATTACACAACTCACAAAAAGAAAGGGGATGCAAAAGATTGCGTCTATCGGGACGCACTTAAAACTACGTAAACAGGCTATGACCTGAGTCTATTATTTGAATGAGGCTAAATTCGCACGGTCGGAGGTGCTTCCGTGTGGGGCTTTACACCCAACTCGCAAAGGTGGTGATGAATTGATTAATAATCTGGGTGAAGCTAATAATGGAGATGAGTTTTGTGTCCCGGTGGTCGGACACGACTACGGTGTCTCGCGACTGCACGCTTTGTAGCCTAATAACAATAATTCGAGTGTTTCGCGCCACTCTCTTTTTGTTATTAAAAAAATGTCCTCATCCACAGAGACACATTGAAAAATCATGAGATTCTTCCGTGGTCTGTAGTTGTAATCCTCGGACTCTGAATTTACAATTTATGGTTTATAATAAACTCGCGAATTAGTTTATCTGCACGGAGCTCGATCGTTGTTAAATGAGCTATGAGATCTTTTGCTGTGGCACAGCTAAGCGCTACCGGACGGCTCGTCTCGTCTGTCGGCACAGTCCGCGTAAGTAGGCCTACTCGATAATCGTCTGTCTGTGTTGCGATTCCTAAGCTATTGTTTATCTAGGTACAGATGTGCTTCGGTGTCAGGTACACTAAGGGGCACATATGGTGTCCCTCGGTGGAACTAGTGGATAAGGGTGGCGAGGTAGGCAGACGGCGTGAGGTAGAGGTAGTGGGAGAAGAAAGGTAGTAGTAGCCTTCCCCACCAGCCGAAGTCTCTCGCCTTAGGTCCGCTCGGTATAAGTCGTCCGAGCAAGAAGACCCATAAGAGCTTCTCGCTCGCACTCACCATGCCGGCGACTGGAGGCATCTCGCTTCCACTCCCAACCACGTGCCGAGTGGAAGGGGCAGCCTTCCTCTCCGACTCGAGACACCATCAATGTCACGAGCCGTCGACGTCCCGTATAGGTCTGTCTCAACTTTTTCAACCTGTCTTTCCCATAAGGCTATCTCACTCGCGGCTAGAGGAGTCCGCTCGAGACCCACGCAGGGCCTGTTCTCTAGAGCAATTGCAGGATCTCGCTTCCACCCGCAATTGCTATCGCTGCAAGTCAAATTGGGAGGCCCAAAAAGAATTGAATAAAAATTGACATCTGTGTTACAGAAATAATCGACGATGCGAATTCTCACAAGACGCGATTAATTTTATCTTGCTTTTAAATTCGTTATTAATAATCCTATTGTAACGGAACGCCTTACCCCCGACGAGAAACTCGCGGATAACGGCCATTCGAACGCTCAACCGTGCGCACCAAACCGCAACGGACAGCGAGAATCCTCGCCCCATCGAAGACGAGAGATTTCAATCGTTCAAGTACCGAGCGGACAGTACCAAACAGCCTCCCGAGGAGTGGGGCATTCGGTATAAAAGCCAACCACTCGCACGACTTGGACTCATTACTTATCTACCTTTCTCACCTGAAAGACCTATCCAGTAGTATTTAGAATAATCTCTGACTCATACCGGTCTCAATATCGCATTGACACTTGTAAGAGCCTTGAGCACAGCCCAGTCCGCCCGATTGCCTTAGTATTGCACTAACACATTCGGTTTTTCCCGTGAGCACGCCCAGCTCCTGTGTGGCCTTAGTATTGCACTAACACCCACAGTTTACTTCTCTACTTTTCTATCCTTAATGTTCCGTCAAATATTCCCAAGAATATCGTCCTTCTAAAATCCACCTCTAAAAAAAATCCCGTAGGCCTCAATATTGCATTGACACCTACAACCCATAGTTCAATCTTTTTTTTATAGGCCTCAATATTGCATTGACACCTATTTCTTAAACGTTACAACACAAAAAACCGCATTTTTCCACGCTTCCTGTAGGCCTCGTTATTGCGACGACACCTACCCGCCCCGACAACTCCACTATTTTGAAATATCAGCCTCGTTATTGCAACGACACTGGTATATCCGTCTCTCCTTTGCCTCATCCTCATAACGCTTCTTGGAAGTCGATGCGTGTATCATATGCCCCTCAACTCATAAGACAGAGACCGAAGTCCATCGCCCGGCTCCGTCGATCGACAGGCCCAGTAAAAAAACTAGTGTAAACACTGCTGCTTACCCGTATATATGCGCAGGCCTTGGTATCGCACCAACACTTGCCAGCGTCACGCATTTTCTGGTATAAGAGTATAGCGGCCGCCCGGCTCACCGACTATCAATACAATCATACAACTCACAGACACAGGCTCTATATATCTCTCTCGCACAATTATAATATCGATTATAATTGCTACAATAGAATCAAGTAAAACGCGTAGTGGAAGCTAGTCTATTTCTGTCTCGTTTTGAACTATCAGATCCAGTTTTGCATAAATAACCTATCCTTGCCGCCATTCTTTTCCCCAGGAACAGTTTTTTTTTTTTATCTGACGGATAAAAAGATTGATAAAGAATTGTGATAGCCATAAAATTACATCTTAGTAACGTTCCTGTGATGAATCTCGTATCTTGGAATACTACTCTGAGGAACCCTTAAAACACCTACGATCAATAAAGAAAAGTCGAGTGTGCCAACAGAGCAAGTACATTCTTTCTAAATTCACTTGTGCATGAGCGTAGATGCTCCGCGTGATGACGCCAGTCCTCTCACGTGAATTTTCGAATCAATCACTAATTACTTCGGAATAAATCCGCATCAAACGAAACCAAAACAATAGTGTGCCCTCAGAGCAAGCACGCCTTTTTCAAATTCATTTGTACATGAGCGTAGACGCTCCGCGTGATGACACCAGTCCTCTCACGTGAAAATTCGAGTCATTTGTTTACATTCTCGGGATACTCCTGCATAAACCTCCTGTTATCGCGAACGCCTCAAGCTCAAGAGCATATTGCCGATAACTCGATTACTTCATACATAACTATCTATCATCATCCTTGCCCATTAAACCGATGATGAATTAAATATCCTGTCTTGTGGCTTAAAACGGATATCTGAGGTTTATTCCTTCGATCAAAAAACCTCTCCTTCGGGTCCAGTACACGATACCCTCACCAAAGTATATATTCCCATCTATTCAATAGTTGCCTATTATATAGAGGGAATCTAAATTTGTTTCATTGGCGCCCGAACAGGGACCCGAAAGCAGAGATTTGTTTAGGAGAATAAAAACAGTTATTCGGAGGAAAATTTTTTTTTAGAAATAACGGTATAAAATCAAGAGAAAACTTCGAAGCGTTCGAATAGCAACGTCTATCGGTGAGGTGAACACGTCAAGTGACACACCCACGACGACAACCATCAGTACGGCATCGTCGGCAATTCCTTTGAGATCAGTGGGCGAGCAGAGTGTTAATTTATCATATACTATGCCCCACCTCGCTCAAGATATTGCAGAGGCACGCATCTTAGATCGTAGCCGGGAAAGGAATCATCGTATACACGATCCCAGGGTGTATCGTGAACAGGGTTCCAATACCCTGCAGATGCTACATGAATTGCGTGATTTACGGATTTCGGATAACGCAGCGATAAATAAGCGTTTAGACCAGATAAACAGTAGTATGACTCGTCGGGTCGAGAATTTACAGACTCATCTGGCCAGTTCGATCTCAGCTATTCAGACCGAACTGCAAAATATTTCTCGCACTTTCGCGGTCAACAATAATAACGTAGATCTCCCAACAGCGCAGGCCGTTGCACCCAGGCATGGGATGGGCATGGTACCCCCGGAACAACGTAGCTCACTTAATAGCAGCATTCCCCAGGGACCGTGGCGCGAAACGGATAATTTAATAGGTCATAATCAACATGCCGCGCCGCTGCCCGTGGATATCGAACGGGAAATAAACCACTCTACTTCTTATCGCGAGCTCACAAATCCACCACCTTTGTCACGATATCGTTATGGAGAAGCACGTCAACCGAACTCTCCTAATTCCTTGAGTCAATACCCTAATGCCTCCCAAGGTATAGCATCCAAATTATGGGGTACGCCAAAGCTATCAGCGCCGATCTTTCGTGGAAATACCAATGAACGTCCTATGCGATTCTTGCATGAACTCAACAAATATCGGTTAGCATTAGGATCGAGATATTACTTTGGGACGATTGTTGAGCAGAGTATGCTCGGTCTCGCGAAAGAGTGGTGGGCGATCAGTGAGGAGTTCATAGAAACGTGGGAGGATTTTACCATACAATTTCGCACGCGTTTTTGGAACGATGAAGTACAATACGCGGTACGAGAGAACTTAGATTTCGGACACTATGATCGCGAAAGTAAACAAAAGCGACTATCCTACGCGATGAATCTGATAGGAACTGCCAAAGAGCTCCATCCTCCGCTAAACGACGTACAAATAATAAACAAACTTTCTCTGCACTTCCCGGAAGAAGTGAGAAGCGCGATTATTGTACGGGGCATACAAACAATCCCTGTATTCCTTGATTTACTTGACAAATTTGATCAAGCAGGACCTCTAAATTATCAAAGAAAACGGTTCGAGGCTCCTCCAGCCCGACCAATGTTTAGTAATCAGGGGGACAAGCGAACTCCCAGTGAAACAGCAAGAAATAGTGAACAACAAAACACTTTGCGTCCTTCCCGTGATAATCAATTCCACAAAAAATCGTATAACAACTCGCATCAAATTAGAGCCATAATGCAAAATGTTGAACAAGAGTGCACACCTTCTGAGGAATCGCACGTCATCGAAATAGAAAATACGGGAAACGAGGACACGTCACCTCTCAATCATCCTCAATGAGAGAGGTGACGTTAGGTTATGGCGAGGATATACGAGAATATCTATTAGATCCGAATGACCTTGATACCCCAGAGCGACCAAAATGTCCATTACTCGAAATTCAAGTCCAAAGCAGGAAGCTGCACGCGTTAGTTGATACAGGGAGCGAAGTTAGCGCGATTTCCGAGAATGTGTATGAGAGATACAAAACTTTGTTCCTTAAATGTCCGACATTGCCTCTTACCGGAGTTACAGTAACAGGTGCTACCGCTGGAAAAGCGACCAAAGTTAAAAAACAATTTTTTGCGGTCATCGGGATTGGAAAGGCAATTGAGCGCGCCACGATCTTAATTATTCCTAACCTCTCAGTCGATTGTATATTAGGAATCGACTTCCTCCACAAGATACGAGCAAAAATCGATCTTGAGTCGTATGCACTATCATTCGCACTCCCCGGTGAAGCAGCAAATTCGCAAAAAATCAAATTTGTGAATCCACCCTCAGTGGACCTCTCATCGATTAAAACTATACGGAGAATCGGGTGTCCTGACTATAGTGTAAGCGATTTAGAGATTCAAAACAAGATAAAGGAAACAGTTTGGTCATCACCCGAGCAAGCAAACAAGCTCGAAGCACTCCTGAAAAAATATCGCCATGTATTCGATAAACGCCCTCGATTGCTTAACTCCTATAAGCATGAACTACGAGTAATCCCTCACCAACCCTTCCAAGCCAAAGTATACCCGGTGCCTGTAGCATATCGAGATAGTGTTGATACAGAAATAGAAAACATGTTGGAGCTTGGGATCATCCAACGTTCTCGCAGTCCTTATCGGAGCCCACTGGTAGTAATACCAAAGAAAGACGGCTCAGTAAGACTTTGTTTAGATGCTAAAAGAATCAACGACATAATGTTACCGGATCACGAACAAATGGAAACGGCGGAAGCTCTCTTCCAGCAATGTATAGGAGTGAAATGTATGTCTTCCCTTGACCTACGATCTAGTTTTTGGCAAATACCCCTGAAATCAAATTCCTGCAGATATACCGCATTTTCTCATCGGGAAAATGTTATGAATTCCGTGTTCCGCCCTTTGGGTTACGCACAGGTACTGCCAGCTTAGTTCGTGGTCTCGATCCGATCCTCAAAGGTTTAGGCAACACAATAAATTTCGTGGATGATTTGCTAAGCATGTCCGAGGATTTCAATCAACATCTGGAACAGCTCGGCGAATTATTCACAAGATTCTCGCAACACGGCTCAACTCTGAGCCTCGAAAAATCACAATTTTTGAAGCCAGAAGTTACCTTCTTGGGTCACGTACTCACTCCCGAAGGAATTCGACCTGATCCCGAAAAAATTGGAGCAATCCAAGAGTTCCCCATACCTCGAACTGTAAAACAATTACGGGGTTTCCTTGGACTCATTAACTTTTATAGTAAATTCACCAACAAACACGCAGGTGCTACGGTTCCTCTCCTTCACTTCACTCGCAAGAGTGTTCGATGGAAATGGGGAGCAGCAGAAGAAAATGCGTTCGCAGACGTAAAAAAGAAGTTCTGTGAAAACGTAATTCTGCATTACCCTGATCGGAATCGGCCGTTCTACCTCCAAACAGACGCTAGCGATTACGCTTTGGGTGCAGTACTTTATCAAATTAACGA
This sequence comes from Clistopyga incitator, assembly GCA_947507545.1. Taxonomy (NCBI): domain Eukaryota; kingdom Metazoa; phylum Arthropoda; class Insecta; order Hymenoptera; family Ichneumonidae; genus Clistopyga; species Clistopyga incitator. The sequence goes on from OX382191.1 coordinate 6,327,043, forward strand.
TAATCACTAACATGAGGTATTACAATTTGCAAGTCGGACACTAAAAGGTGCCGAAATATCATATTTCACCACTGAAAAAGAGCTTCTTGCAATTGTATGGTCCCTACAAAAATTATGCCAAAGTATACCCGGTGCCTGTAGCATATCGAGATAGTGTTGATACAGAAATAGAAAACATGTTGGAGCTTGGGATCATCCAACGTTCTCGCAGTCCTTATCGGAGCCCACTGGTAGTAATACCAAAGAAAGACGGCTCAGTAAGACTTTGTTTAGATGCTAAAAGAATCAACGACATAATGTTACCGGATCACGAACAAATGGAAACGGCGGAAGCTCTCTTCCAGCAATGTATAGGAGTGAAATGTATGTCTTCCCTTGACCTACGATCTAGTTTTTGGCAAATACCCCTGAAATCAAATTCCTGCAGATATACCGCATTTTCTCATCGGGGAAAATGTTATGAATTCCGTGTTCCGCCCTTTGGGTTACGCACAGGTACTGCCAGCTTAGTTCGTGGTCTCGATCCGATCCTCAAAGGTTTAGGCAACACAATAAATTTCGTGGATGATTTGCTATGCATGTCCGAGGATTTCAATCAACATCTGGAACAGCTCGGCGAATTATTCACGAGATTCTCGCAACACGGCTCAACTCTGAGCCTCGAAAAATCACAATTTTTGAAGCCAGAAGTTACCTTCTTGGGTCACGTACTCACTCCCGAAGGAATTCGACCTGATCCCGAAAAAATTGGAGCAATCCAAGAGTTCCCCATACCTCGAACTGTAAAACAATTACGGGGTTTCCTTGGACTCATTAACTTTTATAGTAAATTCACCAACAAACACGCAGGTGCTACGGTTCCTCTCCTTCACTTCACTCGCAAGAGTGTTCGATGGAAATGGGGAGCAGCAGAAGAAAATGCGTTCGCAGACGTAAAAAAGAAGTTCTGTGAAAACGTAATTCTGCATTACCCTGATCGGAATCGGCCGTTCTACCTCCAAACAGACGCTAGCGATTACGCTTTGGGTGCAGTACTTTATCAAATTAACGATAATCACTAACATGAGGTATTACAATTTGCAAGTCGGACACTAAAAGGTGCCGAAATATCATATTTCACCACTGAAAAAGAGCTTCTTGCAATTGTATGGTCCCTACAAAAATTTCGATCGTACCTACTCGGCTCAAAAATACTTGCAATTACCGATCATGCAGCTTTAACGATCCTTCGAGAATGTCGTCTGACCCACGCTCGCCTCACAAGATGGTCCTTGGCTATACAAGACTACGACATGAAAGTACAGCACTGCGAATGCAGAAAAAACACTGTGGCGGACCTACTAAGTCGACTACCTGACGTGGACCGAACTAAAAATAAAGACAATATCATCATAGCAAAACTGGCCTGTGAAATCTCCCCTGAATTTGAGGAACTCCTCAAGCGACTCGACCGATTACAAGATGAAGATGAGCATGTGCGCAAACTAAAAGTTGATAGTCAGTTAGATCAAAACCCTAGTGTTTATGTTATTCACGATAATATCTTATACCAGAAAATCCGTGGCATTATTAAAGCTGTTATTCCCCCTTCGGTTGCTAAACAGATAATACAAGAATGCCACTTATTGTACGGTCACGTGGGTGCTAGAAAATGTTATCGTCTATTAAACGAAGACTTTTACTGTCCCCACCTCTATCGATTAACACGGCAGCAATTAGCAGCATGCGATACTTGTCAACGCACCAAAATATATACCCAAGGATCATTTGCGGAGATGAGGAATATCCTTCCCTCTCGACCGTGCGAGTTGGTTTCGCTTGCCTTTTACGGCACCCTACCGGCGGGGAAATATGGGATGAAATACATTCTTGCTGTTATTGACGTCTTTTCAAAACTAACAAAATTATACCCGTTACGAAACGCTACAACAGACGCCACCCTCCACTCGTTACTCACAGACTTCGTTCCCAAGTACGGTAAGCCTCGAGCGGTACTCTCGGACCAGGGAACTCAATTCACCTCCATCAAATGGAGAGAAAAACTAAAAGAACAAGGAATACAATGCATATTAACATCAATTCGGCATCCTCAAGCAAATCCCGTCGAGAGAACAAACCGCGAGCTATCAAGATATTTTCGAATGTTTCTTACCAACAAGCGTAACCAATGGGTACGTTGGTTAGAACCCATCGAGGACTGTATTAATGAAACCCATCATGAAACCACTGGGTGCATCCCACTGCATTTGCATACCGGAAAACAACCCTCAAAGCCATGGGATCTTCTCCTTCCATCTTTCAGAGAAAATTCAACAGACCAGGACTCACTAATTTTTCTAGCACGCGAGAATATGCATCGATGCACGAAGGGCCATACCGAATCAAGCGTTTCGTCACAAACACCTCCTATATTCTGGCATATGTGAAGGAGGATCGCGAACGTGGTCTCTTCCACACACACGACTTGAGACCATACATCCAAAACCAAAACAAAGTTTGAAATCGACTCCAACGACCAAGAGCCAGGACCAAATCAACGCGCCAACGATCCCGAGGATCTGTCACCGAGACGTCACAACAAACCACTGAATCGGCTAACGTAATTATCGAGCGACGTATTACGTTTAGTCTTCAACAAGCAACCCTAAGTAGAGCACCACGATGCCCACAATCGCGACCCAAGTCTCCGCCTTGTCGAAAGGAAGTCTCCAAATTACCCCTCGAGCATATGTGCCCGTGGAGATTCGTGATGGTGACCGTCCACCGAGAACCAAGAAAACGCGCAGCATACAAACACAAGCAGATAACTTCCACTTTCAATATATCAAGGAGGAATTTAAATTGGAAGAAATCTTCGGAACCTGTATGCTGACTAAGACAGACAACGCCTCGGCTGGAACTACTCGCTACAGAGTGAAATGGTTCCCGGCCGAATTAGCACCACCCCGGACGTCGCTGCTACTAAAGCCCGGAAAAACACGTCCCATCTTGCTCGGCAAAAGGAAAGCTGTGCCGAATGAAGAGGAAAATGAAAAGAAAAAACGTCAGAGGAACCTGGAAGAAGCGGTTACCCGCAAACACTCGAGGACTCGAGTATTCGCCGGTCAACCAAGATCGTCAAAAAATAACAGGAAAGAAACAACGATGGAACCTCCCCTCCCTCTTCTCGACCAGGACACCCTGTCCATTCTTACCGAACTCGATATGTATATATCTTAAAATAAACGTGGGAAATCAGTAAAACCACAACTGAAGCTTTTGTCTACTTTCAAAAAATGAATAAATAAATAAACAAATAAATAAATAAATAAATGAATTGTGGTTCCCTCATCCCAACGTTTAGAGGGATCCTATATTATTAATTCAACCAAAAATAATCATGAAGAGTATATGCAGATATAAATTTTTGTTTATTTTTCGCCATACAAAATACCAGAATAAATAAAATTAATTCGGTCGGGGTTGAGATCTCCAGACCTCAGTAGTCTGTCCAGTAACCGTCACGTTCGATTACTTGAGCCAATCGATTCGGAATCGAATCGATTAAGCGCGCCAAGTAGTCTCGGTTTTGCCGAAGCACTTCCCAGACTCTTTGAGCGTGGTCAATTAACGCTGCTTTCGTTCTTTCCCGCGCGGGTTGCCACCTGCGTGTCACCTCGGCCCAAACATTTTCAATAATGTTAAGATCGGGAGATTTTGCAGGCCACTCAACCAGATTGATTTCCGGATGATTGGAGAACCAATCCCGGCGAAAACTGACGAAATTTTCCGGAATTCGCTAAGACAAAAACGACGCGAAAAATTCCCCATAATAAAACGCTCTAAAAAATCGGGGGGAAAATCTGGGTCAATAATCCGCGGTGTCGCCGGATTAAGGGCTTATCGACCAGTAACAATGGTGACTTCGGCGCCGATGCTCACTGCGACGAGAAACAAGTGCAGACAGTCAAAAGACACTGATGTAGAAAGACAAATACGTAAACGTTCTACACGCCTCTAGAAAATTCAATCCTTCAAGAGTTATTCGACATTTTTTATGTCGATTTTAATTATTTTAATGTCGAATAACTCTTGAAGGAGTGAATTTTCGGAAAAATTTTAAGACACCTTTTTTGTAGAGTATTAAATTTACCACAAAAATAATCATTCGATTTTCGAAAATATAAATTTGTCTGGTAGTTACAAAAATAAAAAAATTCATACAAAAATTTGAAAGAACAAATCAATGATTTTTTGTTCAATTAATAATATAGGATTATTAATAACGAATTTAAAAGCAAGATGAAATGAATCGCGTCTTGTGAGAATTCGCATCGTCGATTATTTCTGTAACACAGATGTCAATTTTTATTCAATTCTTTTTGGGCCTCCCAATTTGACTTGCAGCGATAGCAATTGCGGGTGGAAGCGAGATCCTGCAATTGCTCTAGAGAACAGGCCCTGCGAGGGTCTCGAGCGGACGCCTCTAGCCGCGAGTGAGATAGCCTTATAGGAAAGACAGGTTGAAAAAGTTGAGACAGACCTATACGGGACGTCGACGGCTCGTGACATTGATGGTGTCCCGAGTCGGAGAGGAAGGCTACCCCTTCCACTCGACACGTGGTTGGGAGTGGAAGCGAGATGCCTCCAGTCGCCGGCATGGTGAGTGCGAGCGAGAAGCTCTTATGGGTCTTCTTGCTCGGACGACTTATACCGAGCGGACCTAAGGCGAGAGACTTCGGCTGGTGGGGAAGGCTACTACCTTTCTTCGCCCACTACCTTTACCTCACGCCGTCTGCCTACCTCGCCACCCTTATCCACTAGTTCCACCGAGGGACACCATATGTGCCCCTCACTGTACTCCTTCCCTGCCACCTTATATGCTTGATTTTGGAGATCGGCAGATACTCGGCCCACGCCCTCAATCAGCGCTCTGAGAAGAGTGCGGACTAATTGCGTGGACTGTACTGGCGGATGTGTATACCGGATGGCTTCGTAGCGTAAGGCACCGGGGTGCTCAGGATTCGCAGATCACACGCCCAAACCAAACTTTGCGAGGCTCGTGTTAAACACGATTCGCGCAGGGATTGAAGTATGGGTGAGAAGCACCCACACTTGTGTGCGTGTTATCTGCCAACGATGAGGCGTTCACACTCAGTGTTTGGGTAGGATGGATGGCTCAAGGTGGGAATCACCTATGAGATCCGAGTTCGCAGATTTTATACGACCAAACCGAACTTTGCGAGGCTCGTGTTAAGCACGATTCGCGCAGAGATTCAAGTGAGAGTGAGAAGCATCCACACTTGTGTTCGTATTATCTGCCAACTGAGAACTCTTTACACCGAAAAGATCTGTGGGAATTATTGCAAGCCGATGCACAGTGCTCGGGGTACAATAACTCCAAGTTTTATTGTTCACTTTTCGTAAAGGATAGCCACAACGCTGTGTGTGGGGACCCAAATACAAAAAATTGGCCCTAATGCGAACGTATTATGCAGGCCTACGCGCTGTGCGAGGGAGACAGTAATACGCCGAATATCCTAAGTTTACTCTCGGACTCGATAGCAAGAAAGCAATGTCAGGGGACCGAGTCGTTCGAGTAAATTGCTCTCTGGACTCTACGTTACACTGATTTTTACAAAAAAAATGAAAATTTGACTGTTGCTGAGAAGCAGCAGTACGTGACTCGAACTTTGAGAGTTGCCGAAAAGAAGAGTGCCGAGCCGACCGCGGTGGTTGCTTATATACCCGATCGCCGTTGGATGGACGGGGCGGTGAAACGGTACGGTTTCGGGGTCCTCCGCGCGGGTGGAATCGGCGTTGGTGGCGGTCACGTGACTATCGCGTGAGGTGGATTGCGTCACGCGCGCCGGCCACGTTTTCGGTTGCTCGAGGTTCCATGGAGGTTCCTAGGAGGTCGAATGTTGTATTCCCGGGCTATGGCCTAAGCCGTTGTAGGTTCAAAATTGTCATTTGTTTCAATAACAATTTGTCATTGAAACAAATTGTTTAATTATGGGAAGTAGGTGCCCTCCATGGCGTTCCCGGTATGATTGATTACATTCTGTGATTTGTTAAGGAATTATTTAACAATTTATCTGAAATTGTTTTATAGTTGAATATTTCCTTTGGTTTGTTGATCTGGTTAGATGTTTTTGGATAAACGATGCTCCATGCTCTCTGCTCTTGCTCTCTCAATTTTTGGTTGTAGGTGGTGTTAGTTAACTTTTATACTTGATGAATTATTGAGCAATTAGTTCTTATAGAGAGAGAGAGAGCATGCTTTGTCTACGGGAGAGCGAGCAGCATCGACGTATCGCTGAGCCTTAAGTGGTGTGCGCTCACGCCTACTATTCCGAACGTCGTCCGTGGTTGTCGCTCAAGGTAACGTGTGCGCGCGTAGTAGTGCGCGCTAGATATACGGCGGCGCACATCCGCCAGCTCGGCTCTTGTGCGTGTAGGCGATGCTACGTGGCCGCTCGCCGTAGTATGGGGGTTGTTTTGCTGTCTCGATCCTTGGTACTTTTGCCGTGTGAACAAGTGCCAACTCGTCTCAACTACAGAAAATATTCTGTACGTTGAGAGAATATTTCGATATTTTGTTCTCGGAAATGATTTTTCAGTGAATTCCATTGTTTCACCAAGGGATAATAAGTTGAATACTAATTATTCCTTATTGTGGCGGTACAGTCGCGAGACGTTCCGTTACAATATATATGGGACATTCCACGTCAAATCAGCAGGCCATGACCCTCACCCTCATCGAATTTGTTCATTTTGTAATATGATGTTATTACCGACTCATAAAGGCCTCGAATTTTTTTTCAGATTCTTTCACCACTAGTAACATTTTTAAATCTTCGAAAAAAACCGGTTTCAAAAACGCCGTTTTAAAAAATCTGAAGAAATTCACACTGATTCTATGATTTAAATTATTATTTTTGAGAGCCATGCGATAATGAGAACTCAATATTTACTATTTTAACCACATTTTGCTTCCTGACAGAGGAAGCTTTGTGAAGAGCAAAATTAAATGAGGAAGCACAATGTGGTTAAAATAATAAATATTGAGAACCCATTATCGCATGGCACTCAAAAATCATATTTTAAATCATAGAATTAGCGTGAATTTTTCCAGATTTTTAAAAACGGCGTTTTTGAAATTGGTTTTTTTCGAAGATTCCAAAATGTTACTCGTGGCGAAAAAATCTGACAAAAAATTGGAGGCCTTTATAAGTCGGTAATAACATCGTATTAAAAATGAACAAAATCGATGAGGGTGAGGGTCATGGCCTGCTGATTTGACGTGGAATACTCCATATATATACTATCACGAGTAGCCACCGAGACTCGACGCCATATATATTACAACTGGCTTCCCTTTTATTGAATGGGGGGGAAGGGGTTAGTGAAGAAATACTAATGAATACCCGAAATAATAAAGGTGTAGTACCCCAGATTTTACGTATTAAAATTTAAATTAATAAATCGTTGGAATTCATTGCCGTTACGAAAACAATTCCAACGATAATCAATTTCGCCACCAGCCTCGAGTACGCATGGTGTCAATGCACTCGAAGCTGAATCGGCATTCAATTATGCTGACCCAGCAATTGCGGGTCGAACGGACTAAATCGGCTCTCGATTTAGTTAGTCTATAGAAAATCGGAGTAACGATCGGTTGGGCTCGTTGCCATCGTAATTAGTGTAATTACGACTATAAGAAACCAATTGTATTCTACTTTAACTAATAAAACCTTGTAATACTTTCGGGAATCGCGTGAACTCTAGTTCTTTAATCGGTCCGATCCCAAATAATATTTATAAAACAGCCGGAAACAAGACGATTTGATCACTCGTCTCAATTTCGGGCACAACAAAGGCAATAACTAAAGTACTAAAAGTTTATTATAACAAAGCTTGACGAGATGAGTAGGCGCCAGCTACGTTTCGTGTAGCATCGGAATATTACCGGTCACTTGACTCGGTAATCTGACAAATCCAAAAGAAAATAAAAGAAAACAATGAATCGCAAAAATCGGGGCGAGGCTAGAGTGTAGAGGGATGAGGGCTTTCAGGGGGTGAATTCCCGAACTCGTTGGCTACTTAATTATTACCTCGGTCAGGTAAACTAAAACGATGGAGGGGGGGACGAAGCACGGAATTATTCGATAATGGGGGGATAAAAATGGGAAATAGCGCACAGGGAAATTAAATACTATATATACGAGCGATAGTCGCGATAAACCACCGCACTACCTCGCACGCAAAAACAATAATAACTCTAATAATAATTGTGCTCAGAAGCACCGATCTCCACGCGCTGGCAGCCGGCCCTCTCAATACAAGGTAATACAAATGGCTGTAATCAGAGGCGCCGGTCTCCACGTGGTGGCAGCCGGTCTTCTCGATACAAAAGATAAAAGAAAAATAACTCGAGAAATACGGCCTGGGGGGGGGGGGGGGGGGGGGGCAAAACGGGTACTAAAAATATTATAAAAATTACTTACTCAAAATCTCTCACACACACTCGAAAGCAGCACCGGGGACAATACCCCCATTCACTCTTTATCACACACTCTGTCTCTCTAACGGGTCGCGACGAGGGTGGGGCTCGAATTAAGGAAAAATGTCCTCCGTATTCTTCATCGATTTTCCGGGAGTATTCGCGCATTTTCGGGAATCCTCGGCTTCAGAACACTACGGTGCTTGCGCATCGATCGATGGATCGAGTGTGGCTGGTCAGTGGCGTTCGGGTTGTGCTGTGGCGGAACGGTGTGGCGATTTGATTGCCAATGACGATCGCTGGTGTACACGCACGCAATTGGGCGGCTAACTCCAATCTTTGTTCACACGGAGGCTCCTCGTGTGAGGCGACGTGTACTCCTCAGCTGGTTGTCGTGGCAGATCTTCTCTCCGTTTCCAGCCCACACTCTCTCCACGTCACTTTGCTTAGGCGGCCGTAGTGTCTCTGATCCATCCTTGATGCCTCAGTGATGTCCTCCCAATTCTAAACGACTATATACTATGCATTAATATCAGGAGGGAGGGGGGGGGGGGCGAAAAGGGGGAATTCTTACACAAAATATAGCTTCCATTAATTATGAAAAGTAGTGTGTGATTGCCTTCGAGCCGGCCGCGGGGCGGAAATATTGTAACGCTCCACCGTGGTACAATATATATATCGTAACGGAACGCGTTACCCCCGACGAGAAACTCGCGGATAACGTTCATGCGAACGCTCTACCGTGCGCACCGAACCGCAACGGGGAGCGAGGATCCTCGCCCCATCGAAGACGAGTAATTTGAATCGCTCAAGCACCGAGCGGACAGTACCATACAGCCTCCCGAGTAGTGGGGCATTCGATATAAAAGCCGACCACTCGCACGAATTAGGACTCATTATTAATCTACCTTTCGCACCTGAAAGACCTATTCTGTAACGTTTAGAATAATCTCCGACTCAAACAGGCCTCAATATCGCATTGACACTTGTAAGAGTTCCTTGAGCAGAGCCCAGCTCGCCCGATTAACTTAGTATCGCACTAACACATTCGGTTTTTCCCGTGAGCACGCCCAGCTCCTGTGTGGCCTTAGTATTTGCACTAACACCCATAGCTTCCTTCTCTACTTTTCTATCCTTAATGTTC
>CANNPW010000001.1:0-12556 GCA_947507545.1 Clistopyga incitator
CCACCCGAAAGTTGTGTTCCTTTCGAACCAACCGATGTATCATAACCTTTTGGTAATTTTTGTACAAAATCATGAATATTTGCCATTTTTGCAACATTAATAATTTCATCTATTGGAATATTATCACGATTATTATCACCATAAGCAATATTCTCAGCAATACTATAACTAAATAGTATTGGTTCTTGTTGTACTAATGCCATTTGTGAACGAACCCAATCAATATCCAATTCTGACATATTTTGATTATCAAGAAACTTTTTGATATAAAAAAAAATTGTTAGTATTCTGATTTACAAAATAATCTTAACCCTCGCATACTTTTGCCTGATCAAAAATGATCATCTGTATGCTGAGCGTCAATTTTTGAGCAAAAGCATGCGCAGGGTTAATAAACTTACAATTTGACCTCTATTAGGTTCATAGAATCGTTCCAATAATTGAATTGTTGTCGATTTACCACAACCACTTTCACCAACTAATGCAATAGTTTCACCACTTGAAGCCGAAAATGATAGACCATTAAGTATCATAATTTCATTACGATTTGGATAATGAAAATAAATACCACGAAATGAAATATCACCTTTTAATCTTTTATTACGATCAACAACAACTGTTTTACTACTATTACTTTCAACAAGTACTTTCATTGGTTTTCGATCAATTATTTCAAATATTTTAATTGCAGCTAATTTTGCTTTAGTAAAATCAGCTGATAATATTGCAGTATTACCAACAACCATCGAACCAAATAACATACATTCAATAATAATAAAAAAATCACCCGATTTAAGATCGGTATTAATCATTAGATAACCACCCCATAGAATACATGCAGTATATGCTATAAATGGTGCTGTTAGCGAGAATGCAATTATAAATGCTTTAAGTGATATTTGTTTTGTTACTTTCATATAATGTTTGTTCAATGTTTTGGTTAGTTTTTGTAAAAAATATTGTTCTTTATGTAATGATAGAACAGTACGTATTGCATTCATTATTTCAATTGCTAATTTACCAATTTGTTGTGCTGATTTACTATCTTCATTTGCTTGATTTGTATATAATTGTGTACTAACCATAGTTGCAATCACAAGTAATGGCATAATTATCAATGACATTAATGCCATTTTCCAATTATAATAAAAACCAGCAAATATTGATGCAAATAGTGTTGATAGTGCTTGACACATCATTGCTATTCTCATTCCGGTTGCACCTTGTATATTTGCAGCATCATTCGATAAACGTGAACATAATGCACCGGTACTATTTTCTGGTTGATCAAAAAACCCAATTTCTTGATCAAGTAATGCTGAATATACCATTACACGTAATTTCATTGTTAGATGTTCACTAACAATACCAAAAAATGATATTTGTACTATTGTCACTAATATTGATCCTATTGCTAGTAATAGATATGCAAGAGAATAGTATATACTTTGATCGGTCTCATATTGTTCGCCTTTTGATTGTGCAAATACATCAACAAATCCACCAAATAGTAGTGCATAAACTTGAGAAAAAAAATATATTATTTGATTAGTTTTGAGAGGTTTTACTGTATTTGAGTTCTCTCAAACATGAATGAATCTAGATTTAAACAATTTCAAACTTACTTGGTGTTACAAGACCATAGAGTAGTGCACAAATAATTGCAATAATAAAATAGAATTTATCACACCAGATCATACGTAGAATTCGACCATAAGGAAATTTAGCTTTTTTTATTAATTGTAGTTCTTCATTCGTTATTTTTGGTTCAACATTTGTATTAATTGTAACTATACTTGAAGACATACTACTAATTGAACTTCCTCGTACAGGTGTTTGATAATAACTAACCGATGAGTAAATAATTGAATTCGCTTCGACAGGCAATCCAATTGGTATAGTTGATTCTTCTAAATTTGATTGTTGACCTATGACTTGTTGTGCCGAAACTAATTTGTAATATGCAGATTTTTTTGCCATTAATTCATTATGTGTTCCAATTTCAAGTACTTGTCCATTTTGAAGATAAATAATTCGATTTGCATTGATTATTGTTGATAATCGATGTGCAACTAATAAGACAAATAAAAAAAATTCGATTTTAGTTACGATTTACTTTTGAACAACTTACCAATGATTGTTGTTCGTCCTTGACTGGCACGATCAAGTGCTGTTTGTACAAGATGTTCACTTTTCATATCAAGTGCTGAGGTTGCTTCATCAAGTAACAATATTTTTGGTTTTGATATTAAAGCTCTAGCAATCGCTATACGTTGTTTTTGTCCACCTGATAATTGTGCACCACGATCACCAACACAAGTTTTGTATCCATTTGGTAATTTTTGTATAAATTCATGTGCATTTGCCAATTTTGCTGCATTCTCTACATCTGTTTTTGTTATTTCATTCATATGATTATATTTTACTCCTAAACGAATATTTTCTTCAATTGTATCATCAAATAATATTGGCTCTTGACCAACTACACCTAAATGTTCACGTAGCCAGCCAATATTTAATTTTTGTATATTAACACCATCCAGTAATACCTCTCCCATGTCTGGATCATAAAAACGTTGAATCAATTGAATAATTGTACTCTTACCACCTATAAAATCAAATTATAGATTATAACAATAAAACAAAACAAAAACAACTTACATCCTGACGAGCCAACTAATGCAACAATTTCACCATGATTAATCTTAAGATTTAATCCATTTAGAATTTTAACATCTGGACGTGTTGGATAACTAAAATGAACATCAGATAATTGAATATCAGCTTTAAACGTTTGTAATCTTTCACCACCTTTATCAAGTGAATCAATATTTGAATGTCTTTCAATAACATCATAAATACCAACAGCTGCTGTCCTTGCAATGAGAAATGATTCAAGATATGGTGCACCATATGTGAAACCATAACCACAACCAATAACACCCCAGAATACAATAGTTAATTTACCAATAGTATAATCATCATTATGAATTAATTGAACACCATACCATATACCAATAGCAAAACTACAATAAATTAATCCCCATTTAGTTGCATTTGATATTGATTCAATAAAATTTCGTTTACAACCACATTTCATTCCTGGCAACAATAATCGTTCATATCTTGTTATTTCTTTCTTTTGTCCACTAAATGCATATACAGTTCGTATTGCTGAAATAATCTCTTCAGCTGCAGCACTTGCTTTTGATTGTGCATTTATCTCATTACTCATATATTTAGCTTGTAATTGTGTTACAATATATCCAATTAATATAATAATTGGTGATAATAATAATAATACTAATCCTAATTTCCATCCATAAATTAATCCAATTAATAGATTAACAATTGATCCAGTAATATTATATGTTAATAATCCTAAATTTTCATTAATACCTAATTCAAATTTTTTAAAATCATTTGATATTCTTGATGCAAATACACCCGAATTTTGTTTATCATGCCATGCAATTTCTTGTCTCATTAATGATTCAAAATATAATCGTTTAATTCTTCTCATTATACGTAATGCAAATTTTTGAAATGCAAATATACATAATAGATTACCAATACAATATATTAAACCAGATACAAACATCATTCCAGAATAATAATAAACATTTAACATAAATTTATGATCATTATCATTATTTGTCGAATTACGTTGTTGTTCATATAGTGTAAATTCATCAACAATATCACCAAATAGTATTGTTGAAAATGGCCAACCAGTACTGGCAATTGTTGCACCAATTATACCAAATATTAAATAAATGTATTCGGTTAATTTGGCATATCGTAACTGTAAACAATAAATAACAATTATTTTGATTGACAATCAAAAACAAAATCGATTATATAAACTTACAACATCAAAAACACCAATCTTTTCTTTCATTTTGTTCTTTTTATCATCATCATCATTATTCTTGTTTGATTTTATTTCAACTTTTCGTTTGAATGTCATGCTGACTCATTCACATCTCGTATTGAAACACATTGGGGAAAAATAAATAGAAAAAAAAAGTTAAACGTACACTTTAATACGTTTACAAACAATCGAAATAATTTTTTAATTAACTTTTTTTTTCTGTCAAGTTCTAACATTTTTATTTCATTTTTATTTCATTTTTTTTTTGTTGTTGTTTTGTGTTTTTTTTTTTGGTCTATTTGCTTATCTAAATTCAAACCTAAGAAGATGTAAAGTTCATATATTGTAACATCAATCATAAAACTATGTCACATTTGTTGAGTGCATTTTGGTAGATGTTGTTCATTGTTATGTTTTTAACAAAAAAAAAAAGGAAAAACAAATAAAGAAGCTCATTAGTATTGGGGATAAACTTCAGACTTTAGACAAAATACAAGGATAATGAGATCATAAAATAATATATTAAGATCATCATAAGTGATAAGTAATTAATTATTTTTGACAACTATTTTGACATAATTATGATAATCATTGTCGATGATGAAATTATTATTTCGATAGTCATTCGTAGTTTTTTTTAAAAGTTTTATATACTTTTTGTTTACACATAACCACTTTCTGTCTCCTCCTCACATAACCTCCCCTAGCCACTTTCTGTCTCCTCCTCACATAACCTCCCCTAGCCACTTTCTGTCTCCTCCTCACATAACCTCCCCTAGCCACTTTCTGTCTCCTCCTCACATAACCTCACCTATCCACTTTTTGTCTCCTCCTCACATAACCTCCCCTAGCCACTTTCTGTCTCCTCCTCACATAACCTCACCTATCCACTTTCTGTCTCCTCCTCACATAACCTCCCCAAGCCACTTTCTGTCTCCTCCTCACATAACCTCCCCTATCCACTTTTTGTCTCCTCCTCACATAACCTCACCTAGCCATTTTCTGTCTCCTCCTCACATAACCCCACCTATCCACTAGCTATTTCTACCTCATCTTCAATACATGCAAATTGAAAGAAGTCCCTACTATACCCAATATTATTCTATCGTGGATATCATTTTTGAAATGGATACTACTCCAAGTATTCTTGCGTTTAGGCGCTAAAAATTGAAATTTAACTTTGTTTTGACGTCATTTTTAAAGATTACAATTTTTTGATTATTAACTCAATTTTAAGAAAAGTATGTTTGGTTGTGAGGTTAATCAAGGAAAACTACCTCTACTGGAGTTATTCTAGGAATGTTAGCGCTAGCGAAGGTGTAATTGTTAAGATGTTGAGTCCGAGATATGAAAGGGACGAGATGAGGTCGATAATGATTACCCTAAGCATTAGTTTTTGAATATGAAATCGAACTTAGATCAAAATATGAGCTATTAGACGTTTGTTTTTTTTTCAAACAATTTTTATTGTGAAAACAATTCATATAAAATAAAATAATCATTCAATCTTTACTGGATACAATTAAAACAAGTTCAACAATAATTCGAATTTTTCGTGTTAATCGGGCAATCTGTTTGATAAGACACTGTGTACGCTGATTATTAAATCGTTGTTTGATCGATGATGTTTTACAATGTTCCAATTGACATTTAAATTCTTGTATGATTTGATACCAAACAAGTAGTGTTTGTTCAAGATCAATAATAATGTTGGATTGTTTGAATAGTTTTGTTAGTGATTGATATATTGTTGATATATTCTCGATACAAACAATTAATTCAGAAAATTGAATTTTTGTTTGATTTGTAGATGAAATTTCTTTACGATCGTTGATTATTGATTGTAATGTTTTCAATTCGTAGTAACAACATTGTATGTGTTCATTGAATGATGTTGATTTGGTTCGTGTCGAAAGCAATTCATTAACAATTGCAGTGAATCCATTAATGTTATTATTATTCAACATTGATTTAATGGCGGACGAATAATTTGTTGGTGAAACACAAGTATTGCAACATTTTTCCAATCGATTTCTATCAACATTGTCAGCTACATTATTATCAGCAAGTACATTTTCAATATCAAATTCAATTCTTTGAATTGTTTCAATTGGAAAACGATCACCGATGCTTGAATTTTGATTTGGAAAATCATTCATTTTAAAAGAAACAATGAAAATCTCACACAATGATTTGCATAAAATTTAGTAAAAGTATTGATTTTAGTTCGAAATTCGAAAACATAACGAATTTTAGAATTTATTTACTAAATTCGACTATTTCAACACCAATTGGTCAAATTCGATGGGAAATTCTTCGGTCAAAAACATATTTTACAGCAATGATCATTAAAAAAACGTTGATAATTTCGATTAAAATCAAAAAATGATTCTTTGATTGTAATTTAAAATGATTTATCTTTAATATAAAATGATTATTATTACAAAAATTAGTAGTTTTTCAATTCGATTTGCATGTTTACTGATGTTTGTCACATGATGACGTTAGCATCGCTTGTCAGCTGTCTTAAATAATGCTGAGTGTGTACGATACACGTCGCTATCGGCGATTTTTTATTTTGTCACAGATTCACCTCAGATGCATCATTTACCGTACACATACAATACACAGTCATCGTTGTCGAAGAAAATTTTTTTTTTCAAATCCAAAAGTGTTTGACGTTCGATATATATAGTTCGTCACTGTTGGCAATAGTAAAAAAAAACCCTCCATATAGACAATATTATGTGCGTTTGCGTGCTCACGTATCCATCGTAACCATTCACTCGTTTCATACAAGGGTTTTATTCGTATACAAATACGATGAACGAAAAAGTAGGGCAGTGATTGTCATTTCTTTTTCTTTTCAACTTTATTTCAACTTTATCCGTCACCTTCGTGCGGCGAACCAAAAATTTTGATTAGTTTTTTTTTTTAAATATCACATCTATAATCAAAATGTCAACATCAAACTTGCCATCAGATTCAGCACTGTTTGTGATCTCACCAGAACAGAAAGCAAAATATGATGCTCAATTCTTGAGATTGTCACCAAGTGGTGGCTTTATCACTGGTGATCAAGCTAAAGGCATTATGTTACAATCACGACTACCGCCGCCGATACTTGCACATATCTGGGAGTTATCCGATGTTGACAAAGATGGACGAATGGATGTGAATGAGTTTAGTATAGCACTACATTTGATTGCATTAAATTTAAAGGGCGTTCCAGTGCCTCGTCAGCTACCACCACCGTTGAAGGTAAACTTGCATGTGTGTGTTTCTTGTCAATCTAATCCATAATCATTTATTTTGTAGATGTTAGTTGAACCGGCAACATTTGAGGCGTTTGATAATAAATTGTCAAAACATCGTCCATCGTTACCAGGAGGATCGAGTAATTATCCGACAGTTAATATGACAAAATCGTTAAACAACAGTATGAATAATATTGCATCTCATGCGAATACATTGAATAAACAACATGCTACTGCCGGTTCGGCTGAGTGGTCGGTACCTCAAAATACGAGATTAAAGTATACACAAATATTTAATGCTCATGATCGACAACGAACGGGATTTCTTACTGGACAACAAGCACGTTCGATATTACTTGAATCACGTCTTCCGCAAAAAATACTGGCACAAATATGGAGTCTTTCGGATATTACCGCCACTGGACGATTAAATTGTGAAGAATTTGTTCTCGCTATGCATCTGATTGAAAAAGCAAGAAATAATGAACCTTTACCGGCAAAATTACCACCGGATCTCATTCCACCATCGTTTCGACGTACGGCTCCAGTCAATATTGGTGTTAGTGGTAATCTTTCACATGGTTCATCAATCGATGAGCCAACAATTGAATCGCCAAATTCTGATTTACAACGACACAGTTTTGAAGATAAACGACGAGAAAATTTTGAGAAAGGACAAGCGGAACTTGATCGAAGACGTGCTGCACTAATGGAACAACAACGACGAGAACGCGAAGAACGTGAACGCAAAGAACGTGAAGAGAATGCTCGTCGTGAAAAAGAACGTCTTGAAGCGGAACGTCAAAAGCAAGAAGAATTAGAACGACAACAGCAACGTGCACGTGAAGCGGAGCTTGAAAAAGAAGAAGCTAAACGACGAGCAATGGAAGTAAAAGAATTGGCTAGAAAAGAGATGGAACGTCAAAGACAACGAGAAATTGAACAAGCAAAACGTAATGAACTTCTTGCTCAACGTGCTCGTCTTGTTGATGAAATACAAAAGTTGAAATCACGAAAAAAGCTATTGTTTATTGAACACGAGAAAATGGACAAATCCTTAGAGGAGACAAAAACAAGTTGTACATTGTCACGCGAAAAAGTGGTCCGTTTAAAGTCAGAAATTGATGGAATGCGAACGAAACGTGATGAAACAATGGCAAGACAAAATCAAATTAAAACACAAATGAAAACACTTACTGAAAAACAATTATTTATTGAGCAAGAAAAAGTACGTCTTGTTGCACAACTCAATTCATTGCTTGCAAATGCCAGCAATGGATTTACTGGTAATGATCAACAACAACAATCTCATCATCAATTGACTAGTTACGTTCCAATGCTACAGTCTAAGCAGTTAGCGATTAATCAACTTAAATCTCAATTAGATCGTATTGAACAAGAATTGCAAACGAAACGAAAAGATTTTGATAATAGCAAATCGGAATTGATTCAACTACGATCACGATTTAATGAGGAACGAAAAGAGGCAAAAACGTTTGCGAACCAAATCGAACGCAAACGTATTGAAGCCGAATCGGTTCGTGATTCAGATGGTGCTGGTCATTTGGCAAATGTTGGTCCAGAATCACAATTAGTTTGGGGACAAGAGGTTCCGGCAAATTTTGAATGGCCTGCGAATAAAGCAGACGAACCAAGTGCAATAAGTGGATTATCATCGATTGGAACAACTCCCACAACTATAACAACAACAACAACCACAACAACAAATAACACTACTACTCAAACTAAATTCAAATATCGTTGTATGTATGAGTTTGAAGCACGTAATTCAGACGAGATTACCATCAAACCTGGTGATATTGTAATGGTAGACACAAGTGCATGTTCTGAGCCTGATTGGATGTCTGGTGAAATTAATGGAAAAGTTGGATGGTTTCCAAAAGAATATGTTGAACTTGTTGAAGATGATACAAAAGTTAGTAATGATATTCCTTTGGTTTCAAATGACATTAAGGAGACATCAATACCAGATACAACTTCAAATTCGTTGCCAATTGAAGAGAAATTTGCGATTGCTTTATACGATTATTCATCACCAGATAAAAATGGTTTTTCATTTATGAAAGATGATAAGATTCGTATTACACAAAAACAAGAAAATTGGTATTATGGTGAAAAACTAAATGCAACTGGTGATACGATCGGTGATGGTGGATGGTTTGATGAAAGTTTTGTTAAAATAATCGATAAAAATGATGTGATAACGTCTACCATTACAAAACCAATCGAAACTAATTCTCCGATTAGTAATCAATACTTTATTAGTTTGTATCAATTTGATTCAATTGAACCCGGTGATCTCAGTTTTGATGTTGACGAATTGATATATGTTGAAAAACAAGATGGAGAATGGTGGACTGGAGTTATTATTGACAAAACAAATGGACAACGTATTGAATCACGTTATGGTGTTTTTCCATCGAATTATGTTGGACCGGCTACACCTGAAATGATTCCGGTTACTAAAAAAGAGATTGTAATACCAGAAATTTCATCATCGGTTGTAACCAAAGAACCGACACCAAATTTGAGTGTAAGTTGTATTAAATTTAAATTTAAAAGCAATTGATTAACATTATTATTATTATTATTAGCGCAAAGGATCAGAAACTTCATTGTCTGAGTCGTTGAAACCAAAGAAGACAAAATCGAAAAAATTGGAAATCGTAACAGTAATTGCACCATACACTGCAACTGGTGCCGAGCAATTATCATTGGAAACTGGACAATTAATACAAGTTCGTAAAAAGATGGCTACCGGTTGGTGGGAAGGTGAATTACAAGCAAAAGGTAAAAAGAAACAAGTTGGATGGTTTCCAGCAACATTTGTCAAATCGCTTGCCAGTTCTGGTAATGTAAGTTCAGTTGGATCATCGGCACGAACAACACCGGTACCAGATAAAAATCCATTAGATGAACCTGAGATCGGTGAGTGTTAACATAACATGGTCATCTAATGGTTTCTCATATATATAAAAAAAATCAATCATTTCACAACAGAACGTGTTTTGGCATTATATTCGTTTAAAGCGACACGATCCGAAGAGATTGATTTCGAGGCAAACGATATTATTCGTGTTTTAAATAAACCAGATCCAACTTGGTGGCGTGGTCATAATATACGTACTAATACTGTTGGTCTTTTCCCTGTGAATCATTGTCAACAAACAACTAGTGATAAAAGTAACGGAAATTGTAAGTAACAATAAAATTTTCATTTTTTTAATTAAAGAAAAAAAAACTTTATTTCCAACTTGCTTTTGCTTGTTCTTATAACATTAACATTTTTTTTTATATTTGCTATTGTTTCATTTTTCTAGAGAGAGAAATTCACTAACCCCCCTTCCTGCTTTCGTCATTACTTAATAATTTCACTGCTTCCTTTTTATATTGTTTGCCATCTTTGTAGGAACAAATTTTTTTTTTTCAATATTTATTCAATAATGTATTCTTTTAATCATTTTGGGCATAACTCGTAGCAAATAAATGTTATGGATCAGATTTGCTATTTAACCTTGATTAGCTTCTAACTCAATTTTTTTTTCAAAAATTTTTTTTTTGATTGATGAATACAAATCAAACTCTTACGATTGTGGTTTATGTAATTGACATTGTTAACAATTAGTGTGTAAGGAATTAGTGTGTGTGTGTATATGTGTATGTTTGCTTTTATTCTGTTGTATGTAATTCTAATTTCTTTTCGTTTTTTTTTCCCTGCCTAAATTGCAAATGTTTCACATTTTTTTTTTTGCACAATTTACACAAAATACACGACAAACAAACAAAAAAAAACAATCCATATTATCTCAGCTATTACTCAACCATCAATAATGGATCCGTTTCTGAATGATGTTTTTGGTAATTTTGGAAATACCAACACCAACAACAAATGCACCGCTCTAACCAATACTACTATTACTACTACTACTACTACTACTACTACTACTGCTATATCTGGTGTAGATTGTTTTTTTGATGACAAATTCGAGGACGCTTTCAAGTAATTGTTTTTGCTTTTTTATTTAAAATCTTTCTCTTGAAATTTAATTGTCTGAATTATTGTCCTTTTTTTATTATTATTATTAATTATTTACAATTTCTCATTTGTCGTTTGTTTTTGTTTTTTATGAAACAAAATCTGTCAATTTCGTTTTATTTCTTATTTCTGTGTTGCATAATATATACTAGTTTATCGTTGTAATTTGTTAATTTTGTTGATTGCATAAACAGCAATAAAAAAAAGAAAAGAAGGATAAAAAGTTTGATTTGTTTTCGATCAATTTGTTTTTTTTTTAAATTATTATTTTTATATTTGTGGTAATATTTGATATAATGGATTCGTATATGTATATGTTTATAATATTGTAGATGTTGAAGAAACAAATCGATGGAACGAGGATTTCGATGATGATTCAATTGAGGATGAAGAAAATGATAAATATAGTGAAGATTCATTTGAAGATGATGAATCGGGTGATGAAACAAATGATGGTACTGAATCACCACAATTGTATCGTGTACATATATCGGATTTAAATGAATCACGTCGTACATCAACTATTGAGTTGGATCAAATGAATAAACAAAGATTGTATGCTATTTATGAATTGATCGCTACTGAAGAAGTTTATGTAAAAGATCTTTATTTTACGCTTGAAAATTTTAAAGATCCACTTAAAGAAAGACATTTGTTGAATGATGATGAATTACTTGCAATATTTGCTAATCTTGATGAAATCTATTTAGTTAATAATCGATTCTATGCGTAAGTTTTTTGTTTGTTGTTTGAATTGTAAATTGTAATTAAATTCAAAATTGTAATTAATTTTAATTTTCAAATAGCGAATTTTATGAACGTCATCAAGCTGATAGCGAATCAACTGAATACATTGTATGTGATTTAATATTATCGTTTCTACAAGAAATGTTACCAAGTTATAAAAAATTTTGTTCAACACAAGTGAATGGTACACGTTTGTTACAACAAAAGTTAGAAGCTGATACTGATTTTAGTGAATCATTGCGTTTAATTGCTGTTCATAATAATTCACCATTACCATTAAGTTCATATTTATTGAAACCGGTTTGTGGATTGATTAGTTTGTTAATTTTATTTTAATTATTTTTTTTCTTTTATTAATTTTATAAACAGATGCAGCGTATAACACGTTATCCATTGTTGTTGAAAACAATTCACGATTCAACTACTAGTGAACATCCAGATTATTCAAATACAGTTCAAGCATTGACATTTGCAAAAACATTTTGTAAAGAAATTAATGATGCATGTCGTGATAGTGAAGATTTTGAAAGATTATCATGGATACAGAAACATGTACGATTGACAAGTAAATTAATTGATTATCCAATTGAATTTAATTCGGAAACAAAATGTCTTGGACCA
>CANNPW010000002.1:0-12615 GCA_947507545.1 Clistopyga incitator
TTTTGTCGCTTGCCTTGCGTTGTAGTTTGTCCCGGGATTCTATAGCGCGTCGGTTCAGTGATTCCTTGAATGGCATATTGTTACCGCTCACGTCTTCAAGAACATGTAATCTCGTGCGGAGAGCTTCTTTTTCTATGGCTTTAGCGCCTTTTTTCAATAACGGTAATAGACTCCGTAATAATCCACCGAGGAATCAACCAATACCGTAGCCCCGTTGATAAGGTGCGCCCACCAAAACGTTATGTATACGACTACCACCGCCGCCAATAAGGTTTTCGTAGTAAGCCGTATGATGGACCACCATAATGGTCCGATCTCGGAGAGACGCTTGAAGTGAAGTGTAAGGGTTAACATCCCATACTGTTGGAATTCGAACATCTCGCGCCTTACACCTGGCGCCACCTATATCCATTTTTCTTTTCTTTTTACCGCGAGCGCGTTTTACTTTCCTTCGTTACAGATTGTTCGCGCCCGTCGTTTAACTAAAGACTCACTTGTATTAAGTTGATAAAATAAACACAAAGGTTCGATTGCAATTGTAGTTACGCGTTTTATTTGTTCGTCAATCACCCACGTTCACTCCATCACATACTCGAATGTAATCGGTTTTCCGAGATGGTCTCTTATATCGATCTGGATTGTGCAAAAACAATTATTGAATAATGGTATGTAATTTGGTGGTGAAAAATATTTCACCTGTGTGTAACCGTATGTATAGTGAGCTGTGTTTAGATTTACTATACGTAAGACTGCGGCCTGTGTGTCACCCACTGTATAGGGTACACATAGATCGGTATAGACAAAGAGCTGTCCAGGTAACGCACCAGCAATACATGCGGGTGTCTGTCCTTCGCGTTCAATGCCCCGAATGAAATGCAGGTGTGGACCTTCGTCCGGTGTCCAGTCTCTTCGAGGGTTTATCTTCAAGCCCAATAGACGTCGAATGTTGTCAGTTATTCGTAGTGTATTTTTCGGCGATATAATTTGTGTTCCATATTTTTTCCTCATTTTCTCGCTGTCAATAGCCGTATAACCACTTACCTTTTTAGCATTACTAAGTTGTATAACGGCTTCACGCAAGCTCGGTAGATTATTAATTTTTGTTGTTAATTCCTCATGGCTTTTGTATACCCCGTATGGTATACGAGCACTTTTATATTCTTTCTCATCTCACGCTATCCATTGGATTTCCGTATCATCACGTTGTACGTGTATGATTTAACAGGTAATATGTATTTCCGATAAACCCACGGCCCGATGTCCGTCCAGATGGATTTTGCGTTGTTGATAAAGCGTGAAAAGTTGTGTGATAAAGCGTGTCGTCGTCTTATCGGGAAAGTATTGTACGGTGTTGTTAGAAGGCAGCACGAGAAAAGAATTTTCGTCACTCATAATAGAGTCGTGCTGGTGGCAGGTTGTCGAGATAGGACGAGCTAGGTGTAGGGATGGTAAGCATTAGTCGCAGGTATCCACGAGTTGAATTTGCAGGGATAGCCGATCCACCTGACGAAAAGTTGCTTCTTAACGCCACGTCCGTTTATGCATAGGACGCGGTCGATTTTAAAATCTTGATCTTGGTCAATTCGTTTCTCGAGCACAGGTATTAATTCTTCGGTGTAAAAGAAACCGTCAATTTTCTCACCCTGGAGATCGTGTAGTTCGTACAGTTGTATTCGATTTCGACGAGTGTTTTGCATGATTATACGTATTAACAAATTGCTGTAATACATCGATGTATCGTCATGACCACCAAAATTTCTGCATGTTTAGAAAAAAACTTTAGCACACTGTAGCGCCGTGACATTAGTTCTGACAGGATAATGTTTTGTACCTTTTTGTTCCTCTTAAAATTCCCTGATGGCGGATATTTTTGAAAAAAAAAAAAAAATTATTTGAAATTAAGACGATCACTGCGACTTGAAAACTTTGGCACGCTGCATCTTTTTCATTTTGACTCGAAGACAAAAGTTTGTACGAAATATTTTCTTCCTTTTAAAATTTTGACGTGGCGGTTATTTGTCCTTTTCGAGTGGCGGTTATTTGTGGGTAGTTATTTGGCATTTTGTCTTTGACAGCGTTTCCTTACTAGAGTAGAGGTTATAGGCAAAAATGCCGAAGGATTTTTTTGTAATACCCTCGATCTGGCCAAAACATCGCGATCCAAAGTTTTGAAATGGCAATAAAAAAAATTTTTTTCGCCCTTAAAAAAAATCCGGCAGAACTCGCCAGTGGATAATCGAGGGTACTACAAAAAAGTCCTTCGGCATTTTTGCCTATGATCAATATTCTAGTCAGGAAACGCTGTCAAAGACAAAACTCTAAATAACTACCCACAAATAATCGTCACTCGAAAAGTACGAATAACCGCTACCTCAAAATTAGAAAAGGAAGAAAATGTCTTACCAACTTTTCTCTCCGAGTCAAAATGATAAAGATGCAGCGTGCAAAAGTCTTCAACTCGCAGTGATCGTCTTAATTTCAAATAATTTTTTTTTAAATAAATATCCGCCATCGGGGACTTTCAAGAGGAACAAAAATGTGGTAAACATTTTCCTCTCAGAACTAATGTCACGGCGCTACAGCATGCTAAATTTTTTTTTCTGAAGATGCTGAAATTTTGATGGTCATTGTATCGTCGAGTATTTCGATGTGTAAAATAGCGCCACATTCTCTCTTTGAGAGTGCGATTGAAACGTTCGACGATCGCCGCTTTTTCATGTCGAGATTGCGTGTGACTCTTAAATGAATATCGGTCTTTTGGAGAAATTTTTCTCGGTTCTTGCCAACAAATTCTTTTTCTTTGTCGGTTTGTAGGCAAGCAGGTAGACGTCCCCTGCTGCGTTCGAAAATCCGTTTAAAGGCTATTGTGACTTCGTGAACAGTTTTGTCTCGTAGTGGCTCGACCTAAGCATACTTGCTTAAGACATCGATGACCCTGAGTAGATAAGCGATATTTTCATTGTCGCTTTGTAACGAGCGTAAATCCACGAGATCAGCTTCCCAAACATCGTCCACATTATCAACGTTGTAGCGAAGTCGTGTGTTGTGCCCGAAATTGAGACGAGTGACAAATCGTCTATTTTCCGGTTGTTTAATAAATAGTATTTGGGATCGGACCGATTACAGAACTAGAGTCCACGCGATTCCCGAAAGTAATACAAGGTTTTATTGGTTTGGTAATATACAATTGGTTTCTTATGGTCGTAATTATGCTAATTACGATGGCAACGAGCCCAACCGATCGTTACTCCGATTTTCTTAAGACTGACTAAATCGAGAGCCGATTTAATCCGTTCGACCCGCGATTGCTGGGTCGGCATAATTGAATGTCCACTCAGCTTCGAGTGCATTGACATGCATGCGTGCTCGAAGCTGGTGGCGAAAATGATTACTGTTGGAATCATTTTCGCAACGGCAATGAATTCCACCGATTTATTAATTTAATTATTTATTCAAATTTATTATGAAAAATCTGGGGTACTACACGTGGAAAGAGGCGTTGCACTGGTATATGAATTGTATATGCATCTTGTTGGGTCAGCCAGTCATAAACGTCATGTATTTTACTTTTATTAATATTGAAAAGACGTCTTGTGCCAGCGTACCTAGCTGGATGTGAAGGATCGTAATAAACTTTTGCAAATTTCATTTTATTTCATTTTTTCGACGTGTTGTTATATATTGTAACGCGTTATTTCGCGTTACAGCGGTGTCGCTGCAGTTTCCTCCTCGTTAATTTAGGGATCCATTAAAAAATGCATCCAGCCAACAAGTCCGGCCGTGAAATCGCCCGATCAAGCAGACCAGGGCGTAATTTGTTGATACCTCAAACTCTTAAGGGGATGCTGGAGGCGAATTTCTGAAATGCCGTGGCCTAGCGCCACTAAGTTTAAACTAAAATTTTCTTAATCACACTTACCGACTAAAGAGGTCGACAAAGGCGTTCGTAAAAATCAGCATGTATCAATGTAAATTACTCTGCGTTCGTCTGGCTCCTTGTCAACATCAGCACACTGCTGCATCGCTATTGACGATCTCTAATAAATATCGAATCAAGTACCATCAGATGACTCTGTCTTTAATTCACAACTTGTTAAAATCTGTTCACATATCCAAAGGCATTTCAGACTCTCATTTGTTGCAAACCGAAATCAGCACACTTCTGATCAATTACGAGATTTGACGGTAGCGCGTAAAAATCAGCATATGTCTAAATGGCTATCGCACACACTACTCGTCGACATCGGTGTAAGAGTATGGTCTCGTATTGCAATTAACATACGTTGCAGACGAATCGATCTAACCGCCGAAGATTAAAAGTTGATCGCATTTCACTTATCAACTCTTTGCTTTTGGACAGATCTCGGCCTGTTTTGGTTTTTACACCATCTTGCGCAGTGACCTGCTAATGATCGACGCGACTTGAATTCACCACTACATTCCATGCAAGTAAATTTCTTGCATGTTTTTTCGACATTTGACCAACTTCTGGTGTCTTTCGTTAACAATAATATTGATACCTCAGTGTGTTTGTTTACTACCGGAGCAACGAAAAAACTAGAATTAAACATGTTTATTAATGCCATGGTGATCCTTTAAACATGAACTAATAAACTCATAAGAACTTGTACGTTTATCTAGTATTGACCTTCATACTTCCACGTTCCGAAGCCTGTGTAGCGCTCGGAGAGTGATTCGGCGTGCTCGCGCCAAGCCTCATGTTGCGGCGAGCACATCGAATCACTGTCCAAGCGCTACACTGGCTTCCGAACGTGGAACTATCTAGTGCAGTAATACATAAATGTTAAGAATACGTATGAGTTTTATTGTGCATGTTTAAAGGATCACCATGGCAATAATAAACATTTTTACATGTATCTTGGACCATCCGGGGAAATGAGAGGTACACAGTATATTCAATATGACTTCATTTATTTCTGGGTGACCAGAGACTGCCTGCCGAACGCTCGCGAGGCCCGAAGCCCCCCACTCATACCGCATCCTGCCGTCTCGCTCCGGCCTCCTCGCTCTCACCTCTAACGCTCTTCTCCCTCACATCTCGCATTCACACTCATACACTCCATATCTCTTTTTGCCCTTATGGTAAATATAATCAATAAGCTATCAATCGTTCCTAAACGTTATATTGTCTTCTGAATCTGAAATTACTTTATAAAACACTCGACATATGTAAAAGCTACCAATTAATCGAATTTCATGTAGTCTCGATATATACATACAGTATCTGGTCCTTGACTACTACAGCGCTTTCACTACAAAAAAAGCATCGTGCATCCAAGTCTTTGTTCCAGGCGAAATATTACAAATGAGTCATATAAAAGTGTCCGCTATGCATGATGCAGGAGGAATTTATTGTAGATTATTCCTACGGTTTAACTTGAATTTAGAAGACACATTTCTTGCTACCGCTTGCGCACGGTAGATCGAATCATTCGACGGGCTCGCACCCAGCTTCGGGTTACGGCGAGTCCGTCGAACCAGTCGCGTAGCGTTATACTGGGTTCTAAACGCGGAATTATACCGTGGAATAACATATTTATGTAAAAGATATTCAGGACTTTATGTATTTGTGCGTAAGGGATTACCACGTGAATAACAAACTTTCGATATATAAGTTTTTCATTATACTAACGGTAAATACAAACGATAAAATAAAAGCTCTTTCCCATGAGCTATGTATAGACTTCTGGAGCTGATCATCCAAACGATTGACTTCAAATTTCGCTAGGAGATGCGATCTTCATCAACGAATACACTTCAAAATGTTGAGCGTACTTTTATCATTTTGCGTTGGGTACCCAAACTCCGAAAAGCGAGCTTAAAACTTGAGTTGTACACTATATAAAGGTACAAAACGTTGTATCAACAACAATATCTTCAGGATGTATTGTCAAAACCATATTATTCATCATTTATTTATATATACTATAATAAACAAAAATCTTGCGTTTTTAATAAAATAATCGAAATGAAAAGAAATTTTCCTACACATTGTGGGTCTCGGATCTGTCTGCGGACACTGACACTCTAGCAAGTGCACCTCTACCACATAAATTTGTACTGAAAAAAATATAATTCCCCGAAATTTTATTTGTCCTGGGATAACTATTACAATTTTGTATTGAGAAAGAATAACACCGAATTGTTTTCTGTATAGGAAACATCGATAGAGGGTTACGTTTCCACAGGACTTTCTATTTTTTTAAATTGTCGTTCTCGATAGTGCGAACACTTAGTTCATATTTTATTTATTTTTTTTCATATTCATATTTGTATTCCTTCGTATACCTTCTTCAGGTTTTTACGATTTTTCCCCACTCCCCCTCATCCCCTTCATTTACTCACAATACAGGTCAAGTCGCCCGTAAGGCCAATTACGCACCTATCGCGGTCGGATTAGACTATCATAACGCAAAAGTATAAGATAACGCCACCTGTTTCCTATTTACCGAAGTAAATTCATGCTCTTCTTTACCAACTCTGATTTTCTGCCAAGAGTAAACAGTCTTTGCAATCGTAGTATACAGTATTCGTGAATTTTGTTTGTGTAACCGACATTCCGATAATTTTGAAAGATTCAGGAATATTCAAAGAATTGGTGTCCGGTGTGATATGACACATCTGAGCCCCAGAAATGTTGAGATCTTGCTTTAAAGAATCTCTTGACACACAAGAGATTCCTGCAAAATTCGAAGTATATCTGTAGTGTACTTACGATGAACAGTGTCTACTACGAACGCACCTATTTACAATGGATAGGGTATACGAAAAATCGTCTCCAGCATCCCCTTTACTCGCACATTTTTCGAGCTTTTCATGTACCCGCCACCTACACTCAAACTCTATCGGCATCGCCGGCCGAGGGATGCGACTACGGGCTCGCGATCGACAGGGGGAAAGCAGCAGGCCGCCCG
This sequence comes from Clistopyga incitator, assembly GCA_947507545.1. NCBI lineage: Eukaryota > Metazoa > Arthropoda > Insecta > Hymenoptera > Ichneumonidae > Clistopyga > Clistopyga incitator. Next base: position 6,936 of record CANNPW010000002.1, read on the forward strand.
TCTAACGATAGGATCTCTTCACTTGAAGGGAGCCGATGCGCTCCCGTCTCAGGCCCCTCGCCAACCCTTGGAATTTGCGTGAGGAATTCGGCACGCGCCGAAAATCGGCACTTGTTGGCTGGCGACGATCGACGCCAATTCTTAATAAGGATAGTAGAAAGTATAGAGAGTGGGAAAGACAGTCAAGTTCGAGGAAGGAAATTATCAGAAACAAGTACGATAGTTTTTGGTTTATCGGAAGGAGATTAATCGAGGTGGGCCTGTTGTCTTTTTGTTAGTGAGGTGCTGTGCGCACCCGTAATTGAATAATTAGTGTTGGGAATTGTTTGCGAGGTGAGATGTTCCCCGTCTCATCCTGTCAGAACTTGTGAGCGAGTCGGCTCGATCCGACCTCGTGCAATCTTGCGTTTGTATAGAATCGGTGGTGCCAAAGAGTGTGATTTATCTTGTTTTATTAGAGTGTTGTTTTATTGTGAATAGTGGTAAATTATTCGCGGTTATTCGCGAAACTCTCCCTTCTAACCCCCCACGACTCGTTCTATCACTCGTAGCCGAGCATAATTTGGTATCTTTTTCTTAGTTTGTTATCCTCTTGGCCCCTGAGGCGCATCAGCAGCAGCAGCAGCAGCACTGTTCACGTTTTTCTTTGTATTATTTTGCTTCCTCATAGAGGAAGCTCTGTTGTCATGACAACATTTTTTTTCGAGATTTTCATGTCAGTATGCTTAGAATCACCTAAAACGTCGAGAAAAGTGGTTTAGAAAATGTGTTCGTATGTGTGTATGTGTGAATGTGCGTGTGTGTTTGTGGATGTGTATTTCAAGGACCGAAAATTCAATCGTCGATAACTCGCGAATGGCACGATCGATCGAGCACAAATTTGGCACGCAAGTAGAGTATTAATTCCTCTTCAATTGCTGTAATTTTTGAGAAAATATATCTATGTATACTGATTTTATAGAAATTTTAATATTTTTGAAAAATGTCATATACTCTCTAACTTTCATAAAAGTTCGCCGATATGGCTAAATAGTTCTTTATAATCAGAGAGACATTAAATGCTGTTTGATATTGAATTTCGACAAAATCGGTAAAGCGGTTCGGATTTAATAGAATTTCGAATTTTTGTAAAAAATTAAAATTTTGCTATAAATCGCGATGAATTTCAGCAAATTAACTGAAATGTTCTTTAAACGAAAAATAACATACAGTCCTACTGTGTACCAAATTTAGTAGTGATCGGTAAAGTCGTTCAAATATTACACCATTTCGAATATTTGAAAAAATAGCGATTTTCGCTATAACCTCCGCAAAAGTTAATAAAGTAAAACAAACGTTTGTGCCTAATAAAAATGATATGTGCCAGTAATTTATTCATTTATTCAAAACAAGGATGCAAAGTCGAACCTTGCACATTGCTTCCTCATTTAATTTTGCTCTTTACAAAGTTTCCTCTATGGGGAAGCAAAATGTGGTTAAAATAGTAAATATTGAGATCCCATTATCGCATGTTACTCAAAAATCATATTTTATATCATGGAATCAGTGTAAATTTTTTCAGATTTTTAAAAACAGCGTTTTTGAAATTGGTTTTTTTTCGAAGATTTAAAAATGTGAATGGTGGCGAAAAAATCTGAAAAAAATTCGAGGCCTTTATGGGTCGGTAATAACATCATATTAAAAAATGAACAAAATCGATGAGGGTCAGGGTCATGGTCTGCTGATTTAACGTGGAATGCCCCATATACCACATACCATTGCCAACGATTATCCATATCCAATAGATCGTGAAAAGTTAGGGTTGGCCGCCTGACCGATCGATGGAGAAGTTAATAAGGTTAGGGATGAGTAACCTCGCGCTCCCGTGAGCGACACATTTCGTGGCATTTCCTGAGGATCAATTGTGAAGAGAAGAGGTTTTGATTGTTGACCGAACGAGGATCTCGATACTCCCGCTCCTCATAATGTAATTGTTTCGAAAAGACAAAAGAGCAATGGTCGCCTCGCCCCGGCTGCAGCGGATCGCGAGGTAAGCCCTGTTTTTTGGCATTCATAGTGAATCTTTTCGTTTAACAGTGTAAAATGTCCGAATATTAATTGATTATTAAATTCTCCCGCAACGACGATAATTCGCGCGTGGAAGAAGTCCGCGAGCTTCATTTGATTGTTGGTCGAAGTCCCGCGTGGCCTACGGCGGATATTGCTCGTTAGCGCCTCTTTTCTTTTGCTGTTCTTGTAAAATTCCGAAATATTAAATGAATAATTAATGATCCCGCATCGACAATAGTTTGCGCGTGGAAGAAGTCCGCGAGCTTCATGTGTTATTTGGGGACGTCTCGTGTGGCTTACGGCTACCATTGTTCGTTAGCGTCTTTTTTTTATTATTGTTGTTCACGTGTCGAGAGTGGATCTCGGGAAATCGCCATAGTTATAAGTTATTGTTGATTGTCGTGCGCGGGAACGATTGTGCCGTTTGTAGTTAGTGTGGTCCCGCGATAATTCCTCTACGGTGGATTGAGTAGCCGAGTTTTCTCGGGGAGAGTATATTTGTCGCGGAAATTGTTAAAATTAATTATTGTTCGAGTGTGAATTCGTTCACGTGTGCCGTGTGCGTGTGTTAGAGAGTGACGGTCGTAATCGCGTCGCTTAGGGTGAGAAGGGAGGAGAAGCACGCGATCATTTTGCGTTAACAATCAGTTGTAGTATTTTTCTCAGATATTCCCGAATCGTACCGGTCAATTACGGGATACGTGATTTAGTTATTTCGTTTGTAGAAAAGTCGGGTGGGTTCTCTGAATAGAGCCATCCCAAAGTATAAATTAATCAATTCTCTTTATTTTAATAATTATAAATCCCGTCTTCTCTCAAGTGTTTGTGTGTTTTGTAGCGTGTGTGTGCCAGTGGTGAGAGCCGCGGCGTGCGGTAGCTGACGAAGGTCATCAAGGCATAACCTTAGTATTTTGCGGGAGAATAAGTTTCTTCATTTTATTTTATTTTGTCACTTTAAAAGAAAGAAATAAATGTCTTTTGATATTTTGTAACTCCCGTAAAATTTGGAAAATCTTCTCTTTTTATTAAATTGATTTCTGTACGAGAACGAACACAGAAGAATCCCGCCACTCTACATTTTTCACGGCTGCAGCTCGTTCGGCAACAGCAGCTTGGTCCCGAATAGCCAACAGAGTTTTTCCCGGCGCGAAAGCGCCTGGCGCTCTGATAAAATAAAGGGAAAGACTCTTGGGGACTTTAGCGTTTGTAACGTTGTTGGCTTTTTGGGGAAATATGCACTACAATATATGTCTATACCTATATATATATACCTGTTAAATCAACCGAGGGACTATATAGTCAAAATGATAGCGATAACGCGATTTATGTATATATTTTAGCATCGTGGCTGGGGAAATTATTCAGCAGTAATTTACAAAAATAGAAATTAGAGTTTATTATTAATGATAAATTATAACTTGCGTATCTATGAAGTTTCCACGCTTGCTTCTGCATCGCAAAACGTGATAGAAATGACACCTTGACCGAGTGGAGCTTAAGTGTACAACAGAGTGAGAGAGTAACGGCCGCGTATGTGAGTGAGTGTGAAGAAAACGATTGAGAGTTTTCCGCGCACGAGTTATTCAAGTTTGAAAGTTAATTCACTTGTTTCTGGCAGCTGAGATGACACCGAATTATATAACGAGTTGCTCCAGAACAAGTTGAATTAGAGCTGACCATCTGTGAGATGACACCGATTGTATAATGAGTTGATCGTGAAAAGACACTTGTTGAGCGCATGCGGTTTCTCGAACAGAGAGAGAAGACGTAAAATTAATGGCTGCGACCAAGCAGCGCCTCGTGGTCGAGCGAGAAGACCAGGCCCGTGTCGCGAGAGGGTCCCGGAGACCCCCCTCGCGGCAGGATCGTCCCGAGACGCGCATAAGTCGCAACGCGATAGGTTAGCGCGCCTAGCGCGGTGGCGCAGCTGAGCCACAGTCAATGATAATTGAACACTGTGAAATATACACCTATCTTCAAATTATTTTTCAAATCATTTTAATAAATTAAATCACGAGGGAAAAATATATTTATAAAGATTTTACTTACGAGACTCTGTAGATAATAATGCGGGTTGTACTTCGTTCCCACTCTTTCCCTTGAAAATCGTTTCCGCGTCGTCGTCGTCGTTGTCGTAGTTGTTGTCTTGCTGGTCTCCTTCATCACCATCCATGTTGTTGTTGTTGTTGTTGTTGTGGTTGCCTTCATCGTTGTCCTCGTCGTCGTCGTCGTCATCATTGGCCGTGGCCTGTCAGAGGTTCCCTCGTCTTCTTCTTTTTCGGCCTCTCCATTGCCGCAGTCGTCGACGTTGTCGTCGTTGTCGTCGTCGTCGTTTTCGACCACCAATAACGGTTCGGGGTCCGGAGAGGCTGGAGGTTGGCCCTCCATGACGAGAGTATTAACCCATCCAACCTCATGGTCTTCTAGGTCACGGCCTAGATCCGAATCCTCGTCCATTGCAAACCATTCCTACTGCTGCTGTTGCTGCACCACGGGCTCAGGATCCGGCGACGCTGGATTTCCGAAATCCTCGTTATCGTTGCAGATAGGGACGATTTGGCTACTTCCATCATCATCGTCATCGTCCTCGCTCTCGCTTGACGATTCCGCCAGTCGTACACCCCATCGCGCATTTTCAAAACGCTCCATGAGCCGGTGGATGGCCACAAGGTGCTCTCCATTGCACTCCGCTACAACTTCGCATGCGATTAAAATGGCATACGTAGAGTCATCGAACGCACTATGCTCATACACTCGTCCGATGACTCGTAGCGTCAAACGTCGGAGGATTGACCTCAACTCCCTTTGAGCCTCATGCAAATTGAATGAGCGCAAACGGGATGCCCATTCCAGGGTGCAGCGACGCGGCATAACGCCGCTGCGTACACGCACTAACGCCAAAGTTTTCTGAATAAACTTTATAAAATCATGGGCTCTTGAGCACTGCATTTTTTAAGCACTTGACACACAAATAATCCAAAACACAGAAATAATTAAAGTTGCACTTAAAATGTTGATTTTTAAAATCAACACACAAACACACGCAAAACACCGAAAAATATATAAGTACAAAATGAATTTTGTATTACACACGAAACCTCTAGGACGAAACGTTTAATACTATTTTGTCATTGAAGATCGCGCAGAAGTGTCACGAATGACTTCGTGGCAAAGAATTAAAATTATATTAGGTTTCCAAAAGACTATATAGCTTTAAGCACACCCATACTTCAGTTTTTCCAAAGTAAGGAAAAACCTCGAGGAGTCGTGAAGCGGCGTTTAGCAGTGGTCTCCAAAACCTGCAAGACAATGTCCTTCTTGTCGCTAGATCTGTTTCTTGAAAATCTCGCGACATCTAGGCAAAATATCGGAATATAAGGACAGTAGTCTATGCTAAAGCGTGAGAAAAAGGGAAAAACTGGCCGGTTCCGAAATAATCATTAGAACAATGCTACATCTCTTAAGGATCTCTACAAAGTTTGACTCAAGACGTAAACAGGTGCCGTGTGTCGTGAGAAAGAATATCGACGACCCTTCGTTAGGCGTACACAGGTATTGGCGCGTTTTACGATCGGAAAACTCTGACCCAGCGACCACAGTTGTACTGTACCAGCAGGTTAGCAACAACCCC
>OX382192.1:0-24989 GCA_947507545.1 Clistopyga incitator
ATTTAAATAGCTTAAAATTAAAGTTTAATATTGAAGATATTAAGATGATTTAAAATCTTTAAATAATTTATAAATAAATAATATTAATTTTATAATGAAAATATAATGTTTTTTTTTAAACTATATAAATAAAATAAAAATGGATTTTAACCATTATTAAAGAAGTTAGAAATTTCTTATTGTTCAATACTTATTTATTTAATTGGAATATAAATTCAATAAAATTATTAACAATAATTTACCTCTATTTTGGTTTCAATTAAATTTAAGGATTAAAATAAAATCTTATTTCAAGTCGAAATTGAAAACATTTAAAATGATACTTAAATAAGATATATTGAATAAATTCAATTATATTTAATTGCAAATTAAATTAAAATATCCTATTTTAGTCATGTTAAAGCTCCGTCATTTCATTCAATATATAACCCAATCAAAAGTAAAATAATAAAATATAATGTAATATTTATTCATTCATTAAATAAAATAAATTCATTTCATGATGAGAATATTGGAAGAAAAATTACAATTTCTACATCAAAAATTAAAAAAATAATTCTAATTATATAAAATTGAATAGAAAATGGAAGACGGGCTGATGTAAATGGATCAAACCCACATTCAAAAGGTGATGATTTTTCACGATCATTTGATTTTTTTTTTGAAATAAAAAAATTAATAGATATTAATAATAATGCAATTAAATAAAATAAAATAAATAAATTAATTATGATTATAATTATTTATACTAATTAATATTTTAGACTTTTTAACTGGAAATTAAATATACTTTATATATTATATAAATTTAATTTAATAAGTTCATCAATAAATAAAAATATAAACAAATAGTCATACTACATCAACAAAATGTCAATATCAAGATCTAGCTTCAAATCCAAAATGATGGTTAGAAGAAAATTGAAAATTTATTAAACGTATTAATCTAATAGTAATAAAAATTGTACCAATAATTACATGTAATCCATGAAATCCAGTAATTATGAAAAATGTTGATCCATAAATTGAATCAGCAATTGAAAAAGGAGCTTCAAAGTATTCTATAAATTGTAAAAAAGAAAAATAAATTCCTAAAATTACTGTAATTATTAAAGAATTTGTTCTTTCAATTAAATTTTTATTTAAAATTCTATAATGTCTTCATGTAATAGTAATTCCTGAAGATAATAATACAATTGTATTTAAAAGAGGGATATTATAAGGATTAAATATATAAATTAATATAGGGGGTCATATTCTTCCAATTTCAATTCTAGGGGATAAAGATATATGAAAAAATCTTCAAAAAAAGGAAATAAAGAAAAAAATTTCTGAAATAATAAATAAAATTATTCCCATACGTATTAAATTAGTAACATTTATTGTATGAATTCCTTGAAAAGTACTTTCACGAATTACATCTCGTCATCATTGATAAATGTTTAATAATAAAGAGACTAATCCTAATAAAAATAAATTTATTGAAAATTCATGGAATCATTTTACTGCACCAATTAATATAATTATTAGACTAAAAGAAGAATATAAAGGTCAAGGTCTAGGTGTTACTAAATGGAAGGGATGATTATGGTTAATTTTTATAGATTTATTCATTAATTAGTTTCCTTAGAATATAAAGTTCTTAAAATTGTAAATACATAGGCTTGAATAATAGAAACACTAAATTCTAAAATTAATAAAATGATTTGAATAGTAATAATTATAAAAGTTATATTAAATGTAGAAAATTCAGCTCTTTGACTTAATAAAGTTAATAATAAATGTCCTGCAATTATATTTGCTGTTAAACGAATGGCTAATGTACCTGGGCGAATAATATTTCTAATAGTTTCAATTAAAACTATAAATGGTATTAATATAATAGGGGTTCCTTGAGGAATTATATGAGAGAATATAAAAGTTAAATTATTTTTTCATCCAAAAATTATTATTCTAATTCATAAAGGTAGAGAAAAAGAAATTGAAAAAATTAAATGACTTGATCTAGTAAAAATATATGGGAATAATCCTATAAAATTATTAAAAAAAATTATTAATAAAATTCTAATGAAAAATAAAATATTATATAAATTAAATTTATTATTTAAAATAATTTTAAATTCTTTAAATAAATTAAAAATAATTATTTTAAAAATTATATTAATTCGTGAGGGTATTAATCAAAAAGATATAGGTAAAATAAGTAAATTTAGTCAAGAAGAAATTCAATTTAGTTCAAATATTATATTAGTAGATGTATCGAAAATAGAAAATAAATTTCTTATCATTTTCAAGAGTAATTAATTTTATTAATTATTTTATTTGAAGAAAATAAAATATTTTTAGGAAAGAAATAAATATAAGAAATTATAAATATAAAAATTATAGTGAATATAAAATATAGATTTAGTCAATTATAAGGAGCTATTTGAGGAATTAAAAAATATTAATTTTTAATAATTTTAAAATGACATTTTAATGTTATTTTTTAACTAATTTTTTTCATTAGAAGTATTCATTAATATACTATAATATGGTTTAAGAGACCAATACTTATTTTCAGTCATCTAATGAAATTGATTTAAGTCAATTAATAAAATTATAATTTGATGTTCTTTCAATTACAATTGGTATGAATCTATGATTTATACCACAAATTTCTGAACATTGACCAAAATAAATTCCTGGACGATTAATAATTATTGATGTTTGATTAATACGTCCAGGGATTGAATCAATTTTAATTCCTAAAGAAGGGACAGTTCAGGAGTGAATTACATCTGCCGAATTAATTAATATACGAATTTGATAATTAAATGGTACAATTATTCGATTGTCTACATCTAATAATCGAAATGAATTTAAGGTATCTCTTTTTATTATAAATGAATTGAAATCAATATTTTTAAAATCTGAGTATTCATATCTTCAATATCATTGATGGCCAATTGATTTAATAGTTATTAAAGGGTTGTTAATTTCATCATTTAAATATAAAATTTTTAATGAAGGAATAGCTATATAAATTAAAATAATTATTGGAATAATAGTTCAAATAATTTCAATAGTTTGATTTTGAAGAATAAATTTATTTGTAAGATTATTTATTATAATAGAATTAATAATATATATAATAGTAATAGTAATAGTTAATAGGATTATTATAGTATGATCATGAAAAAAAATTAATTGTTCTATATTTGGGGAATTAGCATCTTGTAAATTAATTATGGATCAAGTACACATTTCTAAAAAAAGTATAACTTTATAAATGAAGTTTAAATTCATTGCACTAATCTGCCATAATAGAAATTAATTATAATAATAGGGATTTCATTATATCTATGATTTAAGGGAGGGTATATTTGTATTCATTCAATTGAAGAATTTATATAATAAGAAAAAATATTAATTCGTTGAGATGAAAATCTTTCTCATAAAATAAAAATAAAATAAATAATTCTAATTAAAGATATAATTGATCCAATAGATGAAAAAACATTTCAAGTTAAAAAGGCATCAGGATAATCAGAATATCGTCGTGGTATACCTCTTAATCCTAAGAAATGTTGAGGGAAAAAAGTTAAATTTACTCCAAAAAATATAGTAATAAATTGAATTTTTAGTCATTTTTTGTTTAAAGTTAATCCTGTTATTAAAGGAAATCAATAAATGAATCCTCCTATAATTGCAAATACAGCGCCTATAGATAAAACATAATGAAAATGTGCTACTACATAATAAGTATCGTGAAGAATAATATCAATTGATGAATTAGCTAAAATTACTCCTGTTAATCCTCCAATTGTAAATAAAAATACAAATCCTATTGATCATAAATTTGTTGGGTTAAAATTTATTTTTATTCCATGGATTGTAGCCAATCATCTAAATACTTTAATTCCTGTCGGAATTGCAATAATTATTGTAGCTGAGGTAAAATAAGCTCGTGTATCAACATCTATTCCAATAGTAAATATATGATGAGCTCAAACAATAAATCCTAAAAATCCAATAGTTAATATAGCATAAATTATTCCTAATCTACCAAAAGTTTCTTTTTTTCCTCTTTCATTATAAATTATATGAGAAATTATACCAAATCCTGGGAGAATTAAAATATATACTTCAGGATGTCCAAAAAATCAAAATAGATGTTGGTATAAAATTGGATCACCTCCTCCTGATGGATCAAAAAATGATGTATTTAAATTTCGGTCAGTTAGTAGTATAGTAATGGCTCCAGCTAAAACTGGTACAGCTAGTAGAAGTAAAATAGCGGTAATTTTAATAGATCATGAAAATAATCTTATTTTTTCTAATGTAATTATATTTGGTCGTATGTTGATGATAGTAGTAATAAAATTAATGGCTCCTATAATTGATGATATACCCGCTATATGTAAAGAAAAAATTGCTAAATCAACTGATAATCCTTCATGATTTAAATTTAAAGATAATGGGGGGTAAACAGTTCATCCAGTACCGACTCCTTGATTAGTAATTCTTCTAAAAATTAATATAAATAATGATGGGGGTAAAAGTCAAAATCTTATATTATTTATTCGAGGGAATGCTATATCTGGGGCTCCAATTATTAAAGGTACTAATCAATTACCAAATCCTCCAATTATAATTGGTATTACTATAAAAAAAATTATAATAAAAGCATGTGCTGTAACAATTGAATTATAAATTTGATCATTATTAATTAAATATCCTGGATTTCCTAATTCTATACGAATAATAATACTTATTGAAGAACCAATTATACCAGCTCATATACCAAAAATAAAATATAAAACACCAATATCTTTATGATTTGTAGAAAATAATCATTTTTTCGTTTATGAAATTTTTAGTTTAAATAAAATATTAAATTGCAAATTTAAAGATATATAAAATATAAAATTTTTAGTAATGTGTCTGATTAAAGTAATAAATTGTAAATTTATTTAAAAGAAATAATTTCTTCTTTACTATAAAAATAAAAATAAGATTTAAAATAAATTTAATAATTTTAACTTTGAAGGTTAATAGTTTTTTTAACTTAAAATCTTAAATTATTCATAATCTAATGATTCAAATATTTAAAAATGAGTTAATGTAAATAAATGAATTAAATTTAAATTTATTTTGAAAATATTTATTATTTAAATATAATTTATAATTTATATTAAATTGAATTAAAATAGTTAAACAAATTTGTATATAAAATGAGAATGTAAGGATTGCTATTATAATAAAAATTATAATAATATAATAATTATTATTATAATTTATTATATGAATAGAAAATCATTTTATTATAAATCCAAAAAATGGAGGTAATCCACTAATTGATAAGAAATTAAATAATAAAATAATTTTATTTAATTTAAAATTATTTAAAATAAATATTTGATTAATATAATAAATATTAAATTTATTAAAAATTAATATAATTGAAAAATTAATTAATAAATAAGATATATAATATAAATTTCATATTATTTCACTAATTATTAAATTAATTAATATTCATCCAATATGATTAATTGATGAATATCTTAAAATTAATCGAATAGATTGATGATTTAAACCTATTAAAGCTCCAATTAAGGAAGATAAAATAGCTGAAATATAAATTATTTTATAATTATATATATATATTAAAATAATTATTGGAATAATTTTTTGTCAAGTTGCTAAAATTAAACAATTTAATCAATTTAAATTATTTATTATATTAATAAATCAAGAATGAAATGGAGCAGCTCCAATTTTAATTAAAATAGATAAATTTATTATAATAATAATGATTGAATTAAAATTAAAATTATTAATTAATAAACAGTTTACACATAAAATTAAAATTGAAGATGAAAATGCTTGAATAATAAAATATTTTATGGCGATATTTTTATAATAATTATTAAAGAAGATAATTAAAGGGATAAATGTTATTAAATTAAATTCTAAGGTTATTCAAATTATAAATCATGAATTTATTGAAATAGATAATAGTGGTGAAATTAGTAATGATGGAATAATATAATTATAAATAAAAGTAGGTTGAGAAATTTATATTTTAATGTATGATGCATATTAATTTTTGATATTAAAAGAAATAGTTTAATTCTATTATATATATATATATATATATATATATATATATATATATATATAATAATAATAATAAAGGTATAAATTATACATGATTTATTCTATCAAAATAACCCTTTTATCAGGCACTTTATTAAATAAAATTATTAAACAAACTTAATTTATTAATAATATTAAATTTATAATACAAAATTAGGTAGTGTATAAAGAAGAGTTTAATTTCTATATTTAGGGTATGAACCTAATAGCTTAATATTAGCTTATCTTTATATAATAATTAAATTATTATATTAATTTTAATTTAATATTTTCATTCATTAAATTTATTTGGAGAATAAATAAATCCATAAAATTAATTTTAATCTAATATTTTCATTCATTAAATTTATGAATTTATTTGGAGAAGAAATAAATCCATAAAATTAATTTTAATCTAATAATACATTCATTAAATTTATGAATTTATTTGGAGAATAAATAAATCCATAAAATTAATTTTAATCTAATATTTTCATTCATTAAATTTATGAATTTATTTGGGGCAATAATCTATAAAATTAATTTTAATCTAATATTTACATTAAATTTATAAATTTATTTGGGCAATAATCCATAAAATTAATTTTAATCTAATATTTACATTAAATTTATAAATTTATTTGGAGAAGAAATAAATCCATAAAATTAATTTTAATCTAATATTTACATTAAATTTATAAATTTATTTGGGGCAATAACCCATAAAATTAATTTTAATTTAATATTTATATTAAATTTATAAATTTATTTGGAGAAGAAATAAATCCATAAAATTAATTTTAATTTAGTATTTACATTAAATTTATGAATTTATTTATAGAAGAAATAAATCTATAAAATTAATTTTAATCTAATATTTACATTAAATTTATGAATTTATTTGGATTAATAATCCATAAAATTAATTTTAATCTAATATTTACATTAAATTTATGAATTTATTTGGAGAAGAAATAAATTCATAAAATTAATTTTAATTTAATATTTTCATTCATTAAATTTATGAATTTATTAGGGGTAATAATTTATAAAATTAATTTTAATTTAATATTTACATTCATTAAATTTATGAGTTTATTTGGAGAAGAAATAAATCCATAAAATTAATTTTAATCTAATATTTACATTCATTAAATTTATGAATTTATTTGGTAAAGAAATATCCATAAAATTAATTTTAATCTAATATTTTCATTCATTAAATTTATGGATTTATTTGGGGTAATAATCCATAAAATTAATTTTAATCTAATATTTATATTAAATTTATGAATTTATTTGGAGAAGAAATAAATCCATAAAATTAATTTTAATCTAATATTTACATTAAATTTATAAATTTATTTGGGGCAATAATCCATAAAATTAATTTTAATTTAGTATTTACATTAAATTTATGAATTTATTTATAGAAGAAATAAATCTATAAAATTAATTTTAATCTAATATTTACATTCATTAAATTTATGAATTTATTTGGAGAAGAAATAAATCCATAAAATTAATTTTAATTTAATATTTTCATTCATTAAATTTATGAGTTTATTTGGAGAAGAAATAAATCCATAAAATTAATTTTAATCTAATATTTTCATTCATTAAATTTATGAATTTATTTGGGGCAATAATCTATAAAATTAATTTTAATCTAATATTTACATTAAATTTATGAATTTATTTATAGAAGAAATAAATCTATAAAATTAATTTTAATCTAATATTTACATTCATTAAATTTATGAATTTATTTGGAGAAGAAATAAATCCATAAAATTAATTTTAATTTAATATTTTCATTCATTAAATTTATGAGTTTATTTGGAGAAGAAATAAATCCATAAAATTAATTTTAATCTAATATTTTCATTCATTAAATTTATGAATTTATTTGGGGCAATAATCTATAAAATTAATTTTAATCTAATATTTACATTAAATTTATGAATTTATTTATAGAAGAAATAAATCTATAAAATTAATTTTAATCTAATATTTACATTCATTAAATTTATGAATTTATTTGGAGAAGAAATAAATCCATAAAATTAATTTTAATTTAATATTTTCATTCATTAAATTTATGAGTTTATTTGGAGAAGAAATAAATCCATAAAATTAATTTTAATCTAATATTTTCATTCATTAAATTTATGAATTTATTTGGGGCAATAATCTATAAAATTAATTTTAATCTAATATTTATATTAAATTTATGAATTTATTTATAGAAGAAATAAATCTATAAAATTAATTTTAATCTAATATTTACATTCATTAAATTTATGAATTTATTTGGAGAAGAAATAAATCCATAAAATTAATTTTAATTTAATATTTTCATTCATTAAATTTATGAGTTTATTTGGAGAAGAAATAAATCCATAAAATTAATTTTAATCTAATATTTTCATTCATTAAATTTATGAATTTATTTGGGGCAATAATCCATAAAATTAATTTTAATCTAATATTTACATTAAATTTATAAATTTATTTGGAGAAGAAATAAATCCATAAAATTAATTTTAATCTAATATTTACATTAAATTTATAAATTTATTTGGGGCAATAACCCATAAGATTAATTTTAATTTAATATTTATATTAAATTTATAAATTTATTTGGAGAAGAAATAAATCCATAAAATTAATTTTAATTTAGTATTTACATTAAATTTATGAATTTATTTATAGAAGAAATAAATCTATAAAATTAATTTTAATCTAATATTTACATTAAATTTATGAATTTATTTGGATTAATAATCCAAAAAATTAATTTTAATCTAATATTTACATTAAATTTATGAATTTATTTGGAGAAGAAATAAATCCATAAAATTAATTTTAATTAATATTTTCATTCATTAAATTTATGAATTTATTAGGGGTAATAATCTATAAAATTAATTTTAATTTAATATTTACATTCATTAAATTTATGAATTTATTTGGAGAAGAAATAAATCCATAAAATTAATTTTAATCTAATATTTACATTCATTAAATTTATGAATTTATTTGGCAAAGAAATATCCATAAAATTAATTTTAATCTAATATTTTCATTCATTAAATTTATGGGTTTATTTGGGGTAATAATCCATAAAATTAATTTTAATCTAATATTTATATTAAATTTATGAATTTATTTGGAGAAGAAATAAATCCATAAAATTAATTTTAATTTAATATTTTCATTCATTAAATTTATAAATTTATTTGGGGTAATAATTTATAAATTTATTTGGGGTAATAATTTATAAATTTAATTTTAATTAATATTTATATTTAATTAGTTTATGAATTTATTTGGAGAAGAAATAAATCCATAAAATTAATTTTAATCTAATATTTTCATTCATTAAATTTATGAGTTTATTTGGAGAAGAAATAAATCCATAAAATTAATTTTAATCTAATATTTACATTCATTAAATTTATGAATTTATTTGGAGAAGAAATAAATCCATAAAATTAATTTTAATTTAATATTTTCATTCATTAAATTTATAAATTTATTTGGGGTAATAATTTACAAATTTAATTTTAATTAATATTTACATTTAATTAGTTTATGAATTTATTTGGAGAAGAAATAAATCCATAAAATTAATTTTAATCTAATATTTACATTAAATTTATAAATTTATTTGGAGAAGAAATAAATCCATAAAATTAATTTTAATCTAATATTTATATTAAATTTATAAATTTATTTGGGGTAATAATCCATAAAATTAATTTTAATTTAGTATTTACATTAAATTTATGAATTTATTTATAGAAGAAATAAATCTATAAAATTAATTTTAATCTAATATTTACATTCATTAAATTTATGAATTTATTTGGAGAAGAAATAAGTCCATAAAATTAATTTTAATCTAATATTTACATTAAATTTATAAATTTATTTGGAGAAGAAATAAATCCATAAAATTAATTTTAATCTAATATTTACATTAAATTTATAAATTTATTTGGGGCAATAATCCATAAAATTAATTTTAATTTAGTATTTACATTAAATTTATGAATTTATTTATAGAAGAAATAAATCTATAAAATTAATTTTAATCTAATATTTACATTCATTAAATTTATGAATTTATTTGGAGAAGAAATAAGTCCATAAAATTAATTTTAATTTAATATTTACATTAAATTTATGAATTTATTTGGAGAAGAAATAAATTTATAAAATTAATTTTAATCTAATATTTACATTCATTAAATTTATGAATTTATTTGGAGAAGAAATAAATCTATAAAATTAATTTTAATCTAATATTTACATTCATTAAATTTATAAATTTATTTGGGGTAATAACTTACAAATTTAATTTTAATTAATATTTACATTTAATTAGTTTATGAATTTATTTGGAGAAGAAATAAATCCATAAAATTAATTTTAATCTAATATTTACATTCATTAAATTTATAAATTTATTTGGAGAAGAAATAAATCCATAAAATTAATTTTAATCTAATATTTACATTCATTAAATTTATGAATTTATTTGGAGAAGAAATAAATCCATAAAATTAATTTTAATCTAATATTTACATTCATTAAATTTATGAATTTATTTGGAGAAGAAATAAATCCATAAAATTAATTTTAATTTAATATTTTCACTCATTAAATTTATAAATTTATTTGGGGTAATAATTTACAAATTTAATTTTAATTAATATTTACATTTAATTAGTTTATGAATTTATTTGGAGAAGAAATAAATCCATAAAATTAATTTTAATCTAATATTTACATTCATTAAATTTATGAATTTATTTGGAGAAGAAATAAATCTATAAAATTAATTTTAATCTAATATTTACATTCATTAAATTTATAAATTTATTTGGGGTAATAACTTACAAATTTAATTTTAATTAATATTTACATTTAATTAGTTTATAAATTTATTTGGAGAAGAAATAAATCCATAAAATTAATTTTAATCTAATATTTACATTCATTAAATTTATAAATTTATTTGGAGAAGAAATAAATCCATAAAATTAATTTTAATTTAATATTTACATTCATTAAATTTATAAATTTATTTGGAGAAGAAATAAATCCATAAAATTAATTTTAATCTAATATTTACATTCATTAAATTTATGAATTTATTTGGAGAAGAAATAAATCCATAAAATTAATTTTAATCTAATATTTACATTCATTAAATTTATAAATTTATTTGGAGAATAAATAAATCCATAAAATTAATTTTAATCTAATATTTACATTCATTAAATTTATGAATTTATTTGGAGAAGAAATAAATCCATAAAATTAATTTTAATCTAATATTTACATTCATTAAGTTTATGAATTTATTTGGTAAAGAAATAAATCCATAAAATTAATTTTAATTTAATATTTTCATTCATTAAATTTATGGATTTATTTGGGGTAATAATCCATAAAATTAATTTTAATCTAATATTTACATTCATTAAATTTATGAATTTATTTGGAGAAGAAATAAATCCATAAAATTAATTTTAATTTAATATTTTCATTCATTAAATTTATAAATTTATTTGGGGTAATAATTTACAAATTTAATTTTAATTAATATTTACATTTAATTAGTTTATGAATTTATTTGGAGAAGAAATAAATTCATAAAATTAATTTTAATTTAATATTTTCATTTATTAAATTTATGAATTTATTTGGAGAAGAAATAAATCCATAAAATTAATTTTAATCTAATATTTACATTCATTAAATTTATGAATTTATTTGGAGAAGAAATAAATCTATAAAATTAATTTTAATCTAATATTTACATTCATTAAATTTATAAATTTATTTGGGGAAGAAATAAATCCATAAAATTAATTTTAATCTAATATTTACATTCATTAAATTTATGAATTTATTTGGAGAAGAAATAAATCCATAAAATTAATTTTAATTTAATATTTTCATTCATTAAATTTATAAATTTATTTGAGGGTAATAATCCATAAAATTAATTTTAATCTAATATTTACATTAAATTTATGAATTTATTTGGAGAAGAAATAAATCCATAAAATTAATTTTAATTTAATATTTATTCATTAAATTTATAAATTTATTTGGAGAAGAAATAAATACATAAAATTAATTTTAATTTAATATTTTCATTCATTAAATTTATAAATTTATTTGGGGTAATAATTTACAAATTTAATTTTAATTAATATTTACATTTAATTAGTTTATGAATTTATTTGGAGAAGAAATAAGTCCATAAAATTAATTTTAAATTAATATTTACATTAAATTTATGAATTTATTTGGAGAAGAAATAAATCCATAAAATTAATTTTAATCTAATATTTACATTTATTAAATTTATGAATTTATTTGGAGAAGAAATAAGTCCATAAAATTAATTTTAATCTAATATTTACATTTATTTAATTTATTAATTTATTTAGGAGTAAATAAATTTATAAAAAAATAATTTATTTAAAAATTTTTATAAATAATTAAATTAATTTATTTATTTAAAATTATTATTGATATTATAAATTTTAGTATATAAAAATATACAAATTCTTATAAAATTAATTTTTAAGCTTAAAATTTTAATTTTATTATTCTATAATTATGGAATAAATTGATTAAAAATTAATTCATATTTTCTCATATATTTATTTTTTAGTATAAAAAAATTTTTTTTTATAAAAATAATTTTTTTTAAAATTTATTTAAACGCAAAAGTTAAATATTAAATTAATTTTAATAACTTAAATTTTACTTTATATTTATTTTTAAGTATAAAATTTTGAAAAAAAATTAAAAAAAAATGGGTAAAAATTTTCATTATAAATAAAAATTTAGTGTGGAAAAAATCCTTAAAAAAAAATCAAAAAAAAAATTTTATATGTAATTAAAAAAAAAAAAAAAATGGAAAATTTATCAAAATTTTACGATATAATAAATATATATATATATATAATTACTTAATGTAAAATAAATAATTATAGATATAATAAATTTAATTATTAATATATAAATAATTAAAAATATAATTAATTTTTAATAAATTTAACTTTCATTATAGATTAATAAATAATAAATTTATTATATATTTCAAAATATCTAACGATTTTTAAGTCATATAAATAGACAGTGTATAGATAAGATGTATAAATGCTGTATTAGGTTTTTTTAGAATAAAGATCATTGATATAATTTAATATTAAAAATAAATATATTAATAAAAATTAAATTAATTAATATATTCAATAAATAGATAAGATCCATAAACGTAGAACAAATATATTATTAAAACAGATATTATTAATCATTATTTAAATATTATATATTAATAAATTTATTATAAATAAATATAAATATATATATATATATATATATATAATATATATATAAATATATATATATATATATTATAAATATAATAATTTAATAATTATTTATTAAAAATTAAATATTATTAATATAAAAATTATTTATTAATAATTATTTATTTATATATATATATATAAATAAATTTATTAATTTATAATATTTAATATATATATATAAAAAAAAAAACATCTATAAAAAATTTATCTATATATATATATATACAAATAAAAATTAATTTTATAAGAATAATATATATATATATATATAAATAATTTATATAATAAAATTTAAATAAGTTATAAATTAAGAGATAAATATATTGAAAAATAAATATAATAAAAAAATTTTTAAATAAATTATAAATTAAGAAGTTAGTTTATTGTAAAAATAAATATAATGAAAATTTTAAATAAATTATAAATTAAGAAATTAGTTTATTGTAAGAAATAAATATAATGAAAATTTTAAAAAAATTATAAATTAAGAAATTAATTTATTATAAAATAAATATAATATAAATTTATATAATAATATTTATGTAATAAATTTTTATTTTAATTAAAAGTATAATAAGAATTTAGATTAAATTATAAATTAAGAAATTAATTTATTATAGGGAAAAATATAATATAAATTTAAATAATAATATTTATATAATAAATTTTCATTTTAATTTGAAATATAATAAGAATTTAAATTAAAATATAAATTAAGAAATTAATTTATTATAGGGGTAAATATAATATAAATTTAAATAATAATATTTATGTAATAAATTTTTATTTTAATTTAAAATATAATAAGAATTTAAAATAAATCATAAATTAAGAAATTAATTTATTGAAAAAAATAAATATAGAATAAATTTATATAATAATATTTATGTAATAAATTTTTATTTTAATTTAAAATAAAATAAGAATTTAAAATAAATATAAATTAATAAATTAATTTATTGTAAAATAAATATAATGTAATTTTATATAATTAAATTTATGTGAAAGAAAATCTTATTTAATTAAAATATAATTAAAATTTAATTATTCTTAAAATTGAATATAATATATATAAAAAAGTATTTATAATGTAAATTTTATATAATTAAATTTATGTGAAAAAATTTTTATTTAATTAAGAATATAATTAAATTTTTAAATAATTTTAAAATTGGATATATATTGAATATTAAAAAATAAATATAATGTAAATTTTATATAATTAAATTTATGTAATAAAATTTCTATTTAATTAAGGAATATAATTAAAATTTTAAATAATTTTAAAATTGGGTATATATTGAATATTAAAAAATAAATATAATGTAAATTTTATATAATTAAATTTATGTAATAAAATTTCTATTTAATTAAGGAATATAATAAAAATTTTAAATAATTTAAAATTGAATATATATATATATATATATATATTATATATTAAAAGTAAATAATGTAAATTTTATATAATTAAATTTATGTAATAAAATTTCTATTTAATTAAGGAATATAATTAAAATTTTAAATAATATTAAAATTGGATATATATTGAATATTAAAAAATAAATATAATGTAAATTTTATATAATTAAATTTATGTAATAAAATTTCTATTTAATTAAGGAATATAATAAAAATTTTAAATAATTTAAAATTGAATATATATATATTATATATTAAAAGTAAATAATGTAAATTTTATATAATTAAATTTATGTGAAAAAATTTTTATTTAATTAAGAATATAATTAAAATTTTAAATAATTTTAAAATTGGATATATATTGAATATTAAAAAATAAATATAATGTAAATTTTATACAATTAAATTTATGTGAAAAAATTTTTATTTAATTAAGAATATAATTAAAATTTTAAATAATTTTAAAATTGGATATATATTGAATATTAAAAATAAATATAATGTAAATTTTATATAATTAAATTTATGTAATAAAATTTCTATTTAATTAAGGAATATAATAAAAATTTTAAATAATTTTAAAATTGGATATATATTGAATATTAAAAATAAATATAATGTAAATTTTATATAATTAAATTTATGTAATAAAATTTCTATTTAATAAAGGAATATAATAAAAATTTTAAATAATTTAAAATTGAATATATATATATTATATTAAAAAGTATTTATAATATAAATTTTATATAATTAAATTTATGTAAAAAAATCTTTATTTAATTAAGAATATAATAAAAATTTTAAATAATTTTAAAATTGAATATATATATGTTATATATTAAAAGTATATAATGTAAATTTTATATAATTAAATTTATGTAAAAAAATTTTTACTTAATTAAGAATATAATTAAAATTTTAAATAATTTTAAAATTGGATATATATTGAATATTAAAAAATAAATATAATGTAAATTTTATATAATTAAATTTATGTAATAAAATTTTTGTCTAATTAAGAATATAATAAAAATTTTAAATAATTTAAAATTGAATATATATATTATATATTAAAAAGTATTTATAACATAAATTTTATATGATTAAATTTATGTAAAAAAAATTTTATTTAATTAAGAATATAATTAAAATTTTAAATAATTTTTAAATTGGATATATATTATATATTAAAAAATAAATATAATGTAAATTTTATATAATTAAACTTATGTAACAAAATTTCTATTTAATTAATAATATAATTAAAATTTTAAATAATTTTAAAATTGAATATATATATATATATATAATAATAATAATAATAAATATTATGATTTATATTGTAAAATTTAAATGGTAAAATTTTTATTTAATTAATAAAGAAAATTTAAGTAATTTATAAATTAAAAATTGAAAATTGAATTTAATTTATAATGGATTTAATATATTATACTAAAAAATAAATATTAATAAGATTATATAATTAAAATTTAATATAAAATTATTTTTAATATACATAATTAAAATTTAATTTTAGTTTAAAATTTAATTATAAATTTTAAATATATATATATATATATATATATATATATATATATATATATAATTTATTGAGAAAAAAAAATTTAAATAATTTATTTTATTTTAATATATAAAATTAAATATTAAAGAAATTTATATTTAGAAAATTTTTATAATAATAATAAAATTTGTGCCAGCAATTGCGGTTAAACAAATATTATAAATTAATTAATTTAATTTAAATTTATTGTAAAATATTTTATATTTTTAATTAATAATTTTTAGTGAAATATAATTATTATAAAAAAATATATTTAAATTAAAATGAAAATTTAAAAATTTTAAGAAAAACTAGGATTAGATACCCTATTATTAAAATTAAATAAATAAAAATTAAGGTATTAATTGATATAACACTAAACTTAAAAAATTTGGCAGTATTTTATTCTATTTAGAGGAATTTGTTTTATAAATGATAGTCCACGATAAGAAATACTTAAAATATAAGTTTATATATTTTCGTTGTAAAAAAAATTATAAAAAAAAATATTTTTAAAATTTTTAATTAAAATTAATTCAGATCAAAATGTAGCTATATTTAAGTAAAAATGAATTACAATAATTTATAATTGAATAATTTTATTTAATTAAAATTAAAATAGGATTTAAAAGTAAATTTAATTAATTAATTAAATTGATTAAAGTTTTAAAATATGTACATATTGCCCGTCATTTTCATATAAAATGAAACAAGTCGTAACAAAGTAAATTTACTGGAAAGTAAATTTAGAAGATTAATTTTAGTTTAAAAAAAATATATTATTTACAATAATAAGATATGAAAAATCATAAATTTAATTTTGAATTAATTTAATATATATATATATATATAAGGAGAAAAATAAATTAATGAAAAAAAAATAATTTTTTGGGGGAGAAAATTTTAGTATATAATTAAGAAAAAAAAAATTTTTTTTAATAAGTATAGTAATAGAAATTTAAATTAAAATAATTTTAAAATAAATAAAAAAAAAATTTATTTTTTGTACCTTTTGTATCAGGGTTAGTTAAAATTTATAATTTAAATATTAATTCTCGATTTAATAAGATTTAATTATATAAATTAATTGATGTAAAATAATTATAATAAATATATAATTAGGAGAGAAATTTTATTCGATTATTAAAATATCTAGTTGTTTAATAAATGAATTTAATTCAAATAAATTGATAGTTAATTTAAATAATTTATTTAATTTAAGTTAATAAATTTATTAATAATTTTAGGGTTAAGCTAAAAATTAATATTAAAATTAATTTAAATGATTTTTAAATATATAATTGAAAATTTTTTTTATTAGTAAAAATGTTATAATTTATAAGATTTTTGAATAAAATTAAGTATTAATATTTAATTTTTTATTAAATTAATATTTTTAATAAAAATAAATAAGAAAAAATGATTAAATTAGTAAATAATTTATAATAAATAAATATAAATGATTTATTTAAAATGAATTTAAGGAATTAGGCAAAATTAATAATTTAATTATATAATATTCACCTGTTTAACAAAAACATGTCTTTAAGATAATAATTTAAAGTCAAATCTGCTCAATGATTAAATTAAATAGCTGCGGTATTTTGACCGTACAAAGGTAGCATAATCAATAGTTTTTTAATTGAAAGCTGGAATGAATGATTTAATGAAATATTAACTGTCTCAAATTTAAATATTTAATTTTTTTTATTAATTAAAAAATTAATATGATTTTAAAAGACGAGAAGACCCTATAGATTTTTATAAATTTAATTTATTTATTTTAATTTAATTTATTTTTAATTATGGATTAATTTATTTGATTGGGGTGATTGAAAAATTAATTTAACTTTTTTAAAAATTAAACAAAAATAAATGGAATAATGATCTTAAATTTTGGATTATAAGATTAAATTACCTTAGGGATAACAGCGTAATTTTATTGGAGAGATCATATTGATAATAAAGATTGCGACCTCGATGTTGAATTAAGATTAAATTTTAATGGAGAAGTTAAAAAATTTTGGTCTGTTCGACCATTAAAATCTTACATGATTTGAGTTCAGATCGGTGTGAGCCAGATCGGTTTCTATCTTTAAAATAAAAAAAAATTATTTTGTACGAAAGGACTAATAATTTTAAATAATTTATTTAATTAGATTAAGTTTTAAAATATTATCTTGGCAGAATAGTGTAATAAAATTAGAATTTATTTAAGTAAATAAAAATTACAGGTAATATATTAAACAAATTAATTTTTATTTTTATATAATATTTTTAATGTTAATTTTGGTAATAATTATAATTTTAATTTCGGTAGCTTTTTTGACTTTAATAGAACGTAAATTATTAGGATATATTCAAATTCGAAAAGGTCCTAATAAGTTAACAATTATAGGATTATTACAACCTTTTAGAGATGCAATTAAATTATTAGCTAAGGAAGATTATAGAATAATTAAATTAAATTATTTATATTATTATTTTTCTCCAATTTATAGATTAGTATTAACTTTGATAATATGAATAATTTATCCTTTTTATACTAATTTATTAATAATAAAATTTGGATTAATTTATTTAATATGTTGTTTAGGATTAGGTGGGTATGGAATATTAATAGCTGGATGATCATCTAATTCATCATATTCAATATTAGGTTCTCTACGTTCATTATCTCAGTCAATTTCTTATGAGGTTAGTCTATCTATTATTATATTTTCATCTATTTTATTAATTGAAAGATTTAATTTATTTAATTTTTTATTATATCAAGTTAATATATGAATATTAATTTATATATGACCAATTAGGTTAGTTTTTTTTTTTAGAATTATAGCTGAATTAAATCGGACTCCTTTTGATTTTTCAGAAGGGGAGTCAGAGTTAGTTTCAGGATTTAATGTTGAATATAGAAGAGGAGGATTTGTGTTAATTTTTTTATCTGAATATTCAAGAATTTTATTTATAAGATTTTTATTTTCAATATTTTATTTAGGATCAGATTTTTATAGAATTATGTTTTATTTAAAAATTTTAATAATAACTTTTTTAGTAGTATGGATTCGAGGAACTTTACCACGATTTCGTTATGATATATTAATATATTTATGTTGAATAATTATTTTACCTTTTTCTTTATGGTTTATATATATTATCATTATTTTAATATATTATTTATTATTTATTTAATTTTTAAGTAAGATAATAGAAATTTATATTCTATATTATGTTTTCAAAACATATACTTATTCAAGTTCATTATCTTAAAAATTAATTTTATCTCAAATATTTATTAATAAAGGATGAATTAAGTAAAATAAAAAATAAGTAATAGTTATAAATTGACTAATTTCAATAAATGGAGATTCAACAGGTTGAGATCCTAATCAAGTTAAAATTAAAATATTATTAACGAAAATTCAAAAAAGAATTTGATTAATTGGATAAAATTGTATACTTTGAAATTTATTAAAATTATAAAAGGGTATAATTACAAGAATTAAAATGGATAAAAGTAATGCAATTACTCCTCCTAATTTATTAGGAATAGATCGAAGAATTGTATAAGCAAATAAAAAATATCATTCTGGTTGAATATGTAAGGGAGTTACTATTGAATTAGCTAAAATAAAATTTTCTGGATCTCTTAAAATAAATGGATTTAATAAAGTTATTATTAATAATAAAGTAATTATTAAAATAAATCCATAAATATCTTTTAAAGAAAAGTAAATATGGAAAGGAATTTTATTAAGATTACTATTTAAACCAAGAGGATTATTTGATCCTGTTGTATGAATTAATAATAAATGAATTATAACTATAGCTGAAATAATAAAAGGTAAAATAAAATGGAATGTAAAAAATCGGTTTAAAGTAGGGTTATTAACAGAAAATCCCCCTCAAATTCATTCTACTATGGTTTGACCAATATAAGGAATTGTTGAGATTAAGTTAGTAATAACAGTAGCTCCTCAAAATGATATTTGGCCCCATGGTAAAACGTATCCTATAAAAGCTGTAGCTATAGTTAATATAAAAATTATTACTCCTATAATTCAAGGTTTTATTAATTTATAAGAACCATAATAAATTCTTCGTCCAATGTGAAAATATAAGCAAAAAAAAAAGAATGAAGCTCCATTTATATGAATTAAACGTATAATTCATCCTATATTTACATCTTGAATAATATGAATTATTCTATTGAAAGCTAGTAATGTATTAGCACAGTAATGTATAGATAAAAAAAGTCCTCTAATAATTTGAATTATTAGACAAAGACCTAATAATGATCCAAAATTTCATCATATAGAGATATTTAAAGGGGTTGGAAGATTAATAAATGAATTATTTATAATTTTTAAAATTTCATTTTTTTTTATAATTGATTTATTCATTTAATAAATTAATTGACGTAAAGGTAATTTAAATTTATAGCAAATATTTATAATACAAATTATTGAATAAAGTAAATAATTTATAGAAAAGATAGTGATATTGTTATAAGGTGAAATAAATATTTCATAAAAATTTAAATTATAATTATTAATAAAAATATTTATTCAAATATTAGTATTGTATCATTCAAAATAGTTTAAATTAAAAATAATAATAATTAGTATTAATGGAAGAATTTTTATTAAATTAATTAAAATAGTTTTATAATTTAATTTAAATAATTCATTATTAGCTAATCTAGTAATATATATAAAAATAATTATTAATCCTCCAATTATAATTAAAAATAAAGAAAATGAACCTCATGAATTAATTAAAAAATAAATTTTTATGGTAATTATTATTGTTAATATAATTAATAAAAGGATTAAATTAATTGGATTAAATTTATAATTTTTAGATGGGATTGAAATAATTAAGATTATTATTATATTAATAATAATAGGATAAAAATTTATTAATATTAATAAGTAATTTGTTGATTTAATCATACAAAAAATAGTTTAATAAAAATTTTAATTTTGGAGATTAAAGATATAAAATTATTTATTTTTTTGAAGCTATAAAATTTTATTTAATTTTAATTTACAAGATTAATGTTTTTTTTAAACTATATAGCTAATGATAAATATAGGATTTTATATATCATTGTATATATTTTTATTTTCATGTTTTATATTTTCTTATTATTATTATCATTTATTGTTAACAATTATTAGATTAGAATTTATTATAGTGACAACATATTTTAATATATTTATTATTGTAAGAATAATAGAAAATAATTTATATAGAATTATTTTTTTTTTAATTATAGGTGTATGTGAAGGAGCTTTAGGATTATCATTAATTGTATTAATAGTTCGATTTTATGGGAATGATTATATGAATTCTTTAAGATTAATTAAATGATAAAATATTTTATTTTTATATTATTTTTGTTTTATATGATTAATAAAATTAATAAATTTTTAATTTTAATATTTTATCAAAATATAATTATATTTATATTATCATTATTTTATATTTTTTATCCTTTGGGTATATTAAATAATTGAAGTTTAATATATTATATTTTTAGATTAGACTGTTATTCTTATGGATTAATTTTATTAACAGTTTGAATTATAGGTTTAATAGTAATAACAAGAAGAAAGATTATTTTAAATATAAATTATTTATTATACATAAATTTAATAAATATTATATTATTAATATTAATTTTATGTTTTTCTACTATTAATTTAATTTTATTTTATATTTTTTTTGAATCAGGGTTGATTCCTGTATTTATATTAATTATAGGTTGAGGGTATCAAATTGATCGAATTCAAGCGGGAATATATATAATATTATATACTTTATTAGGGTCAATACCATTATTTTTAATTATTATATATTTATATTTATTAAATTTTACTTTAATAATAGATATATTGATTATTAATCAATTTAATTTTATTATTTATATTATATTAATTTTGGCATTTTTAATTAAAATACCTATATATTTTGTACATTTATGATTACCTAAGGCTCATGTTGAGGCTCCAGTTATAGGATCAATAATTTTGGCGGGAGTTATGTTAAAATTAGGTAGGTATGGTTTATTACGAGTTATAATAATAATAATAGAATTAAGAATTAAATTTAATAAATTTATTATTATTATTGGATTAATGGGAGGTTTATATTCTAGATTAATTTGTTTATGCCAAGTTGATATAAAAATATTAGTAGCTTATTCATCAGTTGTTCATATAAGAATTTTAATATCAGGGTTAATAACATTATTTAATTGGGGGATTTTAGGAGGATTTTTAATAATAATTGCTCATGGTTTGTGTTCATCAGGAATATTTTGTTTAGTAAATATAAATTATGAACGATTATTATCACGAAGATTATTTATTAATAAGGGAATAATTAATTATTTTCCTTCATTAAGATTAATATGGTTTTTATTATGTTCATCAAACTTATCATTCCCTCCTTCTTTAAATTTATTTAGAGAAATTATATTACTTAATTCTTTAATTATATGAAATAAATTATTAATTATTATTTTAGTATTAATTTTATTTTTTAGAGCTTCTTATACATTATATTTATATTCTTATAGACAACATGGTAAAATTAATTTATTAAATTATTCATTTATAGGAATTAAGGTATCAGAATATATATTATTAATATTACATTGAATTCCTTTAAATTTTTTATTTAATTTTATATATTTTTATTTATATTTAAATAGTTTAATAAAAATAATGATTTGTGGTGTCATAGATGTATTTTTAAGTACTTTAAATTATTATTATTAATTATATATTTATTTATTATATATTATTTATAAGAATTTTATTTTTTATTTTTTTTATATATTTTTTAATTTTTAAAATAATATTATTTGTTGAGATTATTTTATTAAATGTATCTTCAATTAAATTAGAGTTGATTTTATTATTTGATTGGATTTCTTTATTATTTATTAGAGTAGTTTTAATAATTTCTTCTATAGTAGTATTTTATAGAGTTGAATATATATCTAGTGATTATAATATTAATCGTTTTATATATTTAGTAATTTTATTTGTATTATCAATAATATTAATGATTTTAAGACCTAATATAATTAGAATTTTATTAGGATGGGATGGATTAGGATTAGTATCTTATTGTTTAGTAATTTATTATCAAAGAGAAAAGAGATTTAATTCAGGAATGGTTACTGTTTTAACTAATCGTGTTGGTGATATTTTTATTATAATATTAATTGGTTTAATGTTATATATTGGTTCATGAAATTTTATATTTTTTTTTAAAATAAAAAAAATAATATTATTAATATTATTAATTGTATCAATCACTAAAAGAGCTCAAATTCCATTTTCTTCATGGTTACCAATAGCTATAGCTGCTCCTACACCGGTGTCATCATTAGTTCATTCATCTACTTTAGTAACTGCTGGGGTATATTTATTAATTCGATTTAATTATTTAATAATTGAAAGAGAAAATTTAATAAAATTGATGATATTTTTATCATTAATAACAATATTTTTAGCGGGATTAGGAGCAAATTTTGAGTTTGATTTAAAAAAAATTATTGCTTTATCTACATTAAGACAGTTAGGGGTTATAATTTTTTGTTTATCTTTAGGATTAATAGAAATTTCTTTTTTTCATTTATTAACTCATGCTATATTTAAATCAATATTATTTATGTGTGCGGGAGTTATTATTCATAATATATTAGGAAATCAGGATATTCGTTATATTAGTATGGTATTTTATAATATACCAATAGTTAGAATATATTTTAATTGTTCAACATTATCTTTATGTGGAATTCCTTTTATATCTGGTTTTTTTTCAAAAGATTTAATTTTAGAAATATATTTAATAAGAAATTTTAATAAATTTATAATAATTATTTTATTTATATCTATAGGATTGACTGTTATATATTCAATTCGATTAATTTATTATTCATTTATAAAAATTCCTCAATTAATAATTTATATAAATTATTTAAGATATAAAAGAAATATGGGGATATCAATATTTTTTTTAATATTGATATCAATTATAATAGGATTAAATTTAAGATGAATATTATTTTCTATAAAAAATATAATTTATTTAACATTGAGATTTAAATTAATAATTTATTTTTACATAATTATTGGAGGAATTATAGGATTTATATTATCAAAAATTTTTTTAATAAATTTTTTTATTATATATATAAATTATTATATTAAATTTTTTATAATATTGTGATTTATACCTTTATTATATGGATTTAATTATATTAAAATTTATAAAATTAGTAATAATTTAATTTATAAGATTGATTTAGGTTGAAATGAATATTTAATAGGTTCAAATTTAATTATTTATTTTAAAATAAATTTTAAGTTGGATTATTTTTTTCAAAACTTATTTATTTTATTATTATTTATTAGTTATATAATTATTATAATTTTATTAGTTTAAATTAATAA